>JARFJB010000531.1:182500-196715 GCA_036346205.1 Vesta saturnalis
TCCCAAATGGACAACAGCTACTACAAACATTAGTATAGTAGGAACGACAGGATGCGAAGATGGATTAGAACTTCTAAAACACGAACTTGAAAACTTAAATGAAGTTGAGATATTTGAAAACTTGTTCACTGATGAAATATTTGAACATATACTCACTCAGACCAATTTGTACTCTTTTCAAAAAAACAACCATGGTTTCTTTATATCTAAAGCGGATATAAAAATATTTTTTGGAATCATATTACTTACAGGATATCATCAACTCCCAAATGAAAGGATGTATAGGAGCCTTGACGAAGATTTAACAGTTCCGTTTGTATGTTCGGCTATGCCTAGGAATCGATTTTTAGAAATAAAACGTTACATTCACCTTGTCGATAATACCATAGCATCACAAGACAAAATGCCGAAACTTCGGCCTTAACTTCCAACAGTGGGGCATTTTTTATGAAGACTTATGTGTTGATGAATCCATGGCTAAATTTTTTGGCCGACACTTCAGCAAACAATTTATAAAAAGCAAACCAATTAGATTTGGCTACAAGAACTGGTTATTATGTAGTGGCAGTGGTTATTGTTATACTGCTGACATCTACTATAGGGCCAAAGATGCCGACAAGAAAAAAACTAAGTTGCCATTGGGATCACAAGTAGTCCTTGATATGACAGCAAAACTTGCTTGCCCATCAGACCACAAATTATATTTTGAGAACTTCTTTACAAGTTACAATTGAGAGAAAAAGGAATTCGAGCTACTGGGACCATCAGAGACAATAGAACAAAAAAAATCCCGCTAACAAGTCCCAAACAATTTCAAAAACGAGAAAGAGGTTATTATGAACATCAATATGACAAAGAGAAAGGTATCTTATTTACACGATTGAAGGACCACAATGTTGTCACAATGGGCATAAACTATGATTCAATGGAGCCATTGGCGCAGGTAAAACGTTGGTCTACTACAGCAAAAGCAAAAGTGGAGATATCCCAACCTAGTTTATTTAAAAGTTATAATAAGTCCGTGGGTGGTGTGGACTTGCATGATCAGGCACTTAACAATTACCGAATCGGCGTTGGTGGGTGCTTTTCACCTATTTTATAAACATGAGTGTTGTAAACGCGTGGAGACTATATCAACTAGCAAAAGAAGATCCACATAGTAGTCTTCTTGATTTATTTATTTACGGTGTTATACTAAATCCGTTTTTACAAAATCACGACCGAGCGGTAGTATTTTGCCCTGTGTAAAGAAAGATGAAGGAGGACATTTTCCCAAAAAAATTATTAAACAATTAAGATGTGTCCAGTGTCACTAACGAGCTCGATGGAGTTGTGAAAAATGTAAAGTAACCCTTTGTATTGAGCGAGAGTGTTTCAAACAATTTCATTTAAACTAATTTCCTAAGTATCACAGTAGAATAAGAAAAACCCTGTAGATCCCATTGTACTCGTTTGAGTACATATATATATCTCATAAGTTCTATTTTTGACATATATACTTACATTTAATTTTTTGTTTATAATAACATTTTCAATAAATTTCTGAAAAAAAAATTATATTTTTTGAAATCGAATACCGTGGGCGTTAATGGGTTAATAATTAATTTAGTCCAGTGTAATATAGAATACAGTCTCGGTAAGAAAATAAAACCTCTAAGAAGGCGATTTTATACGGGTTACACGCGTAGGAATCGTAAAGGTCGCAGGATGTTCCCCTTATATAATCTTTGCATATGAAACATGATACAAACATAAGAAACGTATATGTTGGTCCCATTTGACTTTTAAATTATATGCAATCATTTTTTTAAGTAAAATTGAAATGAACGTAGTAAAAACACGAATAGCTGTAACAGATTTACAAAAAAGTTTTATTTTTCAAGGAACGGACGATCTTGATTGGAATCGTAAAGTATGTCGGCCTAGCAGCCCGGTCATTACGAACTGAAATTTTACGCTGGAAACGAATCCGCAAACAGCTTTTAGATATTATCTCAAATGGTTTTCAAAATAATCGATGAGTTGTAAAGAAAATGTATTTAGTATAACCGACATTAGTGCTTCTTCCTTTCCCTCTAGATATTCACTTGAGAAGTAGATTGTGCGGTACTCATGAAACTATTGACGTAGATGGGCAACCCACAAATACATGTCTAAATGTGTGTTATTTTTTTCTAATTACACATATTTAAGAATTAATAAAATATAACAATCCATTTTACTTTCAAGTAGTTCAAATATACCTATGAAATTAGCAAACGAATACTTAAGGTATATGCAAAGTGAACCCAGAAATCCCATATTTTACTTCAGCCTCTTCAAAATAACTACCTCACATGAGGGAATAACAGGTAATTTAACAGTGTTATATCTACATGGAACAAGTAACCAAATGTAGCAGGAAGGTAAATAGAATTTGTTGCTAAACATGCGTAAGTGTAAATAAAGTCCTATATGTTTATAGCTTCTGCACAGGATATTTAAACAATGATTTAAAATATTGAATAATGGTTGTAGAAGGTATTTTATATTTACATTTACAACCTATTCTAATATCTTTCATACGTACTTAGTTTAAAAATACAACCATTGTTAACCTTACAAATACAATAATATAACGTTAACAATTTTTTTTTAAATAATAATCATACATGCATATCTAATAGGATACCCCAATGACTGTGTTATCAGGACTACACTAGGACTGAGCTATCAAGGGTTACACACTATTTGGTAGACACCTCAATAAGTATGTATTATTAAGCATTAAACAATTTTACTACCGAAATTCTAGATTAGTACACCTATTTTTAAATAGCCACTGTGCTGGACATATCGCAAATACTCGACGTAGACTTACATTATTACATTATTAGGCGAGCCGGATAAAACCGTTACCTTGTGTATAATGCAATATGTTTTAGTTGTTATTCCTTTGTCAATTATATTACATATCTGGTATGGAACACACGACCTGCCAACGTACAAAACAGAAACGAAAAGAAATGAAATAATTTTAATATCAATTTTTTAAGGTTAAGTATAAGCTCATTACGAAAGTAGGCAGCATTGTAAAAACAAAAACAGTAATCTATGCCTTTAAAACTTCATGTCAGCTGTAGGTTAATAGGCACCTAAATGCTAACATAAAAAATTTCCAAAATCGCCCGCTTCTATAAAAATATTGATAATACAGTTTAAGCATTTTCAGTCATATTTATTTAATTTTTACACTTAATTCCATTTATATTAAAAACTTGATGGAGAAAGCTTAAACTCTACCATAGGAACTTTGTTGCCGCTAAATTACGCGTCGTATCAAAAAAAAAATGCGTAGAACATAATTAATCTATATGATTAAGTTCTATATATTGGTATTTTTATATCATTGAAACATACAGCTGTTTCAGAAATATTTGGTGCAAATCAAAAACGGCTCCCAAAATATAACCAGTTCCAGGAAAAATGAAAACAAGCTTAAATGCAAAATTTTATATACGTAAGTGTTTTCGTTCCGAAGTTGTGGACATAAACACACACACGCACACACACACACACACACACACACACACACACACACACACACACACACCACTACACAGCACCAAAGCACCCACAGACTCAGGTACACACGCACAAGCACACGCACACACACACACATACGCCACACACGCACACATGCACATACGCACACATATACGCATCACACCACACAGCACACATGCACACATACATGCACACCACACAGGCACACTCGCACACACACACACACACAGCACACAGCACACACCACACACACACACACACACACACACACACACACACACACACACACACACACACACACCACATAGCACACACGTACAGACGCACACATGTACACACGCACACACGCACACACAGCTCACATGCACACACACACACACATCACACACACACACACACACACACACACACCACACAGGCACACACACGCAAACAAACACGCACATACGCACACACGCACAGACGCACAGACCATACACGCAACACGCACAGACGCACACACGCACACACGACACACACACACCACACAGCACACACGCACATACGAACACACGCACACACGCACGCACACATGCACACACGCACACACGCACACACGCACATACGCACATACGCACACACGCACACACGCACACACGCGCACACACACACACACACACACACACACACACACACACACACACACACACACACACACACACACACATTATGGTCGATCTTGGCAAAACGTTGTAAAATGAGTTACTAAGTCGATTTAAAGTTAGTGAAAAGAAGTCGATTGCATAACCTTCGATACCTACATATTTATATGTAGGTTGTAAGGTAAAAATTTATAATATAGTTTATTTATAATGACATTTCTAAGCATTTCGCCAGCTGTGGCCTAAGGTATCACGATGACTACAGGTTACCAATTGTCAAATTACATTGATGTAGGTTAATTGTCTAACATAAAAAATTTCCAAAACCGCCCGCTTCCATAAAAATATGGATAATACAGTTTAAGCATTTTCAATCATGTCTAATTAATTTTTGCACCTAATTCGATTTATATTAAAGAACTTGATAAAGAAAACTTAAACTATATCTTAAGAATTTTGTTGCCGCCGTTTTGTTGTTCATGGTCGAACTTGGCGAAACGTTGTAAAATGAGTTACTATGTCGATTTAGAGTTAGTGAATAGAAGTCGATTGCATAACCTTCGATTGGAAGGTAAAAATTTATAATATAAGTTTATTTTATTGACATTTCTAAGCATTTCGCTAGCTGTGGCCTAAAGTATCACCACGACTACAGGCTATTAATTGTCAAATTACATTGAGTAAATGTATTAATAGAATTATATTCTACACTTTAATATATACATTTTTAAATGTATAACAAAATAATCATAAGTATTAATGATTTAAATTTAAATCGTATATTTAAATATGAGTTTTACTAACTTTATATATTCCGGCAGTAGTTGCAGCGACCGTATCAATCATTTTAATAATTTTTTTTACTCAACAACCTTTACTGACGACGATAGCTGCAAAAATTCATTATAACGGCGTCTGTTGTTACACGCTCAAACCTCATTGGGCGTCGCGAAAGCTTACAAAGATAAGCGGGTTGCCAAGATAAATGCAGTGGAAATGTGTGGGTTCGATATAGAATGTAAAATAGATTAAATTTAGGTTCAAACAGCCTTACACTTAACATAAAACAACAAATTACAACATTCAACCCGGGAAAAAATAGTCTCTAGATACCACCACAATCTGAAATAAATAGTCCTAGGAGAGTTGTTAAGTTAATCCTACCTGACCGTGGGAGATAGAATTGTAGCCTGGAATCATACACAATTCAAGTTCACACAATCAACTCGTACAACACCTTTTCACTTTACGTTAAATTTTTCAATCAACATTATTATTAACATTAAAAATAAAATTATCTAAAGCTCAATAAAATTTTTAAACGCACACGTTATCGTAAACTTATTGATGGCGTTTGTGGCTTGCCAATAGATAGCGGTATACAGCGCGCATGCGCCAAATACCGGTCGCAGCGCTGTAGCGGCGGAATTTCAAAACTTACTTTAAAAAATACTCCTCGTGCATAGTCCTACTGTAATAAACAAGAAAAAACTTAAAAGATAAACTCAATCAAGACTTAAAGAAAATACAAAACACAACAATGAACCCAGTACGATTGAACAAAATTACAAAGTGTTGTTATGAGAAATACACATACTGCATCTCCTTAAACGTATTTTTGCATTCAGAATTTGTAATGGTTGAATTGCTTCACACACTCTTTTTACACTTCACCGTACTCCTATCTCAGTTGTAGATGGATATTTATAAATTTAATATTATCAAAAATAAGTATGACATATATGTTTTAGAGATCCTAAATATATTTTAGGGCCATGGCCAACTTTACGTTCAATAAAAAAAAGTGAACTTTAACCGCAGCGCGGTTATGGAAATTGAACCTCACTGTACAGTTCACAAGGTTACGAATTCTCGTAGGTTTAAATTGTTATAAAATTCAAATGGTAACTGGTAAAATACACATACTTCAATAAAATAAAGATAAAGTTAAACAACGTTTATACACAAAAGTGAACATTTCTAAGAGTTGCACCTAAACAAAATAATTATTTAATAAGGGAGTTTAACATAAATATAACAATTTGTATATATAATCACAGAGTACTGGACATCTTTTGAAACTTTTAGAACGTTCAAGTAAAAATATAAACGCCTTTTCAGACACTCAATGCAAATGGACCACATTTTCTTATTACAAATCACAAAGAAAAGTATCTATTTTCTTTATAGCAACCATTTCTTTACACTTACAGTAACCATTTCTTTATGAAGAATTATTAATTATTTATTGGAATAAATATTAAACGAACAACTATTAACGTTAAAAAAACTTATGCTTGTACAATGTTTTAACTATAAATCATTAAATGATAGTGATGATTTTGATAAAACCTCCTGGTGAATTCCTCCATTTGACGTAAAAAATGATGCATCGCTACATTGCAGGAGCCAACTGTAATTGAATATGTTCAAATAAAATATGAACAATCTTGAGTGATTGATATGTTTTGGACGCAAGTTTACATATCCCCTGTACAACTCAATCTCATTCATTCCTCTCATTTCCGTCATAACGGTGAATATACGCTTCTTCCTTGTCCTTAGTGTCATGGAGGGTGACGACCAAAATAGAACCGGTGTCCTCAATATCCTTCACATTTAACTTTCTTAGCTCCTCACTACGACATGCCCCATACAGAGAGAAAATTAACGCCACTTTAATCATAAGAAGAGTATGGTCAGGAAATCCTGTCAAAAATTTTGACACACTATCCTGCGACAGAATTTTTGATTTTTTTGCTTCATATCGCTCACTTTGGCGCTTTAAATATAACTGTAACTTCCCATAATTCAATATATCGATGTTTTCTTTCACTGTACTTTTCAACATGGAATATGTCGACCACAGCGTGGAAGATTTCAGTCGTTCAGCCTGTAATCAAATATAAAGATAAAACTTAAAACAAATAAACAAATCTATTCAGGAAAACTAACCTTGTCATGAAAAAATACAAGCATAACTTTTTCGTCGATATCCCTTACACTCCTTGAAGTCTTTCATAGAATTGAACATATTGCAGGTCTTCTCATATTTATCTTGTGATGTCACGGGTAATAAACTAGCAACACCTTCAAGCGCTAATGGCGATATTTTAAGATGATTTTCATTATTTATTTCCATTTACGCAATAACACTTGAAAAAATTTTTGTTTGCCTATTTTTGTTTAGTTGGTGTACTGATGGAAACGGCAATTTGATTCTCGCGCTTTTCATGTACTTTTTAAATAATTTGTTATAAAATTCATTTCCATTTAGTGCCCAAAAAAATTTTATGTATTCTTGCAGAAAAGCAGGTTTTTCTTTACTCATCTAATCTTGGCTGCCCCTCGATTAGAAAGTTCGCGATTCGTAAAGAAAAACAATACTTTTCTTTACTTATGATACAAATAACTATTCATTTACTAGTAAATATTTACTTTGAAAATAACGTACAAAAATAAAAAGAACTAGGAGTGTAATTCCCCAAGGTAAACACACGCATCCATATACGATATGAATCGGTTTCAATACAGCCATATTTTCATAGCTGTATTATATCGTTTATGAAAATTGCTTGGAATACATAAAAACAATAAAATTGTAGTAAAAAGTATCGTGCACGTTTTCGTTTGTAAACATTTAATAAAATATTTACACATGTGCATTTGAATATTTCCTTTAAGACTTCTATTGATTCATATAAGGTTTACAAATCCAAAAATATGTATAACATAATATTTATGTTGGACCACAATTACACTTATAGAATACTAAGGTTTGTGGGGCATACACAATTTTACCCTTCTTATACAAGATGGTCGAAAACATCCACAGTACGCCCTTATTAAAAATACGTTGAAAGGCCTAATCTAGACCTTCAGATTTGACATTTTGATAAGCTGCTCTTTATGACATTATCGATTTATTTTTATAAATTAGTCCTTTTCTTAAAAAGTACTTGTTGTTTGGCCTGTTTTAATTAATTTCATTACTACATTTAAACAATTATGATATTGGCGCAATGTCGTACAAACTTTAATGCATAGCTAGATATACGTAATCGAAAGTAAGAATGCACAGATGTGCTATGAAGGCGTATAGTTTAAAGAAAATGTTTTAAATTTGTTTGAAAACTAAATTAACGATACATTATCATTTTAAATAGACCTCCGAAATATGCTAAAAAGGTTTCAATTTAAAATTTGAAAATTCTTAATTTTTTAAAGGTTGGTTGCAAATAAAAAATTCCTACATTGTACGGGTAATAAGAATGCGAGGTACTGTATCTGGAAACTATCATCGTAGAGGCTTGCGGAAAAAAATTATTAAAAACGGCCAATACAAAACCTGGAAAATATTTTCATGTTTCTGAATTGGCCGGCGTAACTGCAATCTTGAATCTAAAAAGTGATGTTTCTTGAATTCTGTTATTTAACTAATAAAAAATAACTGATCTTTGAAGTCGAGGATAATCTGAACTTTTTTGTTTGGCACTTTTTGACGTATCTATAAAAAAAAGTGGTGGGGTATTCAAAGGTTTCCTTAAATCACCCCGTATCTTCGAAACGGCTAATCCGATTTTAACAAACTTGGGCGGTGAAAAGAGCTTTTCTACAAACGTTATAATATTTGAAGTTTTGTTAGTTTCAATTCGTCGCTAGAGGCTTTGTTCGACATTCCGACGAAACGGTTAATTTTCGCAAAAAATTAAATGCATTGGTATGACTTTTTTTCATGAGCTAAATGATGCCTAAACAAGCTCGCGAAAACCGCATCTCGATATCTTGTTCCTAACCTAAAATATCGGCCAAAAAAACTTTATACGAAAATCCTTAAATTTTTATTTTTTAACTATATTTTTCTGGAATTGTTTCTATTATGTTGTTGGGCCCTAAAAGGACCGATTTAAAGGAAAGGTTTTAATGCCCCGTAAATGCTCGAAATGCTGACCATCACTCTTGCATTGCTGGGCCTTATGGGTAGACAAAACTGCAGCTTCAATTTCGGCTCTGAATAGGTTACCTAGAAATTGCGATTTTGTTTGTAAATTTATACACCAGAATAAAATCACCCTTTTGAAAACTACGGGCAAGGCAATTAAAAGTTATACGAAAGCCTATTTTTGTTTTTTAAATGCATATTCACTATGGATACATACGAAAAATACAATTAATAAAGCAGGCAATGGAAACGGATACCTAAACAAAACATACATAATCCTCAAATTGTCAATAGTTGTCAATACTTTCGCGTTACTTTGAGCAATTTTTGTGCTTTCAAAATGGTTTTACGAATAATGAAGCTGTTGATATGCTTGCGGTTTATTTTGAATGTCTTCAGAATGCCGCAGTAGCTAAAAGAGTTTAATTCGATATCCAAATCGGCGTCCTTGCGATGTGAGTTTTTCCCCAATTAGTGGCGAGCTTCCCAATGGTGTTTTCCCTACGTTTCAACGGCAAAAATTGGAAGAACACAAAAAAATATTAACCGTGTACTGGGCTATATTGAAGGAAATCCTCATGTTAGCACAAGAGCATTATCCACTGAGTTGGGCATATCACGGACAACAGTTCAAAATATAAAATATAAAAGGACCATAGGTAAGTTATAATGGCCATCAAAATATATAGGTATTCGTTTAGACTTTTTTTAATTACTTTAAGAATGCACCCATATTATGTCGTTAGACTATTTCCATTGGATGTTAGGCATGATACGCGAATATAGAGAATTTTTATTTCAAATTCTTTGGACCGATGAAGCCACCTTCATTAGTGACGGGAGAGTCAATCTGCACAATATGCATTATTGGTCTGCAGAAAATCCCCATTGGTTGCGTGAAGTTCAGCTCGAAGGACGTTGGAGTGTGGCGTACTGGGAGGCAGAAATTGGGCCATATTTTTCGAGCAACCCCTAATGGAAATGTATTCTTGACTTTTGGCCAATCAATTACCATTTTGTTGGAAGAGGGAAACAAGGCAAAATTTTTTGGTTGGATGGTTGCCCAGCACATTTTGCTATTAATGTGCGGAGCAATTAATGGTATTTCAACAGCGGTGGATTGGAAGAGGAAGTCTGTTTCCATGGCCTCCGCGATCGCAGGACTTAACCTGCCTCGATTTTTATTTATGGGGGCGTTTAAAGAACATCGTGTTTCAGACTCAATCTATTACTAGAGAAGATATGAAAAACCGGATTCGTAACGCAATACGTAACATACCGAGAGACGAAATTGAAGCTGCAGTTTTGTCTACCCATAAGAGGCCGCAGCAATGCACAGAGTAAATCGGTCCTTTTTAGGGCCACAACTAACATAATAGAAACAATTCCAGAAAAATATAGTTAAAAAAAAATAAAAATTTTATGGATTTTCGTATACAGTTTTCTTTGCCCGATATTTTAGGTTAGGAACAAGATATCTAGATGCGTTTTTTGCTTGTTTGAGAACTTAGCTGTGAACTTTTCCCATTTAGGTATTACGACGACGTATTTTTGGTTGTGACAAATATTCATTTTAAATTGAATAATTAATGACCGTGTTGAGCAATTATATTTTGTTAATCATACATACGTATCAGGTCTTTTTTGTGTTTTACTACATATCTCATTCACATGGCATAATACTTTTTAATAAACAAAATAAAATACCGCATAGGAGGCTTTTTTAATATTTAGACACAATTGAATATGCCTAATTAAACTTTGTTAAATTTAAAGTAATATCACAACATGGTTACAACTAGGTGATTTAGTCCTATAGTTGTAGAAAAACAGTTTAAAACAGCTCCAAATCCGTTATTCGTTGGAATAAGATGCTCAGTTTGAAGAATAGTGTTCTAATCACGATAATCTACATCACAATATAAATTTCGAAGAGGCTTATTTACAGAAAAACCAGAATAATCCTGTATGTCGGTTACATTTTACTATGTACATAGAAAGTTGTATAATAAACATCCCAAATCTATAGAAAGTGCCATCAAATTTCCATATAATGAACTTTTGTGTACACTACCTTATTAGGAAAAAAAATGCATATAAAACGAAGTAAAATTTCTATTAATGAATTTTTAAACCAAACTAGACATCAATCTTTCTACGTAAATGTATACCGCAGTATACAAACAAGGGTAAAAGTGACAATTTAACTTCAATAAAACATATAGTACAAGAAATGTCTATAAGTCGCATCGGTTTAAAGAAAAGACAAAAACAAAGGTATGCAGTTGATTCATGTGAATTAATTATAAAATAAGTTAATGCTGCAAATGTGTGTATTATTAAGAAGATATTTCTAAATGCAAAAATTTTGCAAGTAATACAGTTAACTTTCTCGCTCAAAAGGCACTTTTTTCTCTTAAGCATTTCCATGTTTTTGCCAACTGTAATCTCTACAAAAAATTCCGTAGCCTTAACAACAACGCGAAAAAGTGACGTGATGGCAATTAAATCTTACTATCACATTACTAATTAATCAAATTTTGACGTCACCGCTTTTTTGCCAAATAATTCCGGTTTCAGAAAAAATATTGTATGGACCACGGCAATAATGTTATTTTCTTAATACTTTATGTATAAATTACTATTTTAAAAGTAAGGAAAGATTGGTGTAAGTATCTGTCAATCACATCAATCTGTCAAAAATTAGCCAATCATATCCCTTAACCCGTAAATTAAAGTATTCCACTACTTATCAAACTAATTAATTTCCCACCTACCACATAGCAGGAAAGTAGCGAGCGCGGCTAATACTCAGTCTAACGATAAATTAATCGTAGAGTGCTTTGTTGGCGTGGGTAGTTTTGTAGTATTGATAAATAGTGAATATAATTAGGTTACTTAGAGAGAACGAGAAAAGGTTGTAGTAAAAGTGATAAGGAGAGTGAGCAAAAATTGAGCGCCACATGCTTTGAAAACAGTGAAGTATGGTTTGACCAGAAAGGCCCTGTAAAGCTTAGACCAGGGACAAGAAGCAGAAACGTTAAACAAACACCAGTTTCTTTGATAATCTTAATTTATTAAAAATCTCAACATAAGGACTAGACACGTTTAGTATGACCCGATGCCATACAAGGATCATACTTCAGATTACATTTTCCCCAAATACGGGACAAAGTTTGTATATAAATAAATATAAAAATAAGGTTCACACTTATCTATCACAAGCAAATCTCTTTAATAATAATTTAGATTAAAGTTTCCCCAAAGACTACACAAATTTCGTATATTGACACATACAAGGGTTCATCCCGAGTACAGCCTGACCAGGACAAGTCGCAATATTTGACTAATAGCAACCACAAACAAATAAAATTAATTCATTTTTGCAAGTACTCAATACACCACTCGAGTTCGTTTAAAGATCTTTCATCACCGTGTTAACATCCAATAGATTAAATTTCAACTTGAGCAATAGTTCAACTAGCCATTGCTTTACAAACCCACCCGTAATAATTATAATCAAACCCACATATAGATATTTTTACAGAAGAATATGCAGCCACACTTGACGCAATCTTAATTTTACATGTAAATACCCAGGAAGTTAGAATTAGGTCGCATATAACCTGAATATTCCAATCCCCAATTTAAAGTCATGCTTAAATCTAAAGCACAAATTTAAAAACAAAGTATCCTGCTCTAAAGTTTGACGTAAAAGTATAAATTGGACTATAAACACCACAACCGGTATGACAACAACAAGCTACTGCGCAGACGGTAGCACCTTCAAATGTTAATTCCCAAACCATAAATTGGACGATCCCGATAACACAACACTGGGCGCGGTTCATAAAAATTCCGTTATAACTAACCTAAATTAGGTTATCTTAACCACGCAATAAAATAGTTAATGTTTCTACCAATTTACGTCATATACCCAGTAGTGAGTTATATGCAAATATATCTGATAGTTATACTAACAAAGAAACTGTAGAAAGCAGCTTACTAAACAAAGGTAAGTAGTTCGTTATAATTTCGGTGGTATCATTAATTTAATCAACCTTATTATTTTGTAGAAACTATACAGATCACCGCAGAAAGCAGTTTATTTATTTTTTATTTACTTATAGCCTTTGAAATATCTAAAGCTACGACTGTTTCACCGGAATTCTCTAATGTGTTATTCCAAAATTGGGTGACATATGAAAGAAGATCACCCGTTGAACGACTCTGCCTGAATCCGTACTGTTGGTCGTCTAGGAGTTTATTGGAATCGAGGAATGAAAGTAGTTGATGGTTGATGGCTTTTTCCATGATTTTAGACAGAATGGAAGTGATAGCTATTGGTCAATAGTTTGACAGATCGGTTGTGTCGCCCTTTTTAAGAGTAGATTGAACATTTGCCAACTTACACGATGAGGGAAATTCTCCAGATGACATGGAGATCGAAAAGGGTTTCGACAATACAGGTAGCATTTTCTAAGGACGATAACTTGAATACCGTCAGGGCCAGTCGCCTTGTTTGAGTCAAGTTTATTGATAATTGATTTTAGGAGCATGTAACGAAAGTGGATTGGATTAATAGCGTAAGGGGTAGATTTGGGTGATGGCACAATTTTACCAGAATCAGTGAGACATGAATTTGATGCAAAGTAATCGACAAAGGGTTGGCTTTTTCAAGAGGATCAGTGACTACAGCTCCGTAGCGAGACGTCATGGGAGGAAAGGAAGATGTAATAAAGTTTTTACTGATGGCTTTAGCTAATGACCAAAATTTACGACCACCCAAAGGACATGAGACTGATTCTTTGCATTTACGTTTTTCAACCACCATTTTGGCCTTGCTGATAATGCTTTTGCAACTATTCCTTGCGACAATATAGTCGGCGTGATTTTCCACAGATTTATTTGATTTACATTTGGTATAGACTTTATACTTTTGCGATAACGCATCAGTGCAAGTCCTATTGAACCAGGGTTGGGAACGGACATGACCTACACGGTTATGTTTTAGGAATGTATAAAACCCATCAAGATAACTTCAGTTATTGAAAGAGCAATGTTGAAAGGACCGTTTAAAGCAATC
>JARFJB010000532.1:0-97921 GCA_036346205.1 Vesta saturnalis
TTGTCCAGAATGTGAAATAACATTAAGCATAACCCATATATTAATCGACTGCCCTATAATAATTCAAGACGCAAACATAATTTAAGCAATTAGGAAAAATGTTTAAACAACGAACCCAGCAACGTAAATAGATTAATCAAGTTTTAAGAGACGCAAACCTACTAAACAAAATATAAAAACTTATATTCAAAAGTAAAATCAAGACAAGCAAATACTATAGAAAAGGCACCCAATCAGTCAATCAACTCAAGTATCAGTAACTGGTTGAGAAAAAGTGCAAATGACCTCTGCAGTCGACGCACTATAATGTCAAAAAAAAAAAAAAAAAAAAAAAATAAAATAATAACAATAATAACAATAATAAATAATAACAATAATAACAATAATAACAATAATAACAATAATAACAATAATAACAATAATAACAATAATAACAATAATAATAATAACAATAATAACAATATTGTTCCTGTAGTAGTTGAGCCTCATCAGACACTAAATATAGTGAAAGGAGTAATTACATGTAGAGACCTCCTTAACTGCACAACTGAAGAGATCCTTGAAAACTTAACAAGTCAAAAAGTAATAGACGTGAGAAGGATTACGTCACGAAAAGATGGGAATGTGATTAATACTGCGAGTTTAGTACTTTCCTTTGTTGCGACAACCTACCACAATATGTAAAGTTAGCAATATATAGGTTACACGTAAGACTGTACATACCTGCACCTCTCAGGTGCTTTAAATGTCAGGTTTTTGGACATTCGGCGGTGAAATGTGATAAAGAACAGATTTGTGTATGTGGAAAACCAATACATGTAGGTAAACCGGAGAAACCATTGCATTGCATAAACTGTAATGGAAATCATTCGGCAAGATCACGAGATTGTCCAAAATACAAGGAAGAATCAAAAATACAGGAACTAAAAGTTAAGAAAAACATTTCATATTTCGAAGCTAAAAAAGAAGCATGCGCAAACAACTCAAAAGAATCATATGCAACTATTACAGCGTTCCATCAAAATCAGGAGGCATAGATGTTAAGGAGCTGGCAAACTCTTTAATGCCAATGCTCATATCAGAGCTAAAACACATTTAAGGTCCCTTATGAGAGGGTACCTCAAATTACTGCCTCCAAATACTGGAAAGCAGGCAGAAACACCAAAGGTGATATTTCTGAAGTAAATTCAGAACGTATGGAACGGAATCTTTCGACAAGCGAAAGAGAACGTCTATATCTTCAATAAACCCTCGCTTGATGAGGAGAACATTCATGAACAAAGGTTGGGTTTGCTTAAGGAAAAAAGAAGAAAGGTTGGCAGAAGGGTGACCCGTAAGTCCAACCTCTAGTCTGTGATATTATATTGCTAGTCATTCTGTGATCTTATAAAACTGTGATATATTTGTTTGTTAGTCTAGATCTGTTTAAACGTCCGTTGTCTTTTTACTATTTATTTATTTCTATATTTATTCAATTTATTTATATACACCTAACCATGGAGCACATCATCCAATGGAACTGCAATGGATGTTCAAAAGTAGGACGAAATTGGATTGTTAATCGCGGAATACAATCCAATTGTAATTGCTTACAAGAAACTCATTTAAAATCAATGATAAATATCAAAGAAAAATTACAAAATTATTAGAAGAGACATGCACAATGACATCAAAGCAAAAGGTGGTGTAGCTATATTACTACATAATAAGTCTGTATTTAAGCAGGTTAAGCTAAATACTCAAATGCAAGCTATCGCGGTTACTATGGACTACCCCATTAAAGCCACGATATGCAGTATTTACTTACCTGACCAGCATTGGGAATTATCAGATATACAGAACTTAATATCGCAGCTGCCTAAGCCCTTTTTGCTTTTGGGGGACTTTAATGCACATAGTCCCTTATGGGGTTCCACGAAACACGACAATCGCGGAAAAACTATAGAGTCTTTTCTTGACATCGAGGATATAGCAATTTTGAATAGTGGTAAACCCACCTACTTCAACTCAAGATCAAATACCTTTTCTGCGATTGATTTAAGTCTGTGTTCGCCCGAAATAATTAGAAAATTTGAATGGGCTCAAATAGCTGATCTCCATGGAAGCGACCATTTTCCGTTGATTTTGACCACACCAGGAACAAAGTCTACATGGACCCTAACAGAGAAATGGTGTTTGAAAAAAGCTAACTGGGACCAATTTAAGGATAGCATAAAAAAAGTGGACATGCAACAAGACATAAATAGCTTGACAGAAAGCTTTACGTACAACATAGTCAACGCTGCACAAGATTCAATACCTAAGAACAGTAAAAAGTAAATAGGCCACCAGTACCCTGGTGGAGTATACAAGTAAAAAGCTATCCAGAACCGCAAAAGGCATTAAATATATTCTCAAACAATCCAATAATGGAAAATTTAATTGAATATAAAAAATGCAGAGCATTAGCACGACGTACAATATTAGACTCAAAAAGAAAATCATGGGACGGTACACTTCAGAAATAACAGTAAATACGCCAATTTCTGAAGTATGGAACAAGATTAAAGCGGTATCTGGTAAATATATAAAACGGCTCCTATAAGGTTGAAAGATCAAGATAACCTAATTACAGAACCAGATCAAACAGCAGAAAAATTTGCTGAATATTTTCAAAGAATCAACAGTACAGAGAATTATAAGGAAGAATTCAGACGAGAAATAAATGTTAGAGAGGCACCATTAAACTTCACAGAGGAGTGCTAAGTCATTATAATAGACCATTCAGTATGGATGAACTAACTAGTGCACTTCAGAAGGCCAAAGAAACCTCACCAGGGTTAGATAATGTTGCATATTCCATGATTAAAAACCTACCAGAAACAGCACTAAGAGATCTATTAGCATTATACAACCGTATATGGGTAGAAGGATATACCCCACAAACTGGAAAACTTCCATTATCATCCCTATACTTAAATTAGAAAAGATCCTTTGCATACATCTAGCTACCGCCCAATATCATTAACGAGCTGCATTGGGAAAATAGTAGAACGGATGGTAAACGATAGGCTAATGAAATATTTAGAAATGTATAAACTTTAGACACACACCAATCGGGTTTCGTAAAGGATTTTCGACGAGAGACAATATTTCATACCTAGTGTCAGCAATACAAGATTCGTTTAACGTAAGAAACCATACAACAGCAATATTTTTGACCTCGAGAAGGCCTATGATCTTGTGGAGGTATGGAATTCTGCAAAAATGCACTCATACGGAATAAGGGGAAATATGGCAAATTTCATTAAAGGATTCCTTACAGAACGGTATTTCCGTGAGAATTGGCAGTGCTATGTCCAACAAATACTGCCTAGAGATCGGTATACCTCAAGGGTCACCTATTAGTGTGAGCCTATTTTTAATATCAGTTAATGAATTGACAAAACACTGCATCCTTCAATCAGCAGATGCATGTACGTGGATGATTTGGTCATATTTACATCTTCTGAGGGTAATAGATCACAAAATGCTCCACTTCAAGCAGCAGTTAATAACATCGTATATGAAGCAGAGAACATAGGGTTTAGAATATCTCAAACTAAAACTGTATGCGTCCATTTTGTAAATTAAGGCATCCACATTATCGCCCAAACATATTTTTAAACGAACGACAAATAAAATGTGTACCGCAATATAAATTCTTGGGAGTAATAGTTGATCAAACTCTTACGTGGAAAGCGCATATTGATTATATCATAGTGAAAGCGCGTAAAGCGCTAAATGTACTTAAATGTTTGTCGCATTCAAAATGGGGAGCAGATAGAAATTCTTTTGCGTGTATATAAAACCTTAATACTATCGGTATTTGATTATGGTGTACGGCTTATGGCTCAGCTTCAAAGTCAAACCTTAAAGCGTTAGATATACTTCAAAATTTATGTATACGTTATGCAATAGGTGCGTATCCTACAAGTCCTACAAGCAGCTTACATATTGTAGCAGGATATTACCACTTAACTATAGAAGGATATGGATCATGCTAAAATATGTCAAAAAATAAAAGATGCACCTTCCCATTATATTAAAGATGTTATATTTAAACCAAATAGACAACAAACTACTAGAGCTCAAATGAAACAATGAGTGTCAAATTACACGAGGCACTGACAAAGCTAAATCTAACGTTAAATGAGCGGATTAAAGAAATAAGATATAATGTATGGAGTAACTGGCAACAAGAGTGGGAAAAGGAAAATAGGTTCACGAAACTGCATTCACCTATCGTACACCATAGAAAACCTTACCCACCAATGTCTAGAAAGCATAGTATTGTTCTTACGAGGTGAGAATAGGACATACAAACGCTACACATTCTTATATTTTAAGGAAAACGCAAAACCTACATGTACTAAATGTGATAGAACACTAACGATGTTACATATATTTGTAGAATGCGATAGGTTAATAGACGCCAAGGAAATTCAACATCAATAATGGTATAAAGGAGGATTTTGAAATGAACCAGGACAAAATACACAGTTTGTTTCAGTTTCTAAAAGACATAAATCTGTTTGATAAAATATAAGGAAATATAAGGAACATATACATACATAGAAAAAGTAAATACACCGAAATGGCAAATAACCATGTAGTTAACAAAAAAAAAAAAAAAAAAATAAATAAATAATAATATAATAATAATAATAATAAATAAAATAATAATAATAATAACAATAATAAAATAATAAAATAATAACAATAATAATAATAATAATAATAATAACAATAATAAAATAATAACAATAATAACAATAATAACAATAATAACAATAATAATAATAATAACAATAATAATAATAACAATAATAACAATAATAACAATAATAACACCTAGGGGTTGGACTACCTACTAGGCGCGTCCCCAGGTGGCGGATAGGGGAATGACCTTGCAAATGATCGTAAGTGATGCAAGGCCAACACCTAAATATGAGCTCGTGGCGTTAAACCGCCACTGTTAGCTCTAGAGAATAAGGTGTCGCGGACCAGTCCACGTGGGGCCTCGTATCTAACGAGGACAGGGATGGCAACCCTGCGTTCCCTTTAGCTGGAAGTACACTTTTCTTATACTAGTCTTGAGTGGCTTCCCTCGTTTTAACTCTTTTCTGTCGGAGCACCCTCGCTCCAACTCTTGTTCTCTTCAGGCTCCCAGCGAAAGCTGAGAGACCTCTTCACTTTTATTTCTACTCGTCCCAGGACGTACACCGTCAAAAGTGTACACGGGTGTGGCAATCCCGGGATGTCCTTGCTGGGGATGGTTGAGCGCTAACGGTCTCCTAATACCGCAACCGTGACCTGTACTTCAGAGACTCTAGCAGGGCGTGGCTAGAGAACGTCGTACAACTAGCGGTCGGTGGTCTTGGCTTTACCGCCCGGGCTACGAGGAAGGTAACCTCTATAAAAAATCCCCCAATCCCAAGGTCGTTTGGCAGTTTTAGGTGCCGAGGGGATTGCGCGAGGGGAAGCCTGAGCGTGGCCAGGGGGAAGCCTGGTCCCTAGCGATGAAACGCCTGTGGGGGAATTGGCGCCCCTCCACAGTATCGTGCCTTGCCATGGCATGGGGGCTCTACTGTGGTTGACCTTTTACTTCTTCCCGTTCTCGTGGGAACGTTATGAATGTTCTAACTAGTAAACATCCGAGTGCCAACTCGTCTAACGTGGCAGTGGGAGAGGGCCCACTTGACAAACCCTCGCCTTCAATAATTAATAAATCGAGAGAGGGGGGCTCTGTACCTCAGTTTTTGATTATTAAAAAGGTTGATGGGGATTTTACAAATGTAAGTCCTTTCCTCATCAGCAAGGTGCTGTATAGCTTGGTAGGAAATACGAAAAACGTTAGGAAAATTAAGGACGGTCTTCTCGTGGAAACTGTGTCTGCAAAACAAGCGAACAAATTGCTCAACATAACAAAATTTGATGAATTTGATGTAAGTGTAACACCACATAAAACTTTAAATTATTCAAAGGGAATAATTTCTTGCAAAGACTTGAATAACGCAAGTCTCGACGAAATATTAGATGGGATGAAAAATGAAGGCGTCATTGAGGTTAAAAATATTCAAGTAAAAAGAAACGGTAATTTTGTACCTAGTGCATCATACATAGTTACTTTTGATAAGCCTAATCTCCCAAAAAAGGTAAAAGCCGCTTTTCACATGTTAGAAGTAAAACAATACATACCTATGCCTTTGAGATGCTTCAAATGCTATAGATTTGGCCATACATCTATCAATTGTAAAGCAGAAGAGATGTGTGTATGCGGGAGTACGGTGCACGAGGGTACGTGCACCTCAATGAAATGTGTGAATTGCTCTGGAAATCACAACTCCAGACATAAGGAATGTATCAAGTTTAAAGAGGAGTTTGCTATTCAAACTCTAAAAACCAAAGATAAGCTTACTTACTTTGAGGCTAAAAAAAAAGTTCTAGAAACGGCTAAAACGCCTATACAAGGAATACAATACTCTCAAATTGTATCAAATGCAATGAATGTCACCGATGTTAAGGGAATAGTAGCAGAATTAATCCCACAACTTAAAACGGTCATTAAAAATATTATTGACGAGACCATGTCGGCACCAACGCACTCATCGGTGAAAGAAATGGTAGCAGAAAAAACAAAAAAAGCACACGATAATTTACTTACTGATGTATCAGATAAGCGTAAAAGAAAAGAAAACATTACGTCAGATTCTATTGATGAGGACACTGAATCCAGTCAAGTGACAGACTCGAGTGTCCAAAGAAAAAAGAAGAAAGTAGGTTGGCCAAAGGGGAAACCCAGAAAGCTGCCTGTAATTGTGACAGCAAAAGATAATTTAAACTGTGATAAAGGTTGACCTGTGATATGTAACTAATGTTCTAGCTGTGATATTTCTTTGTGATAAATACAAAATTCTAGTCATTTTTTTGTGTTATATATTTATTATAATTTATTAAATAGGTGTTTGTCTTGTAACTTGTACCTATACTGTGATATTTGTTTGTGATAAATGCAAGTCTCTAGTCCTTATACTTTATTTCGTGTTATATATTTTATAATTTATTAAATAAGTGTTTGTCTTAAACTTATACTTATATGTATCGTTTGTCCAAAAGTCTTAAGGTAAACCAGTAATGAACATTAAAATACATCATTCGATAAATACGACAACATAATACAATGGAACTGCAACGGTTTACGCATCCATTATCCTAACCTTAAGATGATTATGGCGAAGCACCAACCCTTTTGCATTTGTCTCCAAGAGACTCATTTGAAAGGCACGGAAAAATTTTACTTAAATGGCTACCAGAATTTTATCAAAAACTGTGGCTCTAATAGTAGAGCAAGTGGGGGAGTAGCAATATACATAAAAAATAATACACCAGCAAATCCAGTTGCTATTAATACTGCTCTTCAGGCAATTGCTATACAGATTGAATCACCAATTAAGGCTACTATATGTAATGTTTACCTCCCAGAATTCAATTGGACCTTAACGGATCTTGAAAATCTGATAGATCAACTTCCAACTCCATTTCTATTAGTTGGAGATTTCAATGCCCATTCTACGTTATGGGGTTCAAACTCAGTTGATCAACGCGGCCGTATCATTGAGGATTTAATAGAAAATAACCCTATCGTACTACTAAATACAGGAGAACATACCCATCTAAATAGTAAATCCAAAAGCTTTACAGCGATAGATCTAGCTCTAGCGTCTCCAACATTAGCGCTACAATTCAGCTGGACGGCGCACGAAGATTTTCATAATAGCGACCATTGCCCAATTAGTATAAAACTACCAACTGAAAAACCTGTTGAAAATATTCCCAAGAAATGGAGAATAAAACATGCTAACTGGTCCTTATTTTGTGAAATCTTAACCAATCTACCACAGGCACATATACAAGGGTTAGAGGAAAACATTAAACAATTCACTAACAACATAATAACAGCTGCTGAAAGAAGTATTCCTCAAACGAAGGAAAAAATTAACACTACTGGCATCCCATGGTGGAACGCAGAAGTTAAAAATGCGATCAAGAGAAAGAAACAAATGTTTAACACATTCAAGAAAAAACCTACCTTAGAAAATCTCATAGCATTTAAGAAAGCCCGTGCTTATTCACGTAAAACTATCATAGAAAATAAAAGAACATCGTGGCAAAATTATGTGTCATCTATAAATTATGACACGCCTGTTATTGAAATTTGGAGGAAAGTTAAAAAAATAGCGGGAAAAGCATTCCAAGAGCCTTCTAGAATGCTAAAGGTTGAAAATAAAATAATCGACAAACGAGAAGAAATCGTGGAGGTATTAGCGAAGCATTTTCAAACAGTCAGTAGTTCTAATAATTACAATGAACAATTTTCCCTAATAAAAAATAATTCGGAAAAGGTAATAAACTTTACTTGCGATAAAATCATGAATACAACGCCCTTTTCATTAGAAGAACTGCAAAAGCGTTAAATAGAACTAAAATTCGACACCGGGTAGTGATAACGTTCAGTACTCAATGTTGAGAAATCTTCCATACTCTGAACAAGAAAGATTGCTAAAGATCTATAATGGGATATTCGTAACTGGAAATTACCCTAAAATTTGGAAGCAAGCATTAATAATACCCGTTCCCAAGCCAGGAAAAGATCACACAAAACCGGAAAACTACAGGCCTATCTCACTTACATCATGCATAAGTAAGGTTATGGAACGGATGGTTAATGACCGATTAATGTGGTTTCTAGAATCACAATTTCTACTATCACAGCGGCAAACTGGATTTCGACATTTTCATTCCGGTGTAGATCAACTCGTCTATATAGAGAATAATATTAGAAACACATTCATGAAAAGACAGCATATGGTAGCCGTAACTTTCGACCTCGAGAAAGCGTACGACTTAACCTGGAGATATAACATTATTAAAAAATTGTATGAGATGGGCCTTCGGGTAATCTACCGTTATTTATTAATAGTTTTCTTAATAATCGCACTTTCAAAACTAAAATTGGTACTATAGAGTCCTCTGTGTGCGACATGGAAAACGGAATTCCACAGGGATCTGTTTTAAGCTGTACCCTTTTCTTAGTTGCAATAAATGAATTAATAGAAAGTGTAAATTTTCCGCTACAAGGCTGCTTGTACGTAGATGATCTTAATATGTTTTATAAATCAGAACACATAGAAGAAGTTGAATATACAATATAACGTGTAATTAATGAGTTAGTGCAAGTAGGAGAAAGCATAGGTTTCCGTCTTTCTGATACGAAAACTGTCGCAATACATTTTTGTAGACTGAGGCACGAACACGATGATCCAACCCTTTACATTAAAAACTCCAAAATAAACTTTGAAACAAGTGTCAAAATTTTGGGCGTAATTTTCGATCAAAAACTGTATTTTCAGAGGCACATTCAAATGCTTGAAACAAAATGTAAAAAAAATGAATATTATAAAGTGTTTGTCAGAATTACATGGGGTGAGACAGAAGCACTCTTCTACAACTATATAAATCGCTTGTTCTATCAACCATTGATTATGCATGCATATTATATTCCTCTGCCCGTCAATTCCATTTGAGACGGTTGGATAAAGTTCACGTAAGTGGTTTAAAAATGGTATTAGGTGCGTTTCGTACCACTCTTATAGAATCCTTGCACGCTGAGTCAGGTGTACCACCCCTTCATCTCCGAAGGCTCAAATTACTGCTTAATTATATTACAAAAATATTAACGTTGCCTAACCACATAAACCACTCAATATTACACGATAACGTTATGATAGAGCAATATAAATCTAAACCTACTGCATCAAAGCCAGCTATTATTAGATCACTGGAAAGAGCTGAAGAATTAAATATCGATATACCGTCCATGTTCGTACAGTCAACAACTGAATATCCGCCGTGGAATAAACCTAAGATCAGATTTCGACTTGATTTAACGCAACAACCAAAAGAGAGCACACCAAGTGAAACCTATAGGAACATGTTTTACGATATATTAGGCAGAACCAAATTTAGCGAAATAATATATACAGATGGGTCGAAAACATCGAAAGGGGTTGGTAGTGCCATTTATATGCAAAACAAAAGCCACTTTTGGACACTAAACCCCCTATCAAGTGTATTCTGTGCAGAATTATATGCTATATTCCAAGCTGGATTATATATAAGCTATACAAATGCGCGTACCAGTGCAATATGTACTGATTCTTTAAGTGCAATTTCTGCTCTCATGAATAATGAGTGTTCCAACGATCCTTTGGTTAAAATTACCAAAGCAATATTATACCATATCAGTGAAAATGGTAATTCGCTAGAAATTATATGGATCCCGGACATGCGGGAATTACGGAAATGAACATGCAGACATAGCAGCAAGAAAAGGAAGTAATAACATAGACCAAGATAATATTCCTGTTCATCCTAACGATTTCAAAAGGTATTTAAAATTAAAAGTTAATGATCTCTGGCAATCAGAGTGGAATAAATCAAAAACACAATTAAAACAAATAAAAAATTCTGTCAAACCATGGAAAAACCAGTTCAAGTTAAAAAGAAGAGAAGAAGTGGTGCTAACGAGATTGAGAATTGGTCATACCAATATGACCCACCTACACTTACTGGGGAAAGTTAGACAAAGGAAATGTAGTCAATGTAATCTGCAAATAACAGTTTCACATGTTACTGGAATGCCCGCTATATGAAGAACTGCGAAGAAATATAGGTATCCCTAATTCATTGGTTTCAATTTTTGAGGAGGACGAGACTAGTATTCAGAAACTGCTAACGTACTTGAAAAGGATGGATTATTTAAATATATCTAGAATTAATTAGAATTAAATAGCTAATGGCCGTTGTAGCCGATGCTAAATAAAAAAAAAAAAAAAAAAAAAAATAACAATAATAAATAATAACAATAATAACAATAATAACAATAATAACATAATAACAATAATAACAATAATAATAATAACAATAATACAAGGATACACCTTGTCGTGGTGGGGGGGCTCAGTAGTCACTGTTGCCAGCAGTGGTGAAGCTAAGCTATCCCAGGTCGTTTGTCTTCGTCTACTCTGTGATAGTTCTTGACCTGTTTTTTGTTCTATGTTTGGAGACCTCACTCCTTAATAAAGGCGTAATCCAAGATGTAATGCGTACCGTGTTGAGGGATGAATGGCCACACGTCACGTGGTCTTTAACGGTGTCTCTTGGGTAACAGGTGACCCCTGAGAGTATGCAGCCTTGCTGCGGTATGGTGCTCTGCCGTAGTTGACTTTTATTTCACCATTACTCGTGGGAACTGTATGGATAAAACTAATACTTTTTCTGGAGCGCCCTTATCCTTAAATGAGGGCGGTGATAGTGGAACACCTATTTCCACTAATGACTTGAATCGGGAGAAGGGGCCTGTGCCTCGGTTCCTGATCGTCAAGCGAGATGATGGATCAGACTTTAGTAAAGTCTCTCCATTTGTAATTGCAAAGATTCTGTATGGTATAGTTGGGGAGTTAAAACAGATACGAAAAATACGAGAGGGATTACTATTGGAAACAACATCGGGTAAACAATCACAAGTGTTGCAAAAAACAAAACGCCTGGGTGATATAAATGTGACAGTAACAGCACATAATACTTTAAACCAATCACGTGGAGTTGTTGTCTGTAGAGACTTACTAAATTGTTCACTTGATGAAATAAAAAGAGAAATGGCATCAGAAGGTGTGATAGATGTAAGACGCATTAAAACAAGGGTCAATGGGAGTTGATTGATACACCTTCACATATATTAACGTTTAATAAAGTGAAACTTCCTGAAAAGGTCAAAGCAGGGTTCTATCGTCTGGCAGTTCGGCTTTATGTACCAGCACCCATGCGGTGTTTCAGATGTCAAAGGTTCGGGCACACTGCTGCCAAATGTAGTAACATTCAATCTGCGTATGTGGTAAAAGCACACATGAAGGTAGGCCATGTGATCATCCGATTACATGTGTTAATTGTAACGGAAATCACAATGCCAGAAGTAAGGATTGCCCTTTATATAAGCAGGAAGTGGCAATTCAGGAAGTAAAAGCAAAGGAAAATCTATCATACTTCGAGGCGAAGAAAATTGTGGTTAAACCAACAGTTGCCGGTAATGCGTCGTACAGCCAAGCAGTTCTAGCTGTAAAACAGAAAACAGAAGTTAGTGAATTAGCTCAAGAACTGATACCTACCTTGGTAGACACACTTAAATCGGTGTTTGTTATGAGAAACGAAAGAGAAGCTTCTTTTAAGAAGCCAACAGCTAAAAGTAGAGACCAACTGGAAATAGGTCAGACGGAGATGGAGGATGAATCCAGAGGTGCAAAAAGAAAAACACAGCGCACCGAATCTACGGATTCTAGTATTGCGTCCGTAGACGAAAAACTCCTTGCAGAGGCAAAAAGCCAAAAGAAAAAGAAGGGATGGCCCAAGGGTAAACCCAGGGGCGCAAGTAGCGACAGAGGTGTCGCCGATTAATATCTAGTCGTTTTAACCTGTGATACTATCTAGTCAATTTATCTTGAGATATACTATCTGTGATAATATTTATATGTATATTTGTATCTGTCCTTATATACACAGCTAATTATTATTTATTTATTTGTTTCTTGTCCCATATACAGATATTTGTTATTTATTTATTTACGTGTTATTTATTTAATAATTTGTGATCGTGCTTTCTATCCAATTTCTCAATGGATACAAACAAAATCATCCAATGGAATTGTAGGGCATTGTAAACAGATATTGCGAAATGAAAATGCTGTTGCAAGAGCATAACCCAATGTGCTTGTGCATACAAGAAACTCATCTTGGGAACCAACAACCGTACTCTTTACGCGGACTTAACAGCGAGAGGAGAGATGGTGTCAATAACCAAAGAAGTAGTGGTGGCGTATTAATACTTGTACGGAACAACGTGATATACGAAAAGGTCAATATTAATACGCATCTGCAAGCGGTTGCTGTGAAGTTACTTGTTCCACTACAAGTAACAATATGTAATATTTACTTGCCTGACAATAAATGGACAATGAATGAGTTCACTCAACTGTAAATCAACTACCGAGACCTTTGTTATTGCAGGGATTTTAACGCGCATAACACGATTTGGGGCTCAGACAAGACGTAGCAAAGGTAGATCACTAGAGGGTTGGCTGAGCAGGGACGATGTCGTACTATTAAATACTGGTTCACCTACATACCATGTTGCTAGGTCAAATAAGTTCTCTGCTATTGATCTTACCTTAGTCTCCACAAGTCTAGTTCCTCACCTTACGTGGGATGTAATGGATGATTTGCATGGTAGTGACCATTTTCCTATTTTAATAAAAACGGACATAGCGGAACCAAAAACAACAACACATAGGAGATGGATTACAGCAAAGGCCGACTGGAATTTATTTTCTAATCAGCTCGTTATTCCTGAATCTATAAATGTTGATAACATAACTAAAAGTATAAAAGATGCAGCCCTTGCTAGTATCCCTAAAACAGGGATAAACGGATCAAACGACCATTACCTTGGTGGAATCCTGAGGTTAAACGTGCACTTAAAAATAAAAAGCTTGCATTCAGAACATACCAAAGGGATCCTTCGGTTGAGAACCATATTCTCTTCAAAAAAGCTAGAGCTGTGAGTAGACGCATTGTCCTAGAAAGTAAAAGGAATAGCTGGAATAAATACGTTTCCACTATAACATCTGTACAAGACACAAGACAAGTATGGAGTAAAATTAAAGCGATCTCGGGAAATGCAAAATTCCAACAAATCGTGTATTTGAAAGCAGAAAACGGCGCTATTCGTAAGAGTGAAAAGAAATTGCTGATACCCTTGCATCACATTTTGCCAGTACGAGCAGTAGTAACAACTATGATCTGAATTTGTGCTGCATAAAAGCGAACATGAAACGCTCCTTAATTTTTATACTGATGAAGAATTAGACTATAATGTTCCATTTAAAATGGCCGAACTAAACATGGCTGTACAAGAGCTGAAGAAAACTGCTCCTGGACCTGACGATATATCTAATGAAATGCTAAATCACTTAACGGTTTCATTCAAAATAGCTATATTAGAATTATTTAACGATCTATGGCGCCAGGGCAATTATCCAAAACAATGGAAGATGGCAACAATAGTACCCATACACAAGTCAGGAAAAGATCCATTATATGCCACAAGCTATAGACCAATAAGTCTTACTTGTTGTTTAGGGAAGCTTATGGAAAGAATGGTAAATAAGCGGTTGCAATATTACCTAGAAAAACAATATAATAGTGCCGTATCAAGCCGGATTTAGAAAAGGTCGGTCTACAATAGATCACTTAGTGAAAATAGAGAATGCCATACAGGATGCCTACAGGAGAAGACAGCATTTGATAGCAGTATTTTTTGATATAAAAGGGGCGTATGATATGACCTGGCGATACAGTATACTAGACAAATTACATAAGTACGGTGCAAGGGGCAATCTACCTAAATTTGTTGGATCCTTTATGGCAGATCGATACTTCCAGGTGCGAATAGGAAACTCCTTGTCTACTGTAAAAAATTTAGAAAACGGCCTTCCCCAGGGTTCAACGCTCAGTTGTACCCTTTTCATTATTGCAATGAACGAAATCGCCCATGCAGTAGAACCGGGTGTATTTCGGGCTCTGTACGTGGATGACTTGGCCATATATTGCTCTGGTACGACTGTAGGGCAGGTAACTGCAAAATTGCAAGGTACAATTAATAACATCATGCAAAATGGTAGTAGAATTGGTTACCAGTTCTCGGAAGAAAAAACCAAATGCGTGCACTTTTGCAGACTCCGTAGACCTCACTACGACCCATTACTTTATATCCGAGACAGGAATATTTCTTGCGTGCAATCAACCAAATTCTTAGGGCTTACACTTGACAATAAACTTTCATGGGTAGAGCATATTGAACACTTGAAATTAAAATGTATAAAAACACTTAATATCATAAAAGTGCTATCACATACGAAATGGGGTGCAGAAGCTCAAGTGCTGTTGAATATTTATCAAGCCTTGGTGCTGTCACAAATCGACTACGGATCGATTATCTACTCGTCAGCACGCAAGTCGCGGCTATTAATACTAGATAGGCTGCATAACATGGGAATAAGGTATTGTCTGGGAGCTTTCCCCACAAGTCCTGTTTGTAGCTTATATTGTGAATCAGGCCTTCCCCCATTAGACATTAGAAGAAAATACCTAACGATCAATTATATGGTAAAGATTAAATCCCAGTCCACACACCCGAATAATGAATTTCTCTTTCCCGTGGAAAATGATTATTCTGCAAGGGCAACTATAACAAGGCCGCTTGGTGTAAGATTCCAGGAGTTGCTAGAGGAACTGGACGAATCAATAACTGCGCCATTTTATCAAAGTCAGCCGGAACATGCCCCTTGGATGATACCTGAGATTGAAGTAAGGTTAGACATAAAAAAATTAAATAGAACAATAACAACAAATGATGAATACGTACGCTCGTTCGAAATTATTCTTGAAAGCTACCCAAACAGAAAACTTATTTTCACAGATGGCTCAAAAGTGAACTGGGGTCGGATCGGCCATTGTAGTAGAGGACGACGAACACTCGTGGAACCTGAACAAGAAATCCTCAGCATGCACAGCCGAACAGTATGCAATATGGAAGGCACTGCAGTACATCCCCATGGCACCTACAACAAATAACTATTTAATCATTAGCGATTCGTTTAACGCCATAAATGTTATAATGGACATGAATACTACCGATCCGCTGGCCAAATTGTGTCAGGCATGTTTAGTCAATCTCAATGCTCATGAAATTAGACCTGTATTTGTCTGGGTCCCTGGCCATACGGGTATCCCTGGAAATAAAAGTGCAGATAGAGCAGCAAAACAAGCAGTCACGATACTGCCCATTACCGAGTTGCGAGTCAAGTCGTCTGACATACAATGCCACCTGAAAAGAAGAACATTGAGGATGGCAGGAAAAATGGCTGATGGAAAATACCTACCTTACAAATATTAAAGAATCCGTAACAGGAAAAATTCATTTAAATGTCTTCCACCGAGAGGGCAGATTAAAATACATAGACTCAGGATAGGACACACTAAATTGACGCACGAATATCTATTGAAGGAGATCCTAGACCGCACTGCAATACATGTAACGTCAATCTCTGTGGAACATTATATAGTGTGCACGTTTTGCAAACCAACGTGAACAATATAATATAACATCGAATATGAGGTACAACCTTAACGATACAGCAAATTTGAGGAACGTGTTACGATTTCTAAAAGTAGTTAACATTTACAAGGCGGTATAGTGGAGTTGAATAGGCAATTTGTGTCAGTATAAGATGCAAGCTTGTATGGCGAAAGGACCCTGGTAGTCGAAGCCATTCAAAAAAAAAAAATAACAATAATAAAATAATAACGGGTCGGACTACCTACTAGGCGCGTCCCCAGGTGGCGGATAGGGGAATGACCTTGCAAATGATCATAAGTGATGCAAGGCCAACACCGAAATATGAGCTCGTGACGTTAAACCGTCACTGTTAGCTGAGAATAAGGTGTCGCGGACCAGTCCACGTGGGGCCTCGTATCTAACGAGGAACAGGGATGGCAACCCTGCGTCCCTCTAGCTGGAAGTACACTTTTCTTATACTAGTCTTGAGTGGCTTCCCTTTTTAACCCTTTCCTGTCGGAGCACCCTCGCTCCAACTCTTATTCTCTTCAGGCTCCCAGCGAAAGCTGAGACCCCTTCCTTTCTCTCTACTCTTCCCAGGACATGCGTCGTCAAAGCGTATACGGGTCCAGCCCGGGATGTCCTAGCTGGGGCGGCTGAGCGCAGCCGTCCCTAATACCGCAACCGCAAACTGTACTTCAGAGACTCTAGCAGGGCGGGCTAGGGAACGTCGTACAGGTAGGTCGGTGGTCTTGGCTTCACCGCCCGGACTCGAGGAAGGTAACCTCTATAAAAATCCCCAATCCCAAAGGTCGTTTGGCAGTTTTAGGTGCTGAAGGGATTGCGGGGATGCCTGAGCGTGGCCAGGGGAAGCCTGGTCATTAGCGTTGAAACGCCTGTGGGGAAGAGGCGCCCCCACAGTAAAATGCCTTCTAGTAGTATCCCGGCTCTGCTGCTTGTGACTTTTTCCAGGTTCTCGGGGAACAATATGAGTGTTTTTTAAATAACAAAGTGAGTGCCACCTCGTTAAACGTGGAAGTGGCTGAGGTCCACTTTAAACCCTCGTCTTCAAAAACTTGGAGAAGGAGGTTCAACCCGGTTCCTTGTTTTGAAACGGAAAGATGGGTTGAATTTGACAAAATCAGCCCGTTTCTTATTCATAAAGTATTGTACGGTCTTTTGGCAATTTGAAAATGATTAGGAAAACTAAAGAAGGTCTATTAATTGAAACGGTTTCAAGCGCACAGAGTAAAAGGATAAAAGTGTTACAAGGTTCGATGCTTTTGAAATTGAAGTGATCCCCACAGAACTATGAACACTTCTAGAGGCGTAGTTTTTGCCGTGACTTACTGAACTGTTGTCATATGCAGTGAAAAACCAAGGCGTTTTAGAGGTTCGGGACTAAAAACTAGAAGGAATGGAGAATTACAAGATTCCCGAGTCATATTTTACCTTCAACACTCCTACCCCAAAGACAATAAAGATTGCTTTTATTCTTTAAATGTTTTTTATGTACCCCACCTTTAAAATGTTTTAAATGCCACAAGTTTGGTCATATATCGTCTAAGTGCACAGTACAACTAGAATTATGTACATGTGGAAAACCTTACACTGGAAGCTTTTGTGAGGAACCCATTTCATGTATAAACTGTGGCGGAGCTCACTCTGCAACAGCCTCAATATGTCCTGTTCTTAAACAAGAGAAAGCTATACAAAAATGCGTGTAAAAGAAAGAATTACAACATTGAAGCTAAAAGAAAATTGTAGTCTCCACTCCCTACGGGGGTAAGTTATGCAAGTGCAACTGCTTCATCGACAGTTACCGAATCCAAGATTGACATCCGCTCTTTAGCAAAGGAATTGTTACCACCCTTGTTGGAGCAATCAAACCGTTATTAGGGAAGTCAACCGAAGCAAACGTATTTGTGCAACCGGACCTCCTCATGACCCACGCCCCATCTCCAACTATAGAGAAAAGAAAGGAGATTCTAATGACAGTCGCTCTGCATCCGAAGATGGATTCCGAATCCAGTCAGTCTACAACTCTGCCCAAAAAAGGGGCAAAGGTTGGCCAAAGGAAAACCAGGAAGGTAACCCGGCCGTCGTTGACGACGAAGGATATTACTAACTCCTGTGATATTTTGCTATATAGCATTTATTAAATCTGTGATATAAAACCTGTGATCTTATCTGTGATATTTTATTATTTTATTTATTAGTATATTTTATTCAATATTTATTTATATATTTACACATTTTCAATTAGATATTAAGAGTCGTATCTAATCTATTTTAAAATGGCTACATAAACAAATTGAAAACATTATACAATGGAATTGTAACGGTTTACAGAAACATTACTGGAATTGAAAATGTTAATTACAAAATATAATCCATTTATCATATGTATCCAAGAAAGTCAAAAAAACAATGACTCATTCCATTTTAGAGGATATAAAACCCTGCATAAAACTGTTTTTCCACTGAGAGCATGGGAGGTTTGTCATATTTTGAGAGATAATGTTTATAAAAGCATAAAACTCAACACAAAACACCAAATTATTGTGGCAAATGATACACCCTACAAGCAACAATATGCAACGTTTATTTTCCAAACCTAAACTGGAACTACGATGACTTAGTGCAAACAATTAACCAGCTACCGCCACCATTCGTGCTACTGGTGATTTCAACGCCCACTCCATTGTGGGAAGGATTTAACCGATGCTCGTTAGAGTAATAGAGGAGTTCCTAGACCATAAAAACTTAGTAATATTGAACACAGGAGATCCTACGCATTTAAACTCCAACCAACAGTTTTAATGCCATTGACCTATCAATAACAAAAGTTTAGCTTTAAATATGGAATGGATAGCACTAAATGAATACTATAATAGTGACCACTGTCCAATAATTATACAAACAAATAAACAGCAAATCGGAAAAAACGTCTCAAAAAGGTGGTTACATAAAAAGCAAACTGGAATGATTTCAGAAGAAGACTAAATGATAACACGTACAACACAGGTAACATTGAACACAAAATAGAAGCACTAACAGAATCGATTTTGAACACCCGAGAGAAACTATACCGCAAACAACTGGCAATACAAAATTAAAAAGTACCTTGGTGGAATGAAGAGGTTAAAAGTTAACTAACGAAAAAGAAGAGCTTTTAATATCTTTAAAAACCCTAAACACCGAACTTAATAACCAAAGAAAGAGCTGTAATGAGAAAATCCATTCTCATACATAAACGGAAATCATGGGGGAATACATTTCATCTATAAATATGAAAACACACCCATCTGAGGTGTGGCAGAAAGCCAAAACATAATAGGCAACAGAAACAACACGAACCGGAACTATTAGTAGTGAATGATAAACAAATTAATACAGTTACCGACAGAGTGGAAGTATTTGCTGATCATTTCCACAAAATACATAAAGGTAAATTCTGGAACAAAAATTTGCTAACTACCACAACATTTAAAGAGCAACATGAAGCAGCAAACCAACCGTTTACTTTAAAAGAATTATCCAATGCTTTGGTTAAAGATGATAAAGCTCCCGGACCTGACGATATCACTTACTCAATGTTAAAAACTTACCAGAAAGCAAAAAGAATATCTGCAGGTTTACAACGAATTATTTCAAGACGGTGTATATCCCAAGTCTGGAAGAAAGCTTACGTAATTCCAATACCAAAGCCCGGAAAAGATACAACAAATTGCCAACTACAGACCTATATCACTTACAAGTTCCATGAGTAAGATCTTAGAAAATGGTAAACGACCGATTAATACGGTTCTTAGAGCACAAAAGCTGATATCGCCCAAGCAAATGGGATTTCGGAAAACCATTCCACCATAGACCAACTGGTTCAATTGAAAACAATTTTGAACAGCTTTTAAGAAGACAACACACTGTCGCGGTATCGTTTGACATTGAAAAAGCGTTTGACACGATTGGAGACACAATATAATTAACAAACTACAAGAATGGAATTGTGACGGGAATCTACCAAAATTTATAAAGAACTTTTATCCAATAGAATATTCATGGTTAAAATAGGAAAAGTGCTATCCTCATCTCGCGTAATGGAAAATGGGATCCCCAGGGATCGGTTCTAAGTACAACACTGTTTCTAATTGGAATTAATAACATCATCGAATCTATTCCATCTCAAACTTACAGCGGGCTATATGTAGACGACCCTGATATACAAGGATGGAGATCAAATGTCAGATATTGTCAGGAGCTACAGAATACCATCGACATAGTAGCAAAATAGCGAATCAAAACGGAATTATTCTCCCTAAATAAAAAGCAACAAACACTTCTGCAGACTGAGAAGAGAGCACGACAATGAACCCAGTCTACAATATACGAGAAACGCATACAAAATGTTAACACGTTGAACATACTGGGAGTTCTCTTTGATGCTAAGATGTACTTTAAAGATCATGTTCAAAATCTTGTAAATAAATGTGAAAAACGGCTAAATATTGTTAGATGTACATCAAACCTTAGCTGGGGTGCAAGAGACACTATAGTTAGGCTATACAAAGCTTTTATTCTGCCTATTATTGACTATGGTTCTATAATTTATTCCTCTGCTAGACCTTCAACATTAAAACCACTGTATCAGATACATGCGCTGGGAATACCTAGCAATAGGGCATTTAGGACTAGCCCACAGACGTCATTATTTTGAAGCTGGAGTAATGCCATTAGAAGTAAGACAAAAGTATTTATTATTAAACCATGGCCAAACTATTACACCTTTCGGACCACCTTAATCTTTCAACATTAGAGACTTACCAATTATTAAACCCTTATGAAAGTAACAGATCCATAGCCAGACCTGCTCTAATACGTGCCGTCGAATTAACAGACAAAATGCAGCTGGATACATTTGAGATATTCAAATATAATATAACAGACCTACTAACATGTCTATCGGATAAAACAAACGTAAAACTGGATCTAACATTAACCAAAAGAAGGGAGCATCTAACGACATGCATCAACAGTATTTTCGAGAAACGCTAAAAATTACAACAACCATCTTGTAGTATACACCGACGGATCCAGGACTAGAAATGGATCAGGAAGCGCCATATACGTCCAAAATGAAACACATAACTGGGCCTTAAAACCTTATGCAACAACGTACACGACTGAAATTACGCCATATGGCATGCAGTCCTATTTTGGCACATAACACAAGAAAACAATTTCTAATATGCACAGACAATCTATACGGATTACAAAACATATTTAATGGTGTAAGAATGACTATTAACTAATATGATTAGATCACAAATTTACCATATGGACTCATCAATTGCACTAACCATGATGTGGATACCTAGTCACACAGATATCCCTGGAATGCCACTGCTAATACCAGTGCAAGAGATGCCACTAAATGGATAACGCAGACGTCTGTCGTGACCTTAAAGACATTAAATTATACATAAAACAAAAAAACAAAACAGTACTAAAACCAATGGAAAAACACAAAACACAACCATTTACAAAAATTAAAAAGATATTACACCATGGAAAAGCAACCCAACATTAACAAGACGAGAAGAAACTGTACTTACCAGATTACGTATCGGACACACAAACCTAACTCATCTGCACCTTCTGGGTAAAAGAGAAGCGCTGTAAATACTGCAACGTAAGAATGAATATTAACCACATATTAATCGAATGCCCACAATATAAAGTTTTCCGAACAAACCTCAACATGGCAAGTAGCATCGAAGAAATCTTTAAAGATAGTCCTGAGGCAATTGGAAAATTAATAGGGTTTTTAAAGCATACAAACATAATAAATAAATTATAAAACATAATATAAGCATAATAACGGCATATGACCACAGCAGTCTTGCCAAACAACAACAAAAAAAAAAAAATAACAATAATTATCCTCTTCCCGCAAACTTGAAAATGGAGTTCCGCAGGGATCCACACTAAGCGTGACTCTCTTTGCTGTTGCCATAAATGGAATAATGGCAAACCTCCCTGAAGAAATCGGGAGATGCTTGTATGTCGACGATTTATACATATATGCTAAGGGGAAAACAATACCTCAAGTTTATTCAATTTTACAAAGATCCGTAAATATTGTGTTAGATAATCTAGAGAGTGTGGGTTATAAACTCTCGCAGGAAAAAACGTCATGCGTTCACTTCTGCAGACTAAGACGTCCGCATCTCGATCCCAAAATATATATAGGTGAGGCCCAGATCAAATGTGTTCAAACAATCCGCTTTTTAGGCATTATTTTTGACGCTGCGTTACGATGGCGCATACAGATAGATGATCTGACGTTGAAATGTCGCCGTACTTTGAACATTATACGGTGTTTGGCTGGTATTAAATGGGGAGCAGATAAAGAAGTTTTATTAAAAGTATACAAATCAATGATTTTGTGTCGGGTTGATTATGGTTGCATTGTATACAGCTCTGCCAGAAAAACTACGTTAGATCGACTTCACAACATACATCACTCGGGACTTAGGTATTGTACTGGAGCTTTTTATACCAGCCCCATTTCAAGCATCTTGGTAGAAGCAGGAGTTCCTTCCCTTGCCAAAAGACGAGACCGAATGCTTCTTTCCTACGTAGCCAGAATAAAAGCTCAACCGTCACATCCAAATCACAAGATCATTTTTCGTAAAAGGATTCATATGCAGAACGCCCTACTATTACTAGACCGGTCAGAGTACGGGCACATGAGGAGCTTAATAAATATCAAATCAGAATACCGACACTTTTAAAGTCTGATAATTTGGAAGTACCATCATGGAAGATACGACTACCTATTGTGCGAAATATTGGTAATTTGCAAAATAGTTTCAATGTAAACGAACCTCCTAACGGAAAAGTACTGTATGCACTAGGAGTTAAAACTGAAAATGGTGTTGGTTGTGCATTTGTGGTAGGAAATGACTCCCACTTTTGGTCGCTACCTCCACAAAGCTCAAAAATCATGGCCGAGATGTACTCCATCTATCAGGCGTTACTGTATTGCCATTCTTCTAGTCAATATACGAGGTATATCATCGTAAGCAGGTGCAAGTTTGTGATGCAACGCATTGTTAATAGGTTTACGACACATCCCATGGCTCAACTAATACTTTCATTGCTGCAAGCTCTGTATACGTCAGTACAACTAATTACGTTTTATACTGTGTCTGATTATGAAAAGATACACTCTATGCGCTTGGCTCAGGAAGCTGCTTTAAACGCAGCAAATGATGAGGGAGCCGTTGATGTAATGCTATGTACATATGAAGATACAGCCAAACAGTTAATCCAGACAGTACTAAGCTCTTGGCAAACCGAATGGAATACATCAGATACTGCACTTCGACGTATTAAACAAAGTGTAATGCCGTGGAGAAGCCTTAACAATATTTCTCGTGAAGAACAGGTCAAGTTGACTAGACTGCGTATAGGTCACACTAACATAACCTCGCAACATTACCTTACGGGAAGTGATCCACCAAAATGTGTTAATTGTAACGTGCCTATAACAGTCACTCATCTGCTAATAGATTGTCCACTGTTTTTCATTGAAAGGCAACGTAGTAGTCTCGAGGAAACTTAGAAAGTATACTCGAAACAACCAAGTAGCAATTAAAAGGTGATGAATTATCTTAGAAATACAAATTTATTGCATAAAATATAATGGTATTTGTAAAAGCGCTAATGACCCAAGATGTTAAAGCGCAAAAAAAAAATGACAATAATAACAATAATAACAATAATAACAATAATAACAATAATAACAATAATAACAATAATAACAATAATAACAATAATAACAATAATAACAATAATAACAATGGGAATTATATATTGTCGTGATTTTCTAAACGCATCCATTGCAGAAATCTTGGAAGGCTTAAGATCAGAACAAGTGGTTGAAGTGAAGCGTATACAAAGTAGAAAATCTGGTACTTTGGTAGACACACCGATGCTTCTCCTGACTTTTGAGAGACATGTACTTCCAAAATGCATCAAAGCTGCTATGTATAACCTTAAGGTAAGGCCGTACATCCCGGAACCAATGAGGTGCTTTCGATGCCAGCGTTTTGGTCACACATCGCTCAATTGCAAGAACGATTCTATATGTGTTTGTGGTAGTCCGTCGCATGAAGACTCCCCATGTGGACAAGACATCGAGTGCGTGAATTGAAAGGAAAGCACTCTTCTCGATCAAAAGAGTGCTCTGTATACAAACTAGAGAAAAAAGTACAAGAAATTAAAGTGTTGCATAACGTAAGCTTTATAGAAGCCAAGGCCCTAGCACAAACATCCGCGGTGACAGTATCAACCACATTCTCTCAAATAGCTCAATCAAAAGATAGCGAACAGGAAATAATCAAAGAGGTGTCCAAGGTTATTTTACCTTGTGTACAAGACACCATCAAAACCAAATTGAAAATTTAACATCTACTTTAAAGAAGTACATAGATGAGAAAGCACACACCACTGTTGAGACTGAAAGTGAAATGGACACTGAGGAAACTAGCGACAAAGGAAAAGAACTGCCCTGCCTCTGCTTCGTCTATCGAAGAAATAGATGAACTTTGATTAATCCCATATTCCGAAAACAAAAAAGAAGAAGGTAGGCTGGCCTAAAGGCGTCCCTCGGAAAAGAAAGAGGACACGCCATCAAACAGCTTAGGAAAGAACTAATCGAAATCTAGTCATATATTTGCGATAATTTAAACTGTGATAATCTAAATCTGTGATATTTTTCATACTGTTTTAGTCTTACTCTACTATTTGTTTTACATTATTTGTCTCTTTACTGTTTGTAACTTATACATACAAATTTTATTTATTATATATTTATTTAATTATGGACAACATCATTCAACTAAATATTAACGGATGCAGGAGCCATCTTGCAGAACTTAATATATTGATACGTAAAGAGAATCCATTTTGTATCTGTCTACAAGAAACAAGGTTCAAACCACAAGAACAGTTCTCTTTGAAAGGTTTCAAGACATATTGAAATGACGTAGATCCAGGACTTCGTGCTCATGGAGGAACCGCTATTCTGATTAAAAGCGAAATCTCTCACTCTCTAATCTCTCTAACCACCAATTTACAAGCCATCGCAATTAATGTCAACCTTCCAATTCGGTTTTCAATTTGCTGTATTTACCTTCCAAATCCTGAATGGAATAAAGACCAAATTACCGAACTAATTAACCAGCTGCCTCATCCTTTTCTAATAGTGGGTGATTTTAACGCTCATAACCCCATTTGGGGATCAAGGTCTTTAGATCCAGGAGGTAGAGCACTGGAGGAAATTCTCGACGACGGAAACCTAATGCTATTGAACACCGGCGAAAACACGTATTTTAACGCCAGAAGCAATAGCTTCTCTGCACTCGATCTGTCGTTTTGCTCCGCTAATCTAGGGTTAAGATTTGAATGGAAAGTGTTACTTCAAGACATGTTCTCGGATCATGCTCCTATTAAAATGTCAATCCCAAATTCGAATCTAAACAGATCAATTCCAAAAAGGTGGATAATCAATAAAGCAAATTGGGATAAATTTATAGAAACTCTCGCTCCTTTCAACATACCATTCGAAAATGTCAATAGTGCTGTCAACGAAATATCCTCAAAGATCATAAATGCATGTGAAGCAAGCATCCCAAAACTAGCAGTAAGCACTCTAAAAGGTGTGTCCCATGGTGGAATGAGGAAATTAAGAATGCCATTCGCGATCGTAAACGTGCCCTTAATGAATTCAAAAAAGACTCAACTGTAGCTAACGCCATTAACTTTAAAAGATTAAGAGCCATAGCCCGACGAGTAATAGTGATAGCCAAGCAAAAGTCATGGCAGAGCTATGTATCAAATATATCCGACCATACATCCAACGCCGAAGTTTGGAGAAAAATAAAATCGATTAGCTCGGTATCCCAAACATATTCAATAAACAGCATAAAAACAGACGATACCACCGTATATAACCCTGAAGACATTGCTGAAACATTTGCAGACTACCTTGAGTCAAAATTCCAGAATGCTTCTGACTCAGTAGAAGATGAAACTAACCCACCAATAAACCACTCCGACAAACAATCCAAGTATAATATACCCTTCACAAGATCAGAATTCGATTCCGCCCTGGCAAAGTCAAGAAAATCAGCTCCAGGCGCCGATTCTATACACTATGAAGTCATTAAACATATTCCAGAAGGCGAAAAATCTAAAATTCTACAACTTTATAACAGGATATGGGTACATGGTGAATTTCCTGAAGAATGGCGAAAACAATAATCATTCCGTGTCTCAAGAACAACAAAGACCCCCAAATTATGGACAATTACAGACCAATATGTTTAATCTCTTGTCTCTGCAAACTCTTAGAAAAATGGTCTGTACACGTCTTACATGGTACTTAGAACAACATAACCTTCTAGGAAAGTTCCAAATGGGTCTCCGGCAATTTAAATCTACAACCGACTGTCTAGTGCAGTTAGAAACAGTCATCCTTAATAGTTTCGCCATAAGAGAACATGTCTTTGCAGTGTTTTTTGACATTGAAAAAGCCTTCGATCGAACGAATAGAAACGAAATTTTACTAGAATTAGAACAGATGGGTATTAAGGGCAGTTTGTTAACCTTCATCAAGAATTTTTTGAAAAACAGAAAATTTCAAGTGCGAGTAAACAATACTCTATCCGAAACTCGTACACAAGCAAACGGAATACCCCAAGGTTCAATACTCAGTGGTATTCTCTTCGCAGTCGCCATGAACAAACTAGTTAAATGCCTCAGTCCAGATATCGGTAAAACAATGTATGTCGACGATTTAGTGATTTATGCATCAGGCACCATAACTGCAAATATAAGTCAAAAAATTCAAAATGAAATAGACAAATTATCTATTTCGGCTAACAAAATGGGGTTTAAATTTTCCCAATAAAATCGCATATAGTTCATTTTGCCGTTTAAGAGCCAAGCACGATCACCCACGACTTAGAATTGACAACTATACCATCGAAGTAAGAAATGAAACCCGATTTCTGGGTATTGTATTTGACAATAAGTTATATTGGAAAAAACATATTCATGCCATGTCCAATGAAATAAAACGGTCAATGAATCTTTTAAGGCACATATCACACATATCTTGGGGTGCAAATAAAGAGACGCTTATCCACCTATACAAATCCATAATCCTATCAAAGATCACATATGGTGGAGAGGTTCTCTCAAGCGCAAGGAGAACCCACATTAACAAATTAAATCAAATACACTGTACAGGTTTAAGGTTATGTAACGGCGCTTTTCGCACCTCTCGACTGGAAGATATATGTTTTGAATGTAATATCCACCAATACAACATATATTAGATTACGTAGTTTGCAAACACGCTAATAGAGTGAACGCTCAAACATCCCATCCCTTATTCGCAATGGTTTACAACCCAGAAAATGTCCAACCCTACGTAAGTAGACCCACTATAATGCGTCCAGCCGGAAGAAGAACTAGAGAAATAACTAGCAAATTCTCAATGGAATTTCCACTTGATGTGTATCAACTGGGTGTATGCGAACACCACCATGGTGCATGCCTCCTCCCAGCATTCACGTAGATACTTCTGTAACTAACAAGCACCAATTCTGTAAAGAGCTAGTAAAAACCAACTTCAATAATATATTGACAGAGCATAGGAACTATACCGCTATCTACACAGACGGATCCAAAACTCAAAAAGGAGTGGGATGTGCCATCTACACTTCCGGCTCAACACATAATTGGTCTCTGCCTTATTACTCTAGTGTATACACCGCTGAACTGTATGCTATCTTACACGCAGTAGTCTATTGTAATATGACCAATGAACCTAGATTTCTAATCTGTACCGACTCCCTTAGTGCAATACATGCTATATCCGACACCTTCTCACATGACCCTTTAGTACAAAAAATTCTAGATAGTCTTGCATGCCTAAGCGAAAATAACAAGAAGATATGTTTCACTTGGTGTCCGTCACACTGTGGAATTATGGGCAACGAACTAGCGGACAATGCTGCACGTCAAGCAGCACACGGAAACTACACTGATTGTCGACTAGTTCGTCCAAATGACATAAAAATCTTCCTAAAAGAACGTATTGAGAAAGAGGCCCTGCAGATTTGGTTAGGCAACAACACACCTTTCTCAAAAATCAAAAAAGAACCAACTAAATGGATCTATCCCAATTCAATCACCCGAAGAGAACAAGTGGCCATCACCCGACTAAGAATAGGACACACAAATACCACGTCCAAGTATTTACTGTGTGCAGACCCGAAACCGATTTGTCCAGAATGTGAAATAACATTAAGCATAACCCATATATTAATCGACTGCCCTATACACGCTAATTCAAGACGCAAACATAATTTAAGCAATTCACTGGAAAAATGTTTAAACAACGAACCCAGCAACGTAAATAGATTAATCAAGTTTTTAAGAGACGCAAACCTACTAAACAAAATATAAAAAACTTATATTCAAAAGTAAAAATCAAGACAAGCAAATACTATAGAAAAGGCACCCAATCAGTCAATCAACTCCAAGTATCAGTAACTGGTTGAGAAAAAAGTGCAAATGACCTCTGCAGTCGACGCACTATAATGTCAAAAAAAAAAAAAAAAAAAATAATAATAATAATAAAATAATAATAAAATAATAACAATAATAACAATAATAATAATAATAATAATAATAACAATAATAACAATAATAACAATAATAAAATAATAACAATAATAATCAATAATAATAATAATAATAATAATAACAATAATAATAATAATAATAATAATAATAATAATAATAATAATAAATAATAATAATAATAATAATAATAATAATAATAATAATCAATAATAAATAATAATAATAATAATAATAACAATAATAACAATAATAATAATAATAATAATAATAATAATAATAATAATAACAATAATAAAATAATAATAATAACAATAATAACAATAATAATAATAACAATAATAACAATAATAACAATAATAAAATAATAACAATAATAACAATAATGACGACCACGCAATGATTATGGATAAGGAAATTAACTCTAGCCCTTCGGGGCGAACACACCTTACGGTGCAGGGGTTCGGATTGTCCCCAGTACCGGTCGGGAACGAGGCGGAGCGGGCAGGCCTCACCCGATCGTTATCAAGCGGCTGCTCGGCGTCCGTGGTAGGAAACCAGGCCACGGAGCTAGTAAAAGCTACTGGAATTGCTGACGACCCTAGCGTGAACATGGATGACGGCATGGTTTCGACGGTTTCCAAACAGAAAACTGTCAAAAAGGTAGACAGGAAAAGGAGACTTTGGTCCCGGTTTCCACTCAAAAGAAAAGAAGGCGACTTTACGAAATGTAGTCCTTCTTGATATCAAAATCTTTGTATGGATATGTAGGTGAATTAAATAATATTAGAAAAATGAAAGGACTATTGCTAGTAGAAACTAAATCAAGAGCTCAATCAAATATGTTGTTAAATATGAAGAGGTTGGCTGAAATGGACATTGATGTAGAAAGACATCCTACTTTAAACATGTGCAAAGGGGTGATTTACTGCCCAGATTTGTTAAACTGTAGTTTAGAGGAAATTAAAGAAGGCTTAAGCCACGAGTTTGTCGTTGATGTAAAAAGAATCAAGGTTAAAAGAGACAACGAAATAATTGACACGGCAAACCATATTCTTACCTTTGAAAGAGATAACGTTCCGAAGACCATTAAAGCGGCAATGTATTCATTGAAAGTACGACCATATATACCGGCACCTTTGAGATGCTTTAACTGTCAGCAGTTTGGACATGCAGCGATATACTGCAAACAAAATAAAATATGTATATGTGGTAAACCACCACACGACGGCACACCTTGCGAAAGTCCCAAGTGCTGCCCCAACTGTAAAGGAGACCATACCGCCATATGGAGGGGATGCCCTACATATAAAAAAGAAACAAAAATTAAGGAAGTTATGGTAATAAACAAAATTTCTTACCATCAAGCCAGACAAATGGAAGGGTATGCGGTTACGAAAGAGTCTACTTATGCGCAGATAGCGTCATCCTCTGCAAGCAGTTTGACTTTACAAGCGATTATCCCTGAAATAAGAAAAATAATACAAGAAGAAGTAAAAGTACTTACCGGAATTACCGAAAAATCTTCGCAAGGGCAACTAGAGAGAAATGAACTTATTAGTGAAATAAAAGAAATTATTCGTACGGAATTAGAAATAACGGCTGACTCTTTGACCGCGCCTCCTATATGCTCGGAGGTTGAGGAGATGGATGAAGAATCTCGTGGTGCCAAAAGAAGGACAGCATCTACCGAGTCTAGCCTTCAGTCTACTGACGACGTAAGTCTAAGGGAGGCAAGGCAGAGAACTTCAAAACCAGCAATAAAAGCAAAGAAGAAAAAAGGATGGCAACTAGGGAGACCCCGAAAGCCACCCTCGTAAAAGGAGACCTTTTACATGTGATATACAGTACTGTGATATTATCTGTTGAGTATCTATTTCTTAAATCTGTGATATTATTTGTTGTGATTGTATTTATTTCTCAAATCTGTTATATAATTTGTTGTGATTGTTTAGTATTTAATACTTATCTGTGATATTGTTTGTTGTAATTGTCCAGAGCATTTTATTTATACACAGAACACTTATTTACACTTTTATCTTATTTATTTACTTACTAAAATTATGGCGCACAACCGCATTATCCAATGGAATTGTAGAGGAATTGAAAGACGATATGTTGACATTAAAATGCTCTTACATGAATATGATCCAATGTGTCTTTGCCTACAAGAAACACATCTTAAGCATAATCAACCATATTCTCTTAGAGGGTATGACATTTTTCGTAAAGATTATGCTGAAGGGCAAAGAGGATGTGGTGGTGTTGCGATTCTAGTTAAAGATAATTTACCTATTGAAAGCATTGCTTTAAACAGTCAATTGCAAGCCGTTGCAATAAAAATAAATGCCGCAATGAAAATAACCGTCTGCAACGTATACCTACCTAACACAAATTGGGACATTAGAGAGCTTGAGAATCTTGTAGATCAATTACCAACACCGTTACTATTACTTGGAGATTTTAATGTGCACAATGTTCTATGGGGTTCATCAAAAAATGATAGCAAAGGTCGAATTTTAGAGAAATGGCTAAATACAGACCACATCACATTACTTAATACTGGATCACCAACTTACCACAATACTCGATCCAGAACGTTTGACGTACTAGATCTAACCATAGCATCAACAACACTAGTGCCTAATCTACGATGGTATCCTCTTGACGATCTCCATAACAGTGACCACTTTCCTATTGTCACAGAAACGGATTCAGTCATTCCAGAAAGGAGAGTAGTCAAGAGGTTCCTTACTGACAAAGCCGATTGGGACAAGTTTCGTGAACATCTTCTAGTACCAGAACATTTAAATGTAAAAAACCTTACAAATTCCATCACACAGGCGGCAGAGGTCAGCATTCCCAGATCGGGTCATCTACCAATCAAACGACCAATTCCATGGTGGAATTCAGAAGTTAAAGTCGCTATCAGAAACAAAAAAATGGCATTTAGAATGTATCAAAGAGATACTACCGTTGAAAATCATATTAAATTTAAAAAAGCTAGAGCCATTAGTAGAAGAACAGTGCTTGAAAGCAAGCGGCAAAGTTGGAAGCAGTACACGTCCTCTATCAGCTCAAAAACCGACACGAGAAGTACCTGGAAAAAAATCAAAGCTGTTAGTGGTAAATATAAAAGTCAAATAATTTCATCTGTACAAACTAGTCAAAATACCATTACGGAAAATCCTGTTGAAATAGCAAACACTCTAGCTAACCATTTTTCAAATGTTAGTAGTTCGGATAACTACCATGAAGATTTCTATCGAACAAAAAGTAGAATAGAGGTTGAATTGTTTTTTGGTACAACATGCAACACGGAGTACAACATACCATTCACAATGGGAGAAATGAAATTTGCAATGAAAACAAGTAAAAAAACCGCACCAGGACCGGATGAAATCTCAAATGATATGTTGAACAACCTAACATATGAAATAAAAAACGCATTACTAACACTTTTCAATCAACTCTGGAATGAAGGTATTTACCCTGAGGAATGGAAAGAAGCGATAGTTGTACCAATCTTAAAACCTAACAAAAATCCACTATTATCAGCAAGCTACCGCCCAATTAGCCTAACGTCTTGTATGGGCAAGCTGTTTGAAAAAATGATAAATAACAGATTGCAGTGGTATATGGAAAGAAATAATTTCCTAGGATCGTACCAAGCAGGCTATAGAAAGTATCGCTCTACTACAGATCACCTGGTTCTTCTTGAAAATGCAATCCAAGAGGCGTTTCGGAAGAGAGAAACACTCGTAGCGGTCTTTTTTGACATAAAAGGGGCTTTTGACATGACCTGGAGACATGACATCGTAAACAAGTTATTTAATTTTAATTTAAGAGGCAATTTGCCCAATGTAATTAAGTCCTTCCTAACAAACAGGCGCATCCGTGTAAGGATCGGAGATGAATTTTCCGAATTAAAAGACCTTGATAATGGAATACCACAAGGATCTACATTAAGTTGCACACTGTTTTCAATTGCAATAAATGACATAGTCCTAAATGTATCAGATGCAGTCACAAAATGTTTATATGTAGACGACATTACCATTTTTTGCTCGGGTAATACAGTCAGAGAGATATCGCAAAAGCTTCAACCTGCGATTAACCAAATTATCGAAAACGGGACCAGAATCGGGCTAGGTTTCAGAAGAGAAAAGTCAGTGTATGCATTTCACTAGGCTGAGAACTCCTGGTTATGGTCCACTTTTGTACATAGGAGATAAACTTATTAGATGTCCTGAAACCGTACAATTTTTAGGTCTTACTTTCGACAGATCCTTGACTTGGAAATCACACATTGAATGCATTAAAAATAACTGTTTACGAAGTTTAAATATTCTAAAAGTGCTAGCACATACCAAGTGGGGATCAGATCCTAAATGCCTTATAAAAATTTACAAAACGTTAATATTGTCACGGCTAGACTATGGATGTATCGTTTACTCGTCTGCTCGTAAATCGCTACTATCCATCTTAGACACAGTACAGAACGCTGCTATAAGGTACTGTATCGGTGCTTTTCCCACCAGTCCAGTTGAGAGTCTGTATTGTGAATCAGGAATATCATCCCTCGAAAACAGAAGAAATCAACTGATGGCTCTTTACATGGCAAAACTAAAGCGTTACCAACACATCCTATTAATCATATGCTGAATATAGAATATCACACATATAAAGTACGACCTACTATCACCCGTCCTGTCTATTGCGATTTCACGAGTACATCGATAGCAATGGTATAAATATTCCAACACTAATGAACGAATGGCCTTTAGAGTTTCCACCATGGATCACACCTGAAATAAGACTGAGAAAAGATTTAACCTACCTTAAAAAAAAAATACATGTAATAATACCTACCTGCAACTATTCTCCAAAATCTGCCACGAACATCCTTCACACCAAGTTGTATATATAAGCGGATGCAAAACAAACAATGGAGTTGGAAGTGCAATCGTTGTAGGAAATTCGTCGTACAGCTGGAGCCTGAACCCAGTGTCATCCATAACTTTTGCTGAAGAGTATGCTTTATGGCAAGCAATGTTATACTGTAACATGGTCATTGAAACAAAAAACTTAATAATTGCTACTGGCAACCTAAATATTATAAACTACTTATATCAAATGTATTCGACGAATCCAATGAACATTATATGCCAATCCACCCTGAAATATTTAAATGAACAAGGAACTACTGTTACTTTTATTTGTACACCAAAGCACGCACATATTCCGGGAAATGAACAAGTTGAATCCATTGCCCGCCAAGCAACATCAATGACTGTTATAGATGTAGACCTAATAACACTTAAAGATTTCAAAAAGTATTTGAAAAAAAGTAACCTTAAAATATGGCAAGAACAATGGTCAACAACAAATACACATCTTTCTACAATAAAGCCCCAAGCTCAAGGTCTATATGAATTAGCAAACGCGGCAAGAGAAGACACTGTCAAAATACATAGAGTCAGAATAGGACACACAAAACTTACCCACCAACACTTGCTGCAGGGAGAAACAGACCCTAAATGCGATGATTGCCAAGTGGTGCACACCATTAAACATCTTGTTCATGAATGTCCAAAATTTCAAAAACATAGATCTGACCATAATATTAAGAACATTTATTCAGAGAATTTTAACACTACTGAGAGTACCAGGAATGTATTAAACTTTTTGAGAGCTATAGGCGTGTTTAACCGAGTGTGATATGAAAGAGCAGATTTACGACAAAAGTACAGATGAGGCGATATGACCGATTTGTAGTTGAAGCCTCAATAAACAAGAAGAATAACAATAATAAAATAATAAAATAATAACAATAATAAAATAATAAAATAATAAAATAATAAAATAATAATAATAATAACAATAATAACAATAATAACAATAATAACAATAATAACAATAATAACAATAATAACAATAATAAACGTCGCACAGAACAAAATCTTGTTACTTTCAAGAAAGCAAGAGCCAGCGAACGGATAAAAAAGAGGCAGGCTCAAAAGCTATCATGGCAAGAGTATACATCTACACTCACAAAATCAAGTCAGCAAGAAGAAATGTGGCGGAAGGTGAAAATATAACAGGCACTAGCAACCCACCAAACCTGCCAACCTTAACAGTAGAAGGGTTAACAACATCAGACCCCGAGAAAGTAGCAAACTGTTTCGTGGAATACTTCCAAAGCGTTGCCAGCAATTCCCAATACACGGAACGTTTTCTGAATCAGAAGCGAGAGAAGGAATTGCAAACAGTAAGTTTCGACGGAGATGAGGAAGAACCCTATAACGCACCCTTCACAATCGATGAAATGGATAGAGTACTGAAAAAGGCAAAAGAAACAGCACCGGGTCGAGACCAAATCACCTTCAGCATGATCCAACATCTACCGCCTGAAATCAAAGCGTTACTGCTGAAACTATATAACAAAATATGGTTAACAGGCACTTATCCAACTCAGTGGAAGCTGGCAACGATTATAGCGCTACCCAAGGAAGGAAAAGATATTAACGAACCTGAAAGTTTTAGGCCTATTTCGCTCACCTCATGTGTATCAAAGGTTCTCGAATCGATGTTGAACTTCAGACTGTTAGCTACCCTGGAAAAAAAAGGAAAACTAAGCAAATACCAAGCGGGATTTAGAAAAGGTTACTCCACCGTGGATCAAATTATGTACCTTGACTACATAGTTAATGAGACTTTACAAAACCGAACATTCATTAGCCATATTCTTTGATATCCAGAAGGCGTATGACACCGTTTGGAGGTACGGAATAATAACAATGCTTCACCGATGGGGATTCCGAGGCCAACTCCCAAAAATAATAAGCAACTTTCTACAGGACCGCTTAATCCAAGTAAAAGTAGGAAGTACACTGTCTAAAACGGTGCACCAAGAAAATGGGATCCCTCAGGGCTCAGTACTGAGTGTTACCCTGTTTGCTATAGCAATAAACAACATCGCAGACAAAATAAACCCATCCACAAAAGCGCTTCTGTACGTAGATGATCTGCATTATCCAAACTGGGCAAGACATAAATGGAATGGCGGATATACTCCAAAGTGACATCCATACACTCGTAGAAGAAGCTGAAGCACGAGGCTTTATCTTCTCCCCAACAAAAACTAAGTGCATGCATTTCTGGCTAAGACATCTACACACAGAACCAGTCCTGTACCTAAAAACCACATAATTCCGTATGTGAAGGAATTTAAATTCTTAGGCCTAAAACTGGACAGCAAGCTATCTTGGAATAAACATAGAAAGCACAGTCACAAATTGTAAAAGAACATTAAACAGACTCTTATGCAGTCATACATGGGGTGCGGATAAGGACACGTTGAAGAAGGTAGTTGATGCCCTTATACGATCAAAATAGAATACGGCTCCGCAGTATACCAATTCGCCGCTAAATCTCATATAAAAAAAATTGAATCTGTTTGGAATACTGCAATGCTATTAATTACCGGAGGTTTCAGAACATCCCCCACAGAAAGCCTTAATGTAGAAAACACCTCGCTACCACTCGACCTAAGACTTCGACAACAATCTCTTAGATACGGAATAAAAATAGCAGGAAATAAGAATCACTTACACCCCTTGATTGTGAGCCCGCCAATACATCAAAAGTATGAGTGGCAACAGACAAGAACTATACCAGCTCTGGTCAGAATACATAATGAGCTGAACAAACAAAACCTCTTGCCAATAAGCACCTGGCATCCAACTGGTCAGCTAATGCCATGGGAATATACATTACCGCTATGCCGCAATATAAGGGAATGGGAAACTGTAGGCGAAAACCGTATCTATATAGGCATATGGAAGGGAAGTGAATATATGGGTGGAGCACTCTACTATAACGAGGCAACTTTTATGTATAAATTTCCAAGTCCATATACCACCTTCTCGGCAGAAGCCGTTATGCTTATGAAAGCAATAGAAAAATGGGCGCACACTGGAAAAAGAATACTAAACATTATAGGACCCCCAAATATTATCAAACACCTAAATGACAAATACACAGACGACTGCCTCATGAAGAGGATAATAGAGGAATGGAGCTTACTGACGGAAGAAGGAGCGATAATAAATATTATTGAAAGTAGTAGTAATCTATATAACAGAGAAAAAAAGATAGTTGCAAATGCAGCAAAACAAGCCAGTGGGTCAGCAACGGCAGAAAATATCATAGACGTCCGCATGGATGATGCTCTGCAAGAAATAAAAAAAAAAATCTGGCAAAATTGGCAAACCAGATGGTCAGTAAATACATGCCACCTTAAGACAATAGCACCTAATGTAAATAATTCATCTTATAGAATACCCATAAAAAGAAAGGAACAAGTTACAGTTACACGACTAAGAATTGGCCACACGAGACTGACACACAGTCACCTACTACTCGGGAAAAAGCCAAGAAAATGTGCCCAATGTAAAACAGCGTTTCTGACGGTTCCCCACATCCTACAAGAATGCGTTTGCCTAGAGGAGTATAGGAATACACGACATAAGCATCAAAATATTGTCGCAACACGCACAATGGGGAAAAGTAATAGATTTTATAAAAGAAATAGGTTTATATAATGAAATATAACCGATCAAACAATTAAACTCATGAAAAGAAGACGGAAACACATACACTTACCTAATTGCATCAAAGAGGAGTGTCAATGATCAATGCTATCGACACACTCCACAAGACAGAGAAAAAAAAAAAAAAAAAAACAATAATAACAATAATACCCCCCCAAGGGATACACCTTGTCGTGGTGGGGGGGCTCAGTAGCCACTGTTGCCAGCAGTGGTGAAGCTAAGCTATCCCAGGTCGTTTGTCTTCGTCTACTCTGTGATAGTTCTTGACCTGTTTTTTGTTCTATGTTTGGAGACCTCACTCCTTAATAAAGGCGTAATCCAAGATGTAATGCGTACCGTGTTGAGGGATGAATGGCCACACACGTCACGGCGGCTGAGCGCTAGCCGTCTCCTAATACCGCAACTGCGATCTGTGCTTCAGAGACTCTAGCAGGGCGTGGCTAGGGAACGTTGTACAGCTAGTAGTCGGTGGTCTTGGCTTCACCGCCCGGGCTACGAGGAAGGTAACCTCTATAAAAAATCCCCCAATCCCAAGGTCGTTTGGCAGTTTTAGGTGCTGAAGGGATTGCGCGAGGGGAAGCCTGAGCGTGGCCAGGGGGAAGCCTGGTCCTTAGCGGTGAAACGCCTGTGGGGAAAGAGGCGCCTCCTATTTATGCCCTGCTGTAGTATGCCTGCTCTGCTTCAGTTGACGTTCTATCAGTGCCTTCTCGTGGGAACAAATATGTCCGAATTAAATCCCCTGAAAGAGGACTCATCCTCAAAAATGAGCGTTGGAGAGGAACAACGTAAAAATTCCTTAAATAATAACATAATGGAACAGTTGACGTCGGGTAACACCCCTCGGTTTCTGATCATTAGGAAGCAAAACTCTGGAAATTTTGAGAAAGATAATCCGTTTGAAATAGCTAGGACACTGTATAATTTGTTAGGTGATGTAAATTCATGCAAAAAAGTTAGCACAGGTTTATTGATAGACACACGATCTAATAAACAAGCGCAATGTTGTCTGAAATTGGAAATGTTTGGTAATACTCCTGTAATAGTTGAACCGCACCTTACTTTAAATACTGTAAAAGGTGTCGTAACATGTAAGGACCTGTTAAATTGCACAACCAGTGAAATCTTGGAAAACATGAAAAGCCAGAAGGTCATAGATGTTAGAAGAATCACAACCAGAAAAGATAGACAAACTATCAATACAGCAAGTTTAATTCTAACCTTTTGTAGTCAAGCCATACCAGCGAATGTAAAAGTAGCTATTTACAGACTTCCCGTCAGACTCTATACTCCACCTCCTTTAAGATGCTACAGATGCCAAGCCTTTGGGCACACGACGGCAGCATGTAAGAATGCGCAAATTTGTATATGCGGTAAACAAGTACATACTGGACAACCATGTGAAAAACCACTCAAGTGCGTAAATTGCAACGGAGACCACACTGCCAGATCTAAGGAATGTCCAAGATATATAGAAGAAGTTACTATTCAAGAAATAAAAGTAAAAAATCGAATCACGTATTTTGAAGCGCGTAAAGAAGTCACAGCGCGAACTCCTACAGGCCCAACGTATGCAGCGGTAACGAAAACCGCAATTACACCTAAACACATTAATGTGAAAGACATAGTGTCAGAATTAGTCCCCACTTAATTGCGGAACTAAAAGAGCATTTCTCGGAAATTAAGGAGAAAAGTATGCCATCAACTAGCATGATAGAATCAGAAAACAATATATTCCGGAATCTAACACAGAACAGATGGAAACTGAGTCTAACGACAAAAGAAAAGAAACACTGTAGTATCCGATTCATCCTCGCAATATCTCGACGAGGATGAGCTAGACGAAAGCAGACTCAACATATTGAAAACAAAAAAGAAGAAAGGGTGGCCTAAGGGCAAACCCCGTAAAGCATCTTAACCTGTGATATTAAGTTCAGATTACTTACAACTGTGATATTAATTTAAGACGACCTAAACTGTGATATGAATGTGTGTTTGTTTTATATAAATGTATAGTAGTCCTTGTCGTATATCTTATTTAAACCTATATATTTAATATAAAATTTATTTAAAACTACTCAAACAATGGAGCAAATCCTGCAATGGAACTGCAATGGATGTTCCAAAAGTAAGGACGAATTACGTCTACTAATCACTGAATACAATCCATTTGCCATCGTATTACAGGAAACTCATTTCAAAGTGAATGAAAAGTTTCACTTAAACGGCTTTGAGGTCATAAGATATGATGAGCCTCATGACGAACGTGCCAAAGGAGGAGTCGCCATATTGGCAAAAAGTACTTGTATATATAACAGCATCCAATTGAACACGACGATACAAGCTGTAGCTGTATCGATTAAACATCCTGTTACTATAAATATCTGTAACATCTATTTACCAGACAACAATTGGACGATACAAGCAATAGATAACCTAATATCTCAATTACCCACACCGTTCCTCTTACTAGGAGACTTCAATGCTCACAATCCATTATGGGGTTCAGCTAAAAAAGATACCAAAGGCAAAGCATTAGAATCACTACTCGATGCAAACCAATTAATTCTAATAAACAACGGTAAACCAACACATCTAAACTCAAGAACAAATGGTTTCTCTGCTATAGATCTTAGCATGTCTCCACAGGTAGCAGAAAAATATGAATGGAACCCAATAGAAGATCTACATGGTAGTGATCACTTCCCCATAATCATAACATCCTCTATCGCGCAACAAAATTGGATTACAGTTCCCAGATGGAAGATAAGTAAGGCTGACTGGTTGCAATACAAGAAGTATGTTACAGACATAGACAGACAGCAAGATATAAATACACTAGTCCGAGACTTTACAAATAATATAGTTAACGCGGCGGAAAGGACAATACCAAAAGGTACTAGTAGAGTGATAAAACCACCGGTTCCTTGGTGGAATCCGGAAGTGGCATTAGCAATAAGTAATCGCAAAAAGCATTAAAACAATGAGCCCACTATGCAAAGACCAATCGAGTACAAGAAAAGTAGAGCCATAGCAAGAAGAAAGGTATTGAGAGCAAGAGACAGTCGTGGAAAGGTATGTCTCAGTATGACACGAAAACTCCTCCAACAGAGATTTGGAAGAAAGTAAATACAATAACAGGCAAACGAAAACAAGTCAAGCCAACAAATATTCTACATGGAGAAGTTATAGTCACTGACCCGTACAGCATAGCAGAAACAGTTTGCTGAATATTGAAGAAGATAACCATAATACAACGCACCCTTTAGTAAAGAAGAATTAAAGGCAAGTTTAGAAACCGTTAAAGAAACATCCCAGGATTGGACAATATACAATATGCCATGATAAAAATTTACCAAGAACAGCCGTTGAAAATTTACTGCATATATATAACAGAATTTGGTCAGAAGGCGCCTATCCCACCATTTGGAAAACATCACTTATTGTACCAATACTGAAGGCCGATAAAGACGAATTACAAACCTCTAGTTATAGACCAATATCCTTATTGTTGTCTTGGAAAGCTCTTGGAGCGAATGGTCAACACAAGGCTAGTGAAACGTTTAGAAAAGAAACACCTGATAAATAAATATCAAACCGGTTTCGAAGATACCATTCAACCATTGATAACATTACATACGTTGCAACCAATATGCTAGAGGTATTCAGAAACAGACAGCATAGCACCGCTATATTTTCGACCTCGAAAAGGCGTTTGATTTAGTTTGAGATATGGGGTAATAGAGAAATTGCACAAATGGGGCTTTAGAGGAAATCTAATAAAATTCATAAAGTCGTTCTTATCGGACAGGCACCTCAGGGTAAGGATAAGTGACCACCTATCTAGTAAACGACCTTTAGAAATAGGCATCCCGCAAGGATCCCCAATCAGTGGGACCTTATTTCTAATAGCAGTGAATGACCTTACCAGAGCACACCCAAAATAAAAAGTTGTTTTATGTAGATGACCTAGTCATTTTTACAACGTCCAGGAGAGAAGAACCGCACAATGGATTATTACAAGACGCCATAGAGACAATAGTCCAAAGAGCCCAAGAAAGAGGCTTTAAAGTATCAGCACAAAAAACGGTAGCCATGCACTTCTGCAAGCTTAGACGGCCCCATTATTTACCGACTTTAAGCTGAATGATACAGTAATTAAATGTGTACCCAACCACAAATTCCTCGGAGTAATTCTTGATAGCGCTATGACATGGAAACAACACATAAATGATCTAACCACAAAAGCACGCAAAACTATGAATATAGTAAAATGTATAAGTAATAAAATGGGGAGCAGATAGAAGTGTTGATAAGGCTATACAAAACACTAATACTATCAATACTGACTATGGATCTGTAGCGTATGACTCAGCTTCGAAATCCAATCTAAGACCGCTAGAGGTTATACAAAATTTGTGCATACGTTACAGCATAGAGCATTCCCAACAAGCCCATGCAGCAGCTTGCAAGTAGAAGCAGGACTTATGCCACTACAATTAAGACGAATGTGGAACCTACTGAACTACACACTAAAAATACAACAAAACCCGCAACATTATATGTATAAAAGTTAAGTAACATAGATCAAAACGAAAACGGAAATAGAAATAATCCTATAAATATTAGAATAGGTAACGCTCTAAAACAATTAGGAATAAATTCCATCACACCGTTAAATCGACACGATATAAAAGAAAAGATTTGGGAGAAATGGCAAGCAAGCTGGTCAGCACAAAATAAATTTTTGAAAAAGCATACCCCAAAAGTAATAAATAATAGAGTGTATCCGCAAATGTCTAGAAAAATTAGCATCGCAATAACAAGACTGAGAATAGGACACAGGAAGTTAACTCACTCATACGTGCTCGAAAAAACACATCCTCCTACATGTACCAAATGTAACAAACAACTCACAATAGCACACATATTTGAAGAATGTGAGCAACTAACAGCGAGTAGAAGAAAAGCAAATGTGAATAATGGAATTAAAATAGATCTTAACATCACGGAACAAAAGATCAAAGATATTACAAACTATCTAACTGAGATCGAAATAATGAATGAAATATAATAAGTAAAGTAGTATGACGAAGAAAATACGTGGCAAATAACCAAGAAGTTGAAGCCACAAAAAAAAAAAAAATAATAATAATAATAATAATAACAATAATAATCAATAATAATAATAACAATAATAACAATAATAATAATAATAATAATAATAATAATAATAATAATAATAATAATAATAACAATAATAATAATAATAATAATAATAACAATAATACAATAATAATAATAATAACAATAATAATAATAATAACTAATAATAACAATAATAATAATAACAATAATAACAATAATAATAATAATAACAATAATAACAATAATAATAATAATAACAATAATAATCAATAATAACTAATAATAACAATAATAACAATAATAACAATAATAACAATAATAACAATAATAACAATAATAACAATGTCGTATCAGGCCGGATTCCGTAAAGGGAGATCTACCACTGACCATCTTTTGGTGATGGTGAACGCCGCTCAAAATGCCTTTCGTAACAGGGAACATATGGTGATTGTGCTCTTTGATATTAAGGGGGCCTACGATATGACATGGCGCCCCACTATTCTGCAAAAACTTTACCAATGCGGTCTCAGAGGGAAGCTTCCACAGCTTATCCGTTCCTTCTTGAGCGGAAGGAGTTTTAAGGTACGTGTTGGTAAAGATTTGTCCAGCTCAAGAGTGCTTGAGAATGGTGTACCTCAAGACTCAACCCTAAGTTGCACCCTATTTGCACTAGCAATAAACGCCATTGCATCAAACATCGACGATACCATAACTAAATGCCTCTACGTTGACGATCTGGCAATTATGTACACTGGGAAGGCCGTAGGAGGAATAATGCGAACGCTACAAGTGGCAATCAATACCATTGTAGCAAATGGCGCATCCGTCGGGTTCCAGTTTTCAAAAGAGAAGACGAAGTGTCTACACCTATGCCGCCTTAGGAAACCACACTTCGACCCTCTCTTGTACTTAAATAATGAACCGATAGCATGTGTGCCTGAAGCTAGGTTCCTTGGTGTCATCATCGATGCTAAACTATCATGGAGGCCACACATAACAGACGTGAAGCAGAGGTGTGACAAGAAGTTAAACTTAATAAAAGTTCTCGCACACACCAGGTGGGGTGCAGAACCGAAAGTACTCTTAAGAGTTTACCAAGCGATTGTACTATCGGTAATTGATTACGGGTGCATAGCTTACTCGTCAGCCCGAAAAAGCTTACTGAAGACTTTGGATCGGATACACAACGTTGGAATCAGATACTCTCTTGGTGCCTATCCAACCAGCCCGGTCCAAAGTCTCTATTGCGAAGCAGCTGTACCACCGCTTGAAATCCGGCGATATATACTGATGGCAAATTACATGGCCTTTATAAAGTCGCACCCTTGTCATCCAAACAATCGTGTGCTATTCTCAAATGTAAAGCTATTCACCAATAGGAAAACGATCACACGACCATCAGGAGTACGTTTTCAGGAATACTTGTCATGTATAGGGTGTGAACGTATACCGCCAGTACCACCAGTTACTTCACCAAACATACCTCCGTGGACGGATGGAACACCAGTAACCCAACATCAACGTCCTCTTGCCAAATTTCATCTAAAACAAAAAATACTAGCAAAGTGGCAAGGAATGTGGCAACAAATAAATACTCACCTGTCAGGTGTAAAACCGGATGTACGAACTCCTCTACTATGTGTCGATTTACCTCGAAAGGAACATATCAAACTACACCGGTTACGTCTAGGTCACACTGCACTAACCCACCAGCACCTCTTAAAGGGCGAAGATGGCCCGATATGTGCGGTATGTGATGTTGTGCTGACTGTATCACACTAATACTCGATTGTCCTATGTACTACCTAGAGAGGGAGCAAAATCAACTGCAAATAAATTTAAGAGACAATCTGGTGGAAATAGTTGCTATAATCAACATGCTAAACTTCCTCAAAGAAATAGGTATTTATGAAAAAGTATGATACAGTAGACTAGAAAATATTAGTGTAATGTACACTTGTATTACCTGTATTTTATCAAATTACATACCATACTTGTGCCATAAGTTTAGTGGATGGTGCTAATAGCCCCAGTAGCTGATGCACCAAGAAAGAAAAAAAAAAAAAAAAAAATAATAACAATAATAACAATAATAACAATAATAACAATAATAACAATAATAACAATACCTCCACGTGGTACTCCCTGGATAACGCTAACGCTGGTCGCAAACTGTTTGTGTATTCGTCCTGGTGGCTCAACGCAATCCTGAATTAAGTAGGGGTTCGGGAGGGCTCCGTTGTACCCACCGTTTTTTTGCTACACCCTGCATAGCTGGCCGGTAGCTATAAAAGGCAACCCCTGTGGAGGGTTAAATCCATGCCATGGAGAGTCATTTAGAATCCATGTCGGGCGGTACAGGGTTTGGGTTGGACCCTGTTCGGAGCCGTCCTGAAGACCATCCCAAAGGCGAAGGTGTTAGTGGCGACCCTCGCCGGATTAGTGCCACAGACAGGTGTTTGACCACGGATAATGATATTGGCTATGGCGACTCACTTAATGCTGTCAGGTCCGGTGCTAGACTTGCGGTAGATGAACAGCAGCACCAACACGTTGCTCCGCAAGATGATTTTAATCCTTTTGCGTTGAGCAAAAAAATCCATAGGTCTCCCGTACGTCCTAGTCGGTTGAGTCCAAGTGATGATAAGTCTGAACAAAACAATACTATTAGTAAATTGTCAAACTCAGGTGAAATAGAAAAAATTAACGAAGAAATAAATAAAATTAACCAAGAAATAGCAAGCAAAACGGTAATAAATAGTAATCTACATGAACCTAAACAAGATATACAAGACACAGAGAGTACTCACGACAAAAAAAAGCGGAAGCGAAACAGAACCAGACACAAATCCAACATTAGTGAAGAAAATGTCGTGGGTAAATCAGAAATCACTGAGAAATTTCACATCATAAAGATTGCGGAAGAGGACTACAATGCACTGTCACCATTTGTGATCCAGAAAAAAATATTTGAATGCGTAGGCGCCAATATTGAAATTAAAAAAATAGGACCTGTATTATTAAGTGTAAAAGTAGATACAGAGGAACAGCTAGAAAAGTTAAAAAAACTAGACTGCATCCAAGACAAAAAAGCTGTAGAATCACCAAACGACCGACTTAACAAGTCAATAGGAATAATAATGTGCTCTGAACTAATTCCTTGTTCAGTAGAAGAAATCACGCAAGAATTACAAAGTCAAGGAGTTATAGACGCCTACAAAATTACAAAAAAAGTTGAAAACAAAATCGTTAGCACTGCCACGGTGAAGCTAACATTAAACAAAAACCGATTACCCTATGAGATTAAAGTGGCATACCTGAAGGTCAAAGTGAGACCATATATACCTGCACCAATGAAATGCTACGGATGCCAAAAATTTGGTCACTTAGAGAAATATTGCAGAAACCAGAAAATGTGTGAGTGGGAAAAATTTGGCATGAAAAGACGAAAATTGTCTAGATCCTGCCAAATGCATTAATTGCGAAGGACCGCACACATCGCGATCACAAACATGTCCTACATATTTAAAAGAAAAGGAAGTGATGAAAATAAAGGCAGTACATAGCTATACATACAAAGAAGCTAAAAAAATTGTCTATAGTAAATCCTACGTTACAACACAACAAACTTTTGCGGAACGTACAAAGACAATGAACAAAACAACATAACTAATACAAGAGAAACGTCAAAACAGAATCAAGAAACCAACAAAGGTGCACAAAATAATGGCAACAAGCTATCAGAAGGAATACACACGGATTCTGAGTTGCAAGAGGAAAACCCACAGCACTGTACACCACAACAGACTGACAAGCCTCAGTTCATGCGCAGTTTGTCTAACTGGACTATTGAACCTAGTGAGACAGGATCAGACTATTCAGCTAATCCTGATGATTCTGCCGATGACTCAGAAAGCCAAGGAAATAAGCGAAAAAGGGGATGGCAAAAAGGGGTACCGAGAATACACCAAAGGAAGGACCCCAATTTCACGACATATAAACCAAAGAAAAAAATAAATTAGTAATAATCTGTGATAAATAATATAGAAACTTTTTATATACACATTTTATTGTACATGTCTTGTGATTGTGTTTTATTTCTACATTGCTAAATAATGTACAAACAAACTATCGGTGATATTTTATATACATATTCTATTATTTTACTCTATATGTCTTGTGATTGTGTTTTAATTATACATTCATTTATATAGAAATTTCTAGTCATTAAACTATATTCTATATCTCTAAACAAATTATGGATACTGAGAGCATACTACAATGGAATATACGTGGAATTAAGAATAAATACGACGAACTCAGGCAAATCATAAATGAACGTATGCCAATAGCCATTGCCTTACAAGAAAGCAAATTAAAGCTAAATGAAAAATTGCCTTTTGCAATTATAAAACAATTAGACATGAAACAAGAATTAACATTGGAGGTAGAAGTCATGGAGGAGTTCTTATATTAATAAGAAATGATATCCATTGGGCAGAAATACCAGTCGACACCGAACTACAGGCATGCGCTGTTTCAATAAACTCAAACCAGAAAATAAATATTTTAAACATATATCTTCCTAACCAAACATGGACTGAAAACAACTAAAAGATTTACTAACCCAAATACCACAACCACGGCTAGTCGTAGGCGATTTTAACTGCCATAGCAGGACATGGGGATCAGAAAGAGATACAACAAAAGGAACACTACTTGAAAATATCATCAACGATAGTCAACTGATTATTCTTAACAATGGACAGAAAACGCATATGAATGAATCAACTGGAAATATGAGTGCTATTGATCTCTCACTTGCGGCACCAACACTATGTTTAAAACTATCCTGGACAGTCATGGATGATCTTCACCACAGTGATCATTATCCCATTGTAATAAACCTCGAAAGCAAGAAATTTAAGTATAAGGCATTGCCCAGATGGAACACAACAAAAGCAGACTGGGATAAATATCGACAATCCTTACAACCAACCCATCAGCACAAAAAAACAGATGATGCAATAGAAGCCCTCACAAAATCAATTGATCACGCTGCCTCATTCAGCATACCTAAAAAATCAAATATAAAAGGAAAATGCCCTGTTCCATGGTGGTCGCGGAAATTGGCATAATTAAAAAGAAAAAAGAGGCTCCTGCGTATATATAAAAAATACCGTACCACTGAAAACTTAATAGCTTTTAAGCAAACCCGCGCAAAAGAAAGAAACTTAAAGCGTTCTGCACAATTAAAATCTTGGCGTGAATACACATCATCAATTAACGTGTTCACCAACAGCAAAGAAATGTGGCGCAAGGTCAAAAGTATTACGGGAACACAAATACCACCAGCGTTACCAATCTTAAAAATGGAGAAAAGCTAACAAACGACCCTCTGACTACTTCTAACCAGCTAGCACAATATTTCCAAGATGTTTCAAGTGGCCTTCAACACTCCAATGCATTTCAATACAATAAAAATGAATCTGAACAACCAATAATACAATTTGAGGATAACAATAACCTGTCATACAACAAACCATTCACTTACCTAGAAATGGAAAGAGCATTAAATAAATGCAAAGATACAGCTCCGGTGTAGATGGTATCACCTATAGTATGATAAACAATTTAACAACAGAAATAAAACAGAATTATTAAAATATACAATGGTATATGGGACACAGGAGTGTATCCTTCTCAATGGAAACTTGCAACTATTATCGCTCTTCCCAAAGAAAACAAGGACACATCGAAACCAGAAAACTATAGACCAATAACGTTGACCTCATGCTTAAGCAAAACATTCGAATGCATGATAAACTACAGGCTAATAACGATATTAGAAAAACAAAACCTAATAAGTAAATATCAAGCTGGGTATAGAAAAGGGTACTCTACAGTAGACCACTTAATACAAATTGATAACATAATAAATGAGGCTTTTACAAAAACAGAACACACACTAATAGTCTTCTTTGATCTAGAAAAAGCGTTTGATACAATACGGCGTTATCAAATACTTAAATGTCTCAAAACGTGGAAAATAGAAGGAAGACTACCTGAAATCATACAGAGCTTCCTACAAAATCGTAATTTTCGAGTGCGTATAGGAGATGTATACTCTCGTACCTACGAACTCCAAAATGGGATTCCACAAGGCTCCGTTATTAGTGCTACATTGTTTTTAATAGCAATCAACGGTGTTGCAGACGGAATTGATCAACGAAGCTCAGCAATGCTGTACGTAGACGATTTGGCAATTGCTGTAAGTGGTAGCGATATGACCCAAATGCGTAAAATTATGCAAGAAAACATAAATACAGTAGTGGAAGAAGCAGAATCTCGAGGAATGAAGTTCTCCACAAACAAAACTGTCTGTATGCACTTCTGCAGGCTAAGAAGAAAGCACAATGAACTCGAAATAAAGCTAAAAAAATCATACAATACCATACGTAGTAGAACACAAATTCCTAGGACTTCTACTGGATAATAAACTAACTTGGAAAAACCATATAGATAGATTAGTTAGTGTATGTAAACTAACGGTCAATCGAATAAAAGTGCTATGCAACTTTACATGGGGAGCAGATCAACAGTCGCTACGTAAAATAATAAACGCGTTTATAAGAAGTCGAATTGACTATGGAAGCATGATTTATGCTAACGCAGCAAAATCACACAAGAAAAAAATTCAAGTGGCATGGAATCAAGCATTATTATTAATTACAGGTGCATATAGAACATCGCCAATTGAAGCTGTTAGTGTTACAGCAGAGTGTGTACCATTGCACCTGAGATTCCTAGAAAACAACCTCAAATATGGAATAAAAAGGCTTGGGAATAAAAAACATCATTTACAGCGCAATCTAGTGAAACCTGACATGTTGGACAAATATGAATGGGGTGGAACAAGAACAGTACCAGCACTAATCAACATACATAGAGAACTTCGAAATGAAAATCTACTTTTGAACATGTGGAATACACAAATGAGCGTGTTCGACTGGGAGATTAGTCCACTAAATATTCATTATATAAAACATTCAATTCAAGAAGACCCACATATTAATTTTAATAAGTATGCCACAGAAAATGAAGAATATAAATTTGTGTACACAACAGGTTACTCATCAACGACAAACGCTGGATGCTCAATAGTTACGGAAGATCACAAAATGGAATGGAAGCTACCAAATGAGTATACTAGCTACAGTGCCTGCCTTGTAGCTATACTCAAAGCACTGGAAACAATTGATGATCCAGTAGATAAAAATTATATGTTCAACGTCACAACCTGCGATAAGAGCAGTACAAAATATATTCAGTACTGACGAACTAGTGAAGGCTATTTTACAAAAAGTTGCAACTGCAACAAATGAGGGATCACAAGTAAAATTTCTACATATACCCAGTCAATTATCTAAAATACATAAAACAACCAACACAGCACTAAATGTAGAAAAAATTAATATACACTGTGTAAAAGATGTGACAAAGCATATTAAAAATCTTATCAAGAACAAGTGGCAACACTCATGGGAAAGTAACCAAACTCGTTTACGGCAATTCGTTAAGGATGTAAAACAAATACGCAGATTAAAAAATACTACCAGAAAACAACAGGTGATTTGGACAAGGATAGCCATTGGTCATACAAGAATCACCCATTGTCATCTATTGCTAAACAAAAGAAGTCCCAAATGTGCACAATGCCACCATAATCTTACAATAACTCATGTAATGGAAGTCTGTAAAGCATTAGAACCCTACAGACAATACTACAAAATTACAAATGAAATAGATATGATGTTAAATGAGGACAAATTTAAAATCGTACTAAAATTTTTAGAGGCCATAAACATTTTGCAAGAAATTTGAAAATGATTCAGACTTAACATACAAAATTACAAGATAAAAATAGTTCACTAATAGTTGAAACTTACTTCAAAATAACGATACACTATGACCCAAAGGAAGCATTTAATGATCTAAGTAATCGATAATGCTTTCAATTGGTTTAAGAATAAAAAAAAATAACAATAATAACAATAATAATAATAATAACAATAATAACAATAATAACAATAATAACAATAATAATAATAATAATAACAATAATAACAATAATAACAATAATAATAATAATAACAATAATAACAATAATAACAATAATAATAATAATAATAATAATAATAACAATAATAACAATAATAACAATAATAACAATAATAATAATAATAACAATAATAATAATAATAATAATAATAACAATAATAACAATAATAACAATAATAACAATAATAACAATAATAACAATAAAAGTTATAGATGTAAGAAGAATTACGTCGCGTAAAGAGGGAAATGTAATCAACACAGCTAGTCTGATACTTTCCTTTTGCTCCGATAATTTACCGCAATACGTTAAACTGGCAATATATAGGTTACCCGTAAGATTATACATTCCGCCACCACTAAGGTGCTTCAAATGTCAGGTTTTCGGGCATTCGGCGTCAAAATGTAACAAAGAACAAACTTGTGTATGCGGAAAGAAAATGCATATAGGTAAAGAGTGTGAGAAACCCATACATTGTATAAACTGTGACGGGAACCATTCAACAAGGTCACGGGAGTGTCCGAAATATAAAGAGGAAGCAAAAATACAGGAAATAAAAGTTAAAAAAAACATTTCCTACATCGAAGCTAGAAAAGAAGCAGGTACTAATGTATCCAAGGATTCATACGCAACAATTGTTGCCTCTGCTTCCAAATCAACAAACATAAATGTGAAAGAATTGGCATCTTGTTTAATTCCGATGCTTGTGTCGGAGTTAAAAGACACATTTAAAATACCATACGAGAAACCGCCGAAAACTATTACCTCTTTAAATATCGAAAAGAGATAGAAAAGATAAAACTAATAGTTCTGAAGTTACTCCAGAACAAATGGAAACTGACACTTCCGATAAAAGGAAGAGGACGTCAGTTTCATCAATTAATTCCTCGATTGATGAGGAAATTAGTACTGAACAAAGGTTAGATATACTGAAACAAAAAAGAAGAAAGGTTGGCAGAAGGGTAGACCCCGGAAGCCCACCGTTTAGTCTGTGATATTATATTGATATCGTTTTGTGATTATGAAACTGTGATATATTTGTTTGTTAGTCTAGCTCTGTTTATATGTCCGTTGTTATTTTTCTATTTATTTATTTATTGATCTATTTATTTATTTATTTTAAATTTATTTATTTAAACCTAATTATGGAGCACATTATCCAGTGGAATTGCAATGGATGCTCAAAAAGCACGGATGAATTAAAATTATTAATAGCGGAATACAATCCAATAGCGATTGCACTCCAGGAAACTCATTTTAAAACCAATGATGAGTTTAAACTGAATAATTATGAAACTGTTAGAAGGACATGCACCATTATATCAGGGCAAAAGGGGGGGTAGCGATATTACTTAATAATAATTCGGTATTTAAGCAAATAAACCTAAATACCCATATGCAAGCTATTGCTGTGAATATCTATTATCCAGTTAAGGTTGCAATATGCAGCATTTATTTGCCAGATCAAATCTGGGAACTATCAGAGATTGAAAACCTAATAGCACAGCTACCCACACCCTTTCTACTTTTAGGAGACTTTAACGCTCATAGTCCCTTATGGGGTTCCACAACGTACGACAATCGTGGAAAAACATTAGAATCACTTCTTGATACAGACAACATAGCAATTCTAAACAATGGTAAGCCCACCCACTTTAATTCAATGTCCAACAGTTTTTCTGCAATTGATTTAAGTATGTGCTCTCCAGAAATACTTGAAAAATTTGAATGGGATCAAATAGCCGATCTCCATGGAAGTGACCATTACCCACTACTCTTAACTACATTAGTAAATAAGACCAAATGGAGTTTAACTGATAAATGGCGTTTAAACAAGGCAAATTGGGAACATTTTAAAGCTTGTGTAAAGAAAGTAGATATGCAACAAGACGTAAATTGTTTAACAACAAATTTTACCAACATGGTAATAGAAGCTGCGACGAAGTCTATACCTAAAACCATCAACAAATTAAATAAACCACCAGTACCCTGGTGGAATGAAGACGTCAGAGAAGCAATACATAACCGAAAACAGGCGCTAAAAACATTTTCAAAAACACGGTAATGGAAAATTTGATTGAGTACAAGAAACGCAAAGCAATTGCACGACGGACAATATTAGCTGCAAAAGAAACTCATGGGCTCAATATACATCAAAATAACAGTAAAAACACCAATTTCGGAAGTGTGGAATAAAATTAAAGCTGTGTCAGGTAAATCTAAGAATATAGCTCCTATAAGATTGGAAGACCACGATAATATAATCACTGACCCTGATCAATTAGCTAAAAAATTTGCTGAATATTTTCAAGACATTAGTAGCCTGAAGAACTATAATGAAGAATTTAGGCGAAAATTAACTGTAAGAGAAGTAGCAATAGACTTTGCCGAAAAAACTACAAATCAATGTAATGTACCGTTTACTACGGACGAATTAAACTACGCACTTAGTAAAACTAAGGACACCTCTCCAGGGTTAGATAAAGTTGCATATGCAATGATTAAAACTTACCTCAAGGTACAAAGGAAGATTTATTATCAATCTACAACCGTATATGGCTTGAGGGGACATATCCAACAAATTGGAAAACTTCATTTATTATTCCCATACTGAAACCAGGCAAAGAACATTTAAAAACGTCAAACTACCGCCCAATATCGTTAACCAGTTGTATAGGAAAGATATTGGAGAGGATGGCCAACGAGAGACTTATAAAATATTTAGAAACGTACGAACTATTACATAATTACCAATCGGGTTTCCGAAAAGGATATTCAACGAGAGATAATATTTTATATGTAGTATCCACCATGGAAGAATCTCTTAATGTGAGAAGACACGCTACTGCAATATTCTTTGACCTCGAAAAAGCGTATGATCTAGTATGGAGGTATGGAATTCTAGAGAAGATACATGCATATGGTATAAGAGGCAACATGGCGAATTTCATCCAAGGATTCCTTACAGAACGGTATTTTCGTGTAAAGATCGGAGACACTTTGTCAAGCAAACACTGCTTAGAGACAGGAATACCACAAGGATCACCTATCAGCGTCACCCTATTCTTAATCTCAGTCAACGAATTAACAAGATCACTCCATCCCACCATAGGTAGATGTATGTATGTGGACGATTTGGTTATATTCGCATCCTCCGAAGGAAACAAATCACAGAACGCTGCACTCCAAACTGCAGTTAACAATATTGTACAAGAAGCAGAGCAGGTAGGATTTAGAATATCCCCAACTAAAACGGTATGCGTACATTTTTGTAAATTGAGACATCCGCATTATCGGCCAAATATATTCTTAAAACAACAACAAATACAGTGCGTATCGCAATATAAATTTTTAGGGGTAATAATAGACGAGACCCTAACATGGAAAGCGCACATTGATTATATGACTGCAAAAGCGCGTAAGGCGTTAAATGTTCTCAAATGCTTGTCACATTCCAAGTGGGGATCAGACAGAGAGATACTTTTACGTGTATATAAGACGCTCATACTCTCTGTCTTTGATTATGGTTGTATAGCATATAGCTCAGCAGCAAGAACCAACCTTAAAAGGCTAGATACAATCCAAAATTTGTGCATACGATACGCAATAGGCGCATATCCTACAAGCCCTATCAGTAGCCTACACGTTGAAGCCGGAATGTTACCGTTAAGTTACAGACGAACGTGGATCATGTTAAAATATGCAAAAAAAATTAAAGATAAACCAACACACTACATTAACAGAATGATGTTTAATCCAAATACAAAAAATCCACAAAATGAAACACTAATCTCTAGACTACAATATATACTTACATCATTGAACCTAACAATGACTGCGGAGATGAATGAGTTAAAAAACAATGTATGGAATAGTTGGCAACAGGAGTGGGAGAAAGAAAGAAAATTCACAAAACTACATACACCTACAGTCCACAATAGAAAACCATACCCACCCATGATAAGAAAACATAGTATTATTCTTACTAGAGTAAGGATAGGACATACAAATGCAACACACTCACATATTTTGACGAAAACACAACAACCCACATGTATGAAATGCGACAAACCATTAACAATAATACATATATTTGAAGAATGTGATAAACTAATAGGAGATAGAAAAAAATGGAACATGAATAATGGAATAAAGAATGATTTTAAAATAAATAATGATAAAATACAAAGATTGATTCAATATTTAAAAGATATTAATCTATATGATAAAATATAGAATAAAAAATCAGATACGAATATAAATAAATATAAGTACACTTAAAATGGTAAATAACCAAGAAGTTTAAGCCATTAAAAAAAAAAAAATAAAAAAAAAAAAAAATAACAATAATAACAATAATAACAATAATAACAATAATAACAATAATAACAATAATAACAATAATAACAATAATAACAATAATAACAATAATAACAATAATAACAATAATAACAATAATAACACGTATACTTACCTGACGGTAACTGGTCGCGTCGAGACCTTGACAAGCTTATCAATCAATTTCGAGGTCCTTTTTTATTAATTGGTGACTTTAACGTACACAGTCCGTTATGGGGCTCAACAAAACGTGACGTTAAAGGGAAAATAGTGGAGCAGTTACTGAATCAGGAAGAACTCACTCTGCTGAATGATGGTAGTCCCACGTTTTTTAATTCTAGATCCAATGAACTTACCGCCATTGATTTGTCTATATGTACATCAAGAATAGCTTTAAACTATACATGGAATACTGTAATGGATCTACACGGAAGCGATCATTATCCCATACTTATACAGACAATCAAACAGAACATACCGCCACTACGTCTTAGTAAATGGCACCTAGAAAGGGCAAATTGGGATGCATATAAGCTAAGTATTAGGCCAATCAACCGAGAGTTGGATTTGGGGTCAATGGTGCAAGAATTTAGCAATTCGATCCTAAATGCTGCTCGAATATCTATTCCAAAGTCAAGTAGCAAAATACGTAAAACTACCGTTCCTTGGTGGAATCCCAACATCAAGATAGCCATAAATGACAGGAAAATAGCTTTGAAAAAGTTTATGTTGAACCCAACAATAGAAAATATGGTAGAATTTAAAAGGTTACGCGCTTTGGCGCGAAGGAGAATAAGAGAGGCACAGAAAAGGACCTGGGAGATCTTCGTTAATACTATCTCCTCAAATACACCACCTTCGTTGGTATGGAAAAAGATAAGAGCAATCTCGGGGAAATTCAAGGGCAGTACTCCACCAAAGTTACGAGAAGGGGATAAGATAATAACCGAACACTGTGAAGTTGCTGAAATGTTTGCCAAACACTACGAACAAATAAGTAGCACCAGCAGCTACCAACAAGATTTTGTTGAAAGCAAAAAACGACGCGAAGAACCTCTCGACTTTTCTGAAAATCATAAGCAATCATATAATGGAAAAATAACGATGGCAGAGTTAATACATGAAATACAAGACCTCAAAAATACAGCAGCAGGTATAGATGATATCTGTAATGCACTGCTAAAAAACTTATCTCATGCAGCTCTACAAGATCTCTTATTTATTTTTAATGAAATATGGACAGAGGGTTACTATCCACAAAAGTGGAAAACCGCTATAATAGTTCCACTCCCAAAGAAAGATAAAGACACTCTAGAACCGGCCAACTACAGGCCAATATCCCTAACAAGTTGTGTAGGCAAGATCCTTGAAAGGATAATTAACAAAAGGCTTGTCAATTTGTTAGAAGAGAACAACTGGATAAACTGTTTTCAAGCCGGGTTTCGTAAAAACTACTCTACAAACGATAACCTGGTAAACCTCGCTACAAGAATTCAAGAAAGTTTTATTAATAGAGAGCATCTGACCGCTGTATTCTTTGACGTAGTGAAGGCGTACGATACGGTTTGGAGGTACTCTGTATTAAAAAAGGTACACGATTGGGGAATTAGGGGAAATATGGCGTATTTTATTAAATCCTTTTTAACTGAGAGACACTTTAAAGTGAGAATAGGTTGCAGTTTATCGTCTACACACGTCTTAGAAAACGGGATTCCACAAGGTTCACCATTTAGTGTAACCCTATTTATTATCGCAGTGAACAATATTACATATACGCTAAACCCAGAAATCGGCCGCTGCTTGTACGTAGACGACATAGCCATATACATGTCTTCTAAAAGAGACTACCCGGCAAACACACATATCCAAACAGGAATAAATCAAATCGTGCGTCAAGCAGAAGACGTAGGTTTTCGCATTTCTACAGAGAAAACTGTATGTATGCACTTTTGTCAGCTACGAATCCCGCACTATCCACCAAACCTATCTCTAAAAGGCAAGTCAATATCATGTGTAGAAAAAGCGAAATTTTTAGGAATGGTGTTAGACCCAGGACTTACCTGGAAATATCACCTAGATGACTTAGAATTTAAAGCAAGAAGATCACTGAACGTTTTGAAATACTTAAGTAACACTAAATGGGGTGCAAATAGAGAAGTTTTATTCCGTTTATATAAAACATTGATTCTCTCCAGACTAGACTATGGGTGCATAATTTACAGATCGGCATGTAAAACTCGCTTAAATAAATTGGATGTCATACAAAATCTCGCACTAAGATACGCTATGGGGGCGTTTCCAACCAGCCCCACTAGTAGTCTGTACGTCGAAGCAGGAGTACTGCCTTTAATGTTAAGGAGAACATGGCTACTATTAAAGTATGCATCCAAAATACGGTCGAATGAAACACACTTTAACTGTCAGCTGTTACATAAAGAACATAAACAAACAAAACGTAATGTACCAATATACTCTATATCCAATGCTTGCAAAAAGGCTAAAATAAACGACAACGAACTAGGAACCTGGCTCAAATTAGTTTAAAAGTTAACTATTTGTGGCAAGACACGTGGGATAAAGAGAATCGTGGATTAAAACAACATGTTCCAGTTGTAAGTGCGCGAAAGCGGTATACATTAATGTCACGAAAAGAAGGAATCGTACTAACACGCCTCAGAATAGGGCATACCAAATTAACACATTCACATCTACTTACAAATACCCTATCAACATGTGTAGTTCGTGTAAATGTTCAATAACAGTTAAACACCTGCTACAAGAATGCAATGACTTTAAAGAGTACAGACAAAGATATAACCTACCACAAACAGTAGCAGAAGCATTATGCATTAAAAGAACTACGTTGAAGAAAGTATTTCAGTTTTGCATGCATCAAACTTGTTTGAAAAATATAATCTATATAGGAATTGAGAAATTGAAGATGGAGCTGTAAATATTAAAGTGTAACTAATGGCAATAACCTCGCAGTTGACGCCATATAAAAAAAACAATAATAACAATAATAACAATAATAACAATAATAACAATAATAACAATAATAACAATAATAACAATAATAACAATAATAACAATAATAACAATAATAACAATAATAACTAATAACAATAATAACTAATAATAATAATAACAATAATAACAATAATAACAATAATAACAATAATAATAATAATAACAATAATAACAATAATAACAATAATAACAATAATAACAATAATAACAATAATAACAATAATAACAATAATAACAATAATAACAATAATAACAATAATAACAATAATAATAATGACACCTAGGGGTTGGACTACCTACTAGGCGCGTCCCCAGGTGGCGGATAGGGGAATGACCTTGCAAATGATCTTAAGTGATGCAAGGCCAACACCGAAATATGAGCTCGTGGCGGTAAACCGCCACTGTTAGCTCTAAAGAATACGGTGTCGCGGACCAGTCCACGTGGGGCCTCGTATCTAACGAGGTCAGGGATGGCAACCCTGCGTACCCGTAGCTGGAAGCACACTTTTCTTATACTAGTCTTGAGTGGCTTCCCTTACTTTAACTCTTTTCTATCGGAGCACCCTTGCTCTAACCCTTGTTCTTCAGGCTCCCAGCGTAAGCTGAGACCTTTCCTTTTCTTTCTTCTCTTCCCAGGACATGCGCCGTCAAAAGCGTATACGGGTGTGGCAAGCCCGGGATGTCCTTGCTGGGGACGGCTGAGCGCTAGCCGTGTCCTAATACCGCAACCGCGAACTGTACTTCAGGGACTCTAGTAAGGCGTGGCTAGGGAACGTCGTACAGCTAGCGGTCGGTGGCTTGGCTTTACCGCCTGGGCTACGAGGAAGGTAACCTCTATAAAAAATCCCCCAATCCCAAGGTCGTTTGGCAGTTTTAGGTGCTGAAGGGATTGCGCAAGGGAAGCCTGAGCGTGGCCAGGGGGAAGCCTGGTCCTTAGCGTTGAAACGCCTGTGGGGGAAGAGGCGCCCCTCCACAGTATTAATGCCTTCTGGTAGTATCCCGGCTCTGCTGCTAGTGACGTTTGTGACCGAGGGTTCTCGTGGGAACAGGATGAATGTATCATTGAAAAATAATGTGTGGGCCACCTCCTTAAACATGGAAGTGGCTGAGGGCCCACTTAATAAGCCCTCGAAAATCCGTCCTGATGACGTAAGTTCTAAGGCAGGTGTGGAGGATTTTCCCCCACTTAATATTCATAATGGTATCAGCGAGAAGGAGGACTCTGTGCCCCGGTTCCTGGTCCTAAAGGAAGGAAGGCGACTTTACAAATGTAAGTCCTTCCTAATAAGTAAAACCTTCTATGGGTTAATAGGCAATGTTAAAGAGGTTAAGAAAGTTAAGGAGAGTTGCTAGTGGAAACTGTATCTGGCAAACAGTCTAAACAATTACTTAAATGCCTTCGTTTTGGAGATTTTGAGATTGTAGTAGCCTCACGGCGCTCTTAATACGTCGAGGGTGTTGTGTTCTGTCGAGATCTGTTAAATTGTTCCATTGAAGAGATTAAGGACAACTTAAAGAGTCAAGGTGTATTGGAGGTAAGAAGAATTAGAACGAGGCGTGATGGAGAATTTGTAGACACAGCAAATCACGTACTTACCTTCAATGTTCCTAAATTACCTAGGACCATTCAGGCAGCTTTTATCCCCTGCAAGTGCGTCCGTACATCCCGAACCCGCTTAGATGCTTTAATTGTCAGAGATTCGGACATTCCTCGATTAATTGTAAGTATGATAAGAGGTGCGTGTGCGGTAAATATCCACACGAGGGTTCTTCTTGTGAAGTCCCAATCGTTTGTCCTAATTGTCAGGGGCCGCACAAGGCAATAGCAAAAAGCTGTCCAGTGTTTAAGCTGGAAACCAAAATTCAAGAAGTTAAGGTAGTACACAGGTTGTCTTACTTGGATGCAAAGAAGAAAGTAGACACTTTAGTAACACCCCAGTAACACCTTTGCCCAGGTTGCGTCAGCACCTGTTCCTGAACCTGTTCGATCTGTCGGCCCTGAATTCAGACAAATTATTAAGGAAGAAATGGAAATGCTAATAAAAGTTCTCGCCACAAAAAAGATAATCGAGCATCCTAGATCTATGTTTGAAGTTCCTGTAATTAAACCGGCCACGAGAAATATTAACTTATTTTCGGAACCCACTACCTCCTCCGAGGTGGAAAATATGGAAGCAGAAACCCGAGGGGCAAAAAGAAAGACCTCGCTCCCTAGATCTCGTTCCAGAGATTCTAGCATTACGTCTCTGGACGAGGAGACTGTGATAGAGGCAAAACAAGGTAAAAAGAAGAAAGGGTGGCCGAAAGGTAAGCCCAGAAATCCCCCTTCAAAGGAGGATATCTCGATAAGGGCTTGTACCAATTAACTGTGATAATATCTGTGATACCTTTACTGTGATATTTTATAATCTTACTTTTCTGTGATATACATGTCTGTTTTTGTCAACTAGGTATAACTATACTTACAGTTAACTGTGATATACATGTTTGTTTGTCCACTAAGTAAAAAGGTCAATATTGTTTATTATGTGTTATATTTATTTATTTATTTAGTAATTTATTTATTTATCCACTAATAATGGACAATATTATTCAGTGGAACTGTAATGGAGTCGTTCAAAAATATATTGACCTTAAGACAATACTAACAGACCAGAAGCCGTTGTGTGTGTGTCTACAAGAAACACATTTAAAACACGGTCAACCATATGGTTTGAGAGGTTATAATATTATAAGAAAGGACGACAACGTAGCCACTAGGGCTAGAGGAGGAGTGGCCGTATTAACTCGTTGTGATGCACGATCTATGCCAGTACCTCTAAATACCCGGCTTCAAGCGGTGGCAGTGCGGATTTTACATCCAATTGTTATGTCCTTATGTAGCCTGTACCTGCCGAGGGACGATTGGGAAGTCGGAGATCTGCATGATCTGGTGGATCAGCTCCTGCTCCGTTTTTATTGGTGGGAGACTTCAATGCGCATAGCCCTGTGGGGCTCGGAATCTAGAGACAGTAGAGGTCGTAAAGTGGAAGAGTTACTAGAACGGGACGGCACCATACTATTAAATACGAGGGCCCCTACCTACTTTAACTCTAGATCCCGTAACTTCCACGCAATCGACCTTGCTCTCGCCTCGCCTGTTTTAGCCACTCGTTTCAGATGGACACCTCTTGATGATCTCTACAATAGCGATCATTTTCCTATTGTTATCGAAACCAGCTCTCAAGACCTACCGACATCACTCCCCGTAGATGGAATTTGGAAAAGGCGGATTGGTCCGTATTTGAAGAGGAAATGTCTATGGAAGTACCTCCAGACGCTGATCTGTCTTGTGGAGTACAAATTCACACAGATGCCATTCTACGTGCGGCAAGAATCTCTATCCCAGAAGTGGGTGGTCAACGGGCTGTGAAGAGGGTCCCTGGTGGTGCAAGGAGGTGAACGACGCGATTACTTGCAAAAAAAGGCATTTAATGTGTATTGTCGTCGTCCCACTCTGGAAAATTTAATTAATTTTAAGCGAGCCAGAGCAAACGCCCGACGTGTAACCCTGGAACGAAAGCGTGCGTCATGGAATGTGTACGTCTCTACGATTGGACCCAGCACATCGACATCCGAAGTTTGGCGGAAGGTTAAGGCGGTAGCGACTGGCAAGACGAGTCACAACATACACCAAATTAAGATGAAGGATGGGCATATCACAGACTCTCCGATTCCATTGCTGAGACGATCGCCGACCATTTTGTAGAAGCAAGCAGTTCTCAACATTATCCATTGCCCTTCCGGGATAATAAGATGGCTCTAGAAACTCCTCTGGATTTCTCAAATGGCAATGAACAGCCATATAACATACCATTTTCCATGGCAGAGCTCGATGAAACTTTGGGATGCTCTAAATCGAGTTCACCGGGTCCGGATGCAATTCCATACATCTTCATCCAGCACCTTCCCCCAGTTGCCAAAATATCGCTCCTGAAGCTCTATAACAAATCCTGGTTACAGAATACTTACCCTAGACAATGGAAGGAGGCGGTGGTCGTTCCAATTCTAAAAAGCGGCAAAGATCCCTTGGCTCCAGCAAGCTACCGGCCCATAAGTCTAACCTGTTGCTTGGGCAAACTCTACGAGAGGATGATCAACAACAGGCTTATGTGGTATTTGAGTCGAAGCACCGCCTAGTCGATTATCAGGCGGGATTTCGTTGGAACCGCTCGACCACCGACCAACTAGTGTTTCTTGAGGGCGTCGTACAAAGGGCATTTAGAGATAGGATGCACACTGTGGCACTCTTCTTTGACCTAGAAAAGGCGTACGACTTGACTTGGCGATATGGTGTTTTGCAGAAGCTGCACGGGTGGGGATTGAGGAAACCTACTCTCTTCCTGGTGGACTACCTGCAAGGCAGGACTTTCAAAACCAGATGTGGAAATTCCTTCTCTAGGCCAAGAATAATGGAAAATGGCATCCCCCAGGGATCGCCCTTAAGCGTTACACTTTTCGCTATAGCTATCAACGACATTGCAACTAACATTGACGCAAGAGTAAAACGGTGCCTATATGTAGATGACTTGGCCATATTCTGTTCAGGCACTACTATTGGCCAAATTACGAGAGACCTTCAACCGGCCATAAATAGCATAGTGCAAAACGCCGAGAACACTGGATTCAGTTTTCACGAGAAAAGACCAAATGTGTTCACTTTTGTCGTCTTAGAAAGCCGCACTATGATCCGGTCCTTTTCTTTAAGGATAACGCCCTCCCAGTAACAAGGTCGGTCAAGTTCTTGGGCCTGGTATTTGACGACCAGTTAAGATGGAACCAGCACATCGATGGGCTCGTGGATCGATGCAAATCAGTTATAAACATCCTTAAAGCGCTTGCCGGTACCAGGTGGGGTGCCGATCCTGATACAATGCTAAATATCCATCGATCCCTTTTACTGTCCAAAATGGATTACGGGTGCGTGGTTTATGCTTCAGCACGCAAGTCAGCTCTGAAGAAACTAGATCCTTACACCATGCGGGTCTTAGATATTCAATAGGTGCCTTTCCCACGAGCCCTGTTGCTAAATTATATGAAGAAACAGGATTTTCCTCGCTATTCCGTAGACGAGATTTGCTTCTATGCGGGTACGTAGCAAAATTGAGCCCAACCAGATCATCCCAATTATCGAACTCTCTTTGGGGATTGGAAAAAGTTCACCAATAGGCCATCTATTACAAGACCAACCGGGATACGAGCCTTTGAACTTGTAAACACCTTAGACGTAAGCATTCCAGAGGTATTACCGATAGGCCACGGAAGTTCCCCTTGGTCCGTCCCTGCTGTGGAGACCTGTCTTCGACTCAAGAATCTCTGTAGAAGTAGCACGCCCGACGTATCTTACCAGAGGGAGTTTGAAGCTATTTTGAACGAACACCACAATTCAACGGTGATATATACAGACGGATCGCGCACGGAATACGGAGTGGGGTGTGCCATAAGCGTTGAGGGCTTAGCACATGAATGGACGCTGTCGTCTATGTATACGATACTTGGGGCTGAACTATATGCTCTATGGCAAGCCCTCTTATTTTGTTTGATTAGTGCTACAGGAACAGCTTTGTTGTCGTAAGCGACAGTTTGAGTGCTATACACAGTATCAAGATACTTTTCCTCGCGATCCACTTGCCCAAAGAGTACAAGCTTTATACCAGCATGTTACCGCGAGTGGAAAAAGGGTGGCACTGGTATGGGTACCTGGCCACACGAACATAGCTGGCAATGTAATGGCGGACGAGGCAGCTAAACGGGCCGCCAGGGGAGGGCATGTGGATGTTCCAGTGGTAAGACACACCGATCTTAAGGAAGCTCTGAGAACGGCGATAGGCTATACTAGACCTTGGAGACCACCTCTACGTCTGAGTAGATTTGAACGAGTGAAGATCCATAGATTAAGAATTGGTCACACAGACCTCACGCACGCTCACTTGTTACTTGGAGAACCTCCTCCTAACTGTATGAACTGTGGCGATCAGATCACTGTACAACACATTTGAGTACATGTCCCGGACTATACCACATGAGACAGTTTTATAAGTTGACGGAGAGTTAGAAGGAATCCTGAATCAGGCAAAACATATTCTGAACGTTATTAGGTTTCTGAAGGCTGCAGGATTATTTCGGAATATATGATTACGTTAGTGTATAGGCCAATGACCTCAGCAGTCGACGCCTAAAAAAAAAAAAAAAAAAAAAAAACAATAATGACAATAATAACAATAATAACAATAATAACAATAATAACGTAGATGATCTCACTATGTTTTATAAATCAGAACACATTGAAGAAGTTGAAAATACAATGCAACGTGGAATTAATGAGTTAGTGCAAGTAGGAGAAAGCATAGGTTTCCGTTTTTCTGATAAGAAAACTGTCGCAATAAATTTCTGTAGACTGAGGCACGAACACGATGATCCAACCCTTTACATTAAAAACTCCAAAATAAACTTTGAAACAAGTGTCAAAATTCTGGGCGTAATTTTCGATCAAAAACTGTATTTTCAGAGGCACATTCAAATGCTTGAAACAAAATGTAAAAAAAATGAATATTATAAGGTGTTTGTCAGGAATTACATGGGGCGGAGACAGAAGCACTCTTCTACAACTATATAAATCGCTTGTTCTATCAACCATTGATTATGGATGCATATTATATTCCTCTGCCCGTCAATTCCATTTGAGACGGTTGGATAAAGTTCACGTAAGTGGTTTAAAAATGGTATTAGGTGCGTTTCGTACCACTCCTATAGAATCCTTGCACGTTGAGTCAGGTGTACCACCCCTTCATCTCCGAAGGCTCAAATTACTGCTTAATTATATTACAAAAATATTAACGTTGCCTAACCACATAAACCACTCAATATTACACGATAACGTTATGATAGAGCAACATAAATCTAAACCTACTGCATCAAAGCCAGCTATTATTAGATCACTGGAAAGAGCTGAAGAATTAAATATCGATATACCGTCCATGTTCGTACAGTCAACAACTGAATATCCGCCGTGGAATAAACCTAAGATCAGATTTCGACTTGATTTAACGCAACAACCAAAAGAGAGCACACCAAGTGAAACCTATAGGAACATGTTTTACGATATATTAGGCAGAACCAAATTTAGCGAAATAATATATACAGATGGGTCGAAAACATCGAAAGGGGTTGGTAGTGCCATTTATATGCAAAACAAAAGCCACTTTTGGACACTAAACCCCCTATCAAGTGTATTCTGTGCAGAATTATATGCTATATTCCAAGCTGGATTATATATAAGCTATACAAATGCGCGTACCAGTGCAATATGTACTGATTCTTTAAGTGCAATTTCTGCTCTCATGAATAATGAGTGTTCCAACGATCCTTTGGTTAAAATTACCAAAGCAATATTATACCATATCAGTGAAAATGGTAATTCGCTAGAAATTATATGGATCCCCGGACATGCGGGAATTACGGGAAATGAACATGCAGACATAGCAGCAAGAAAAGGAAGTAATAACATAGACCAAGATAATATTCCTGTTCATCCTAACGATTTCAAAAGGTATTTAAAATTAAAAGTTAATGATCTCTGGCAATCAGAGTGGAATAAATCAAAAACACAATTAAAACAAATAAAAAATTCTGTCAAACCATGGAAAAACCAGTTCAAGTTAAAAAGAAGAGAAGAAGTGGTGCTAACGAGATTGAGAATTGGTCATACCAATATGACCCACTTACACTTACTGGGGAAAGTTAGACAAAAGAAATGTAGTCTATGTAATTTGCAAATAACAGTTCCCCACATGTTACTGGAATGTCCGCTACATAAAGAACTGCGAAGAAATATAAGTATCCATAATTCATTGGTTTCAATTTTTGAGGAGGACGAGACTAGTATTCAGAAACTGCTAACGTACTTGAAAAGGAGTGGATTATTTAAATATATCTAGAATTAATTAGAATTAAATAGCTAATGGCCGTTGTAGCCGATGCTAAATAAAAAAAAAAAAATAAAATAATAACAATAATAAAATAATAATAATAATAACAATAATAAAATAATAACAATAATAACAATAATAATAATAATAATAATAACAATAATAACAATAATAACAATAATAACAATAATAACAATAATAACAATAATAACAATAATAACAATAATAACAATTAATCTGTACCGACTCCCTTAGTGCAATACATGCTATATCCGACACCTTCTCACATGACCCTTTAGTACAAAAAATTCTAGATAGTCTTGCATGCCTAAGCGAAAATAACAAGAAGATATGTTTCACTTGGTGTCCGTCACACTGTGGAATTATGGGCAACGAACTAGCGGACAATGCTGCACGTCAAGCAGCACACGAAAACTACACTGATTGTCGACTAGTTCGTCAAATGACATAAAATCTTCCTAAAGGAACGTATTGAGAAAGAGGCCCTGCAGATTTGGTTAGGCAACAACACACCTTTCTCAAAAATCAAAAAAGAACCAACTAAATGGATCTATCCCAATTCAATCACCCGAAGAGAACAAGTGGCCATCACCCGACTAAGAATAGGACACACAAATACCACGTCCAAGTATTTACTGTGTGCAGACCCGAAACCGATTTGTCCAGAATGTGAAATAACATTAAGCATAACCCATATATTAATCGACTGCCCTATACACGCTAATTCAAGACGCAAACATAATTTAAGCAATTCACTGGAAAAATGTTTAAACAACGAACCCAGCAACGTAAATAGATTAATCAAGTTTTTAAGAGACGCAAACCTACTAAACAAAATATAAAAAACTTATATTCAAAAGTAAAAATCAAGACAAGCAAATACTATAGGAAAGGCACCCAATCAGTCAATCAACTCCAAGTATCAGTAACTGGTTGAGAAAAAAGTGCAAATGACCTCTGCAGTCGACGCACTATAATGTCAAAAAAAAAAAAAAAAAAAAAAAAAAATAACAATAATAACAATAATAACAATAATAACAATAATAACAATAATAACAATAATAACAATAATAACAATAATAACAATAATAATAATAACACAGAAAATATAGAATCCTAGCTTACGCATGCAAAATTAAATCTATGCCTGATCATCCTAACCACAACATTCTATTTTGTAATGACGAGCCACAATCCTCACAAAGACTGCACAAACCTCTGCAATACCACATAAATAGTACACTAGAATCCGTTAATCACCAACTTCCGCAAATGCTACCTCTAGGACCGCTTGAAATCCCGCCATGGTTAGTACCCTCTATTAATGTGCTAAGACATCTTTCTAGACATGACAAGGAAACCACCCCTCAATACATCTACTTGGCGGAATTCAAGAAACTGCTCTCTACATACCACGACTACATAGTATTATATACAGACGGATCGAAAACAAATACTGGTGTGGGATGTGCGTTTTCAGTCGAAGGAGAAGAACATCACTGGTCCTTGCCATTACACACTTCAATCTACGCAGCTGAACTATACAGTATTTGGCAGGCGCTTCGGTTCTGTGAAACATTAGTAAAAACAAATAAGTTCCTCATTGTCAGTGACTCCCTTAGTTCAATTACAAGCTTACAAAATCCATACACATGTAATACGTTGACACAGAACATTATCTCAACCATCAAACATTTAACAGATTTAGGGCATGTAATAGAAATCGCATGGGTTCCTAGTCACACTAACATAATTGGAAATGAAAGAGCCGATAGAGCTGCACGTCAAGCAGCACAGGAACCCAACGATGAAAATATAGTGATTGAAAACCATATTAACTTTACAAGTTTCTTAAAAAATAAATTAAAACAAAAGTGGCAACTAAGTTGGACCAGCACAAACAACAAATTAAAAAACATACAGCCAAATGTTGAAAAATGGAAAGCACCACTATACCTTTCTAGAAAAGAATACAGTGTACTACACAGGGTAAGAATTGGTCATACCTATCTAACCCACAAACACATAATCTCAAAGGAACCCCCTCCTATATGTTCACAATGTAATGTACCTTTAACTATTGAACACATTATATGCTCTTGTGAGACATACTCCCATGTACGTAACATATTCTCTATATCGAACAATTTGAAAGACAACCTGGAGAATCAAGAAAATATCCAGAACACAATACAGTTCCTTAAAACAATAGATATGTATAATAAAATATAATCACCGTACAATGTATGTATAAAGATCCGCATTAATCGAAACTAATAAACAACAGCACTAAAGACCTCAGCAGTCGACGTGCTCACAAAACATAAAAAAAAAAAAAAAAACAATAAAAACAATAATAACAATAATAACAATAATAACAATAATAACAATAATAACAATAATAACAATAATAACAATAATAACAATAATTTAAAAAGTTGCGCGCTATTGCGCGGAGGAAAATGAAAGATGCAAAGAAAAGGACATGGGAAATGTTTGTGAATACAATAACACCAAACACTCCACCTTCAATAGTGTGGAAAAAAATAAGAGCAATTTCAGGAAAATACATTGGCAGTATTTCACCGAAATTAAAAAAAGGACAGGAAATAGTGGCTGAACCCTTAGAAGTTGCTGAACTATTCGCCAAACACTACCAACATGTAAGCAGCACAGACAATTATCAACAAGATTTTATTGCAAATAAGGAAATACGCGAAGTTCCGCTAGACTTTTCCGAAGAAAGTGAACAAGCATATAATGGGACAATAACAATAACGGAAATAATAAACGAACTAAGGGAACTTAAAAACACGGCAACAGGCATAGATAATATTCCTAGTGCAATGTTAAAAACTTATCTCCACAAGTCTAGATGACTTATTATTTGTTTTAATAAAATATGGAGAGAGGGTTGCTATCCACAAATGTGGAAAACCGCAATCATTATTCCACTTACAAAGAAAAATAAAGACTATTTAAAACCGGAGAACTACCGACCAATATCGCTAACAAGTTGCGTAGGGAAATTACTGGAGAGGACAGTCAATAAAAGGCTAGTTAACTTGTTAGAGGAAAATAAGTGGATTAACTTTTTTCATGCAGGTTTCCGTAAACATTACTCAACAAATGATAATCTAGTTAACCTTACTACAAAAATTCAAGAAAGTTTTATAAATAGGGAACACCTCACTGCTGTATTTTTTGATGTCGAGAAGGCATATGATACTGTTTGGAGGTACTCTGTGCTACAAAAGATACATGACTGGGGAATCAGAGGAAATATGGCGTATTTTATTAAATCCTTCTTAAATAATAGACTTTTTAAAGTGAGAGTAGGGAACAGAATGTCGTCTACGCACATCCTTGAAAACGGGACTCCACAGGGTTCCCCAATTAGTGTAACTCTATTTATTATAGCAGTAAACAACCTAACTCGTAATTTAAACCCTGAAATTGGTTGTTGCTTATATGTAGATGACATAGCGATATACATGTCCTCTAAACGAGACTATCCTGCAAACCTGCAAATCCAAGGAGGAATAAATGAAATTGTACGCCAAGCAGAAGATGTTGGTTTCCGTATATCGACTGAGAAAACCGTATGTATGCATTTTTGTAAGTTACGAATCCCTCACTATCAACCAAACTTGCTTCTCAAAGGTAAGCTAATTTCATGCGTCGAAAGGGTAACATTCCTAGGAATGGTACTAGACCAAGCACTAACATGGAAGTACCATATTGAACAACTAGAGACTAAAACAAGAAACTCACTTAACGTTATGAAATGTCTAGCTAATACTAAGTGGGGAGCAAATAGGGAGGTGCTTATCAGAATATATAAAGCCTTAATCCTTTCTAGGATAGATTATGGGTGCATAATTTATAGAGCAGCGTGTAAGACTCGATTATATAAATTGGATATTATACAAAACCTCGCATTAAGATACGCTATAGGAGCGTTTCCAACGAGTCCAGCCAGCAGTCTTTACGTGGAAGCAGGAGTACTGCCTTTAAAGCTAAGAAGAGATTGGTTGTTATTAAAGTATTCTGCCAAAATACTATCGATTAGTTCGCATTTTAACCATGACTTGTTACGAAAAGAAGATAATTACACAAAACTCAACATACCCATATACTCGGCCATACGAATAGTACGAAAAATGGTCAAAATAAACGACGAATTAAGAAATGTGTCTCAAATTAAATTAAAAATTGACGAGTTATGGCAAGATAGGTGGAACCGCGAAAATCGCGAACTAAAACAACATGTTCCACTGACAAGTGGTCGTAAACTTTACACACTAATGACTAGAAAAGAAAGCATTGTTTTAACTCGTCTGAGAATAGGACACACCAATCTAACCCATTCCCATCTATTGACAAATACACCAATTAGTATTTGCAATTTGTGTAGAAGTCCGATGTCAGTAAAACACTTACTAGTGGAGTGAAATCAACTGGAACAATATAGACGAAGATGTAATTTACCAGAGTCAGTAGTGGATATCCTATCAACCAAACGATGCACGACAAACAAATTGTTTCAGTTTTTACGTATAACAAAGTTCTTTGAAAAAATTTAGAAAATGAAAACAACAATAACTGAATAGGAGAAGACAGAGATTAAAATAACAAAGATAGCAGTGGCAATGACCTCGTAGTTGAGGCCATAACCAAAAAAAAAAAAAAAAAAAAATAAATAATCAATAATAACAATAATAACAATAATAACAATAATAACAATAATAACAATAATAACAATAATAACAATAATAACAATAATAACAATAATAACAATAATAACAATAACAATAATACCTAGGGGTTGGACTACCTACTAGGCGCGTCCCAGGTGGCGGATAGGGGAATGACCTTGCAAATGATCGTAAGTGATGCAAGGCCAACACCGAATAGGAGCTCGTGGCTTTAAACCGCCACTGTTAGCTCTAGAATAAGGTGTCGCGGACCAGTCCACGTGGGGCCTCGTATCTAACGAGGACAGGGATGGCAACCCTGCGTTCCCCTTAGCTGGAAGCACACTTTTCTTATACTAGTCTTGAGTGGCTTCCCTCGCTTTAACACTTTTCTGTCGGGGCAACCTAGCTCCAACTCTTGTTCTCTTCAGGCTCCCAGCGTAAGCTGAGAGACCTTTTCCTATGTCTTTCTACTCTTCCCAGGACATGCGCCGTCAAAAGCGTATACGGGTGTGGCAAGCCCGGGATGTCCTTGCTGGAGACGGCTGAGCGCTAGCCGTGTCCTAATACCGCAACCGCGAACTGTACTTCAGAGACTCTAGCAGGGCGTGGCTAGGGAACGTCGTACAGCTAGCGGTCGGTGGTCTTGGCTTTACCGCCCGGGCTACGAGGAAGGTATCCTCTATAAAAAATCCCCCAATCCCAAGGTCGTTTGGCAGTTTTAGGTGCCGAGGGGATTGCGCGAAGGGAAGCCTAAGCGTGGCCAGGGGGAAGCCTGGTTCCTAGCGTTGAAACGCCTGTGGGGGTTTGGCGCCCCCCACAGATCTTGCCTTCTTGTGGTATCCCGGCTCTGCTGCAAGTGACTTGTCTACCGAGGCTTTTCGTGGGAACGATATGAATAAAAATCCTAAAACAAAAACACGGAGTGCCAGCTCCTTAAATATGGGATTGCAGGAGGGATATCCCTCAAAGTCCTGCAATAATAAGGATTTGGAGACGGAGGTTCTGCCCCGGTTCCTAGTTCTAAAAAGGAAAGATGGGGTTAGTTTCGAAAGAATAAGCCCTTTCTATATACAAAAGGCATTATATGGATTATATGGAGATCTAAGAATGATTAAAAAGATAAAAGAAGGGATCCTAATCGAAACTGTTTCTAATAAGCAAGCAAAGAAAGTTTTAGAGTCAAAAAGGTTTGGTGACTTTGAGATTGATGTTTGTCCGCATAAAACCATGAATATATCCAAAGGTGTAATTTTTTGCCAAGATCTACTCAACTGTACTATAGAGGATATATGTGATGAACTTAGTAGTCAGAAGGTAATCGAAGTTAGACGAATAAAGACAAGGAAAAATGGAGAATTAGTAGACACTCCAAATCATGTCCTTACATTTAATACTCCAACTTTACCCAAGACAATCAAAGTGATTTTTTATTCTTTAAATGTGCGGCTATATATACCTCCTCCCATGAGGTGTTTTAAGTGTAATAAGTTCGGGCATATATCATTACGGTGTACAGTACCAGAACCACTATGTTCATGTGGCAAACAGCTACACGTGGGCATGCCATGTGAACAACCCATCACATGTACAAACTGTGGTGGCAGTCACTCATCCAGAGCCTCAATCTGCCCAGTCTTTAAACAAGAAAGTGCAATTCAGGAAGTACGTGTCAGAGAAAAAATCAGTTATAACGAAGCAAGAAGAAAGATCATTGTTTCTACTCCATCCCCTGAAATTAGCTACTCCAAAGCAGCAGCTACTCCTGTACCTTCTCTACCTAAGATCGATGTCCCAGCTCTGCCTAAGATCGATGTCCCAGCACTGGCTAGGGAACTTTACCACATTTGGTTGATGCAATCTCTCCCTATTGCAAAGACCTCCTGCGGCCTCCACGCCGGTAGAATTTTGACGCCAGCGTCTCCTTATTCGACATACTCAACCTCAACGTCGACCTATATTGAAAAACGGAAACGTTCTCCTATAGATCGTGGAGTTGTCTCTGAAGATGAATCGATTTCCTCAGAATCCAAAAAAGGAAAAAAAGGATGGCCAAAAGGTAAACCGAGGAAAGCTCCATCGATTTCCTCAGATTTACAAAACGAAGAAGAGTATTACTAGTCCTTTATTTATACACTTCCAATAACTACATCTGTGATATTTTTACAAACAGTATTCTAGTCAAGCACTTATTGTTTATTCTATATTTCTATATATTTACATATTTATTTATTTGTTTATTTAGCTATTTTATACATTTATATGTACTTGTGTGCGTACTTTATGTTTATTTACACGTTAACGTACTATATTTATGTTCTTACATATTTATATTTACTTATTTATTTTATACCTCATTATATACCTGTGCTCGTACTTTTTATGTAGTTGCTCGTTAATTTACTTAATACGTTTTAAATATTTTAAACCAACAATGGATTCCATAGTTCAGTGGAACTGCAATGGATGCATACATCACTACTGCGAGCTTAAACTGATCATTAACGAGTTTAACCCGTTATGCCTATGCATTCAAGAAACGCATTTCAAGCCAAATCAACCATACTATTTGCGTAATTTTAAGGTAGTTAGGAAGGATGTACCTCGAACCTCAGGGCTAGGGGTGGAGTGGCATTGATTATTAGGAGAATGTTCAATATGACATAGTCTCATTGATGACGCCCTACAAGCTATAGCGATAAAATAACCGCTCCGATAAGAGTGGCTATCTGTAATATATATCTACCAAATAAAAATTGGCAACAACATGATATTCAGAACATTATAGATCAGCTACCCACTCCTTACATATTGATGGGTGACTTCAACTCCCATAATCGCTTGTGGGGTTCCATACGTACCGATGCAACTGGCCAAGCCATAGAGAATGTAATAGATGTAAACCAACTATATTTACTAAATACCGGTGAAAATACTCATCTCTGCGCAAGATCTGGAGCGTTCTCAGCAATAGACCTTACAATGGTCTCCGCACATATGGCTACATCACTCACATGGAGAGTATTGGACGATCTCTACCATAGTGATCACTTCCCCATTGTAATTGGTACTAAACGTACTAACACGCCTGTGGTAACTCCAATTCGCTGGAAAACATCAGCAGCTCGATGGGATCATTTTAAATTACACCTTGTTACTCCTCCAAACCCACAGCAAGCCTTATTGGACTTACAACAAATTACAAGAATGATAATTAGTGCTGCTAACGTCGCCATTCCTAAAACAGGCGGAACGTCCGTAAATCATAAAGTGCCATGGTGGAGTTCCAAAGTCAGTGAAACGGTGAAGGCAAAAAACGGGCATTTAATCTGTTTCGAAAACATCCCACGAACGAAAATCTTATAGCCTTCAAGAAGGCCAGGGCAGTCTCCCGGCGAACAATTTTGCAAAGTAAACGAGACTCGTGGAACAATTACGTATCGTCTATTACATGTCAAACTTCCTCCACAGAAGTGTGGAAAAATTAGAGCCATTACAGGCAAAAATACGACATCTGTAATACAGCTTCAAATTAATAACACTCTAATTACTGAACCCACGGAAATTTCAGAAATTCTAGCAGATCAATTCAAGAAACAAGCAGTTCTCAAAACTATGATGCGTCTTTCCTGCATACAAAATGTGAGAGAGAAACTATGCTAAATTTTAACGAAACTGGAACTGCTGATTATAATATTCCTTCACACTATCAGAATTTGAATTCGCTCTAAAATTCAACAAATCCTCGTCTCCTGGAACAGATCAAATTACATACGATATGCTAAGAAACCTTACTAACTCGTATAAAAATGCTTAATGCATTTAACTTAATCTGGGCAGAAGGCAGATACCGTGTACTGGAAGGAAGCCATAATAGTTCCTATCCTAAAAATGGGAAAAATCCATACCTTGCTAAGAATTACAGGCCAATTAGTCTGACTTCATGTATGGGAAAAGTACTTGAGAGAATGGTGAGTAACAGACTAATGTGGATTATAGAGAAAGGCAACTTATATCAAATTGTCAAATGGGGTTTAGAAAATTTAGATCCGCAGTCGATCACCTTGTGCACCTACAGGATACAGTTCTCAAAGCCTTTGCTCGCAAACATCATGCAGTAGCTGTCTTTATCGACATAGAAGGCGTATGATATGACGTGGAGGTTTGGAGTCATACAAAGGTTGCATGAATGGGGACTTAGAGGCAATTTACCGCAATTCATAACGTCATTTCTCGAAGAAAGACGTTTTCGAGTCAGAGTCGGTATCTCTCTCATCTTGTAGAGTATTGGAAAATGGAATTCCTCAGGGTTCAACATTAAGCGTGGTACTTTTCGCAATATCAATAAACCGCCTAATAAATTCTATTTCAGTTAACATCAGTACCTACCTTTATGTTGACGATCTAGCCATTCTGTACTCTGCCCTACTATAGAAATCAATCGAAAATTACAACAAGCCCTTAATCACATAATATCAAACTCAGAAAGTGTAGGATTTAAAATATCATCAGAAAAGACATTTTGTATGCACTTCTGCAAATTAAGAATACCACATTATGGCCCCTTCTTGCCCTAAAAGATAAACATATTAAAATAAGAATTCTGGAGTATTTTGGGTTTAACACTAGATTCCAAACTAACTTGGAAAGAACATATAGAAAATTTAACTGTACGGTGCAAGGCAGTCCTTAATGTTATAAGAACTATGGCAAACTCTAAATGGGGAGCAGACCCAGAAGTTCTCCTAAGAGTATATAAAACTCTAGTGCTATCAAAATTGACTACGGCTGCAAGCATACTCATCCGCTTCAAAGAGTATTTTGAAACCCTTGGATACAATACAAAATTCAGCAATAAGATATTCACTTGGTGCGTTCTACACTAGTCCGGCTAATAGTTTGCTATGTGAATCGGGAATATTACCTCTATCCTTACATAGAAAACACAGACTGTTAACATACGCATGCAAAATTAAAGCTTTGCCAAATCATCCGAACCATAACATCCTATTTTGTAACGATGAGTCCTTGTCTTTGCAAAGATTGCACAAACCCTGCGGCACAATATAAATAGTGCGTTAGAACTTATCAATGAACAGCTTCCACCAATGCTACCCTTGGGGCCGCTGGAAATTCCGCCGTGGTTGACACCCTGTATAAATGTAATCAATGAGCTTTCTAAACATCATAAGGAGGATACGCCTCAATGCATTTATTTGGCGGAGTTTAGAACTGCTCTTAAAATATCATAACTACCTAGTGTTGTACACGGATGGATCAAAGACAAATACTGGTGTGGGATGCGCTTTCTCAGTCGAAGGTAATGAACACCGTTGGTCCACGCCACTCCACACGTCTATCTACGCAGCTGAGCTATACAGCATCTGGCAAGCACTTCGGTACTGCAGATCCTTAGTAAACATAAATGAGTTTCTTATTGTCAGTGATTCCCGTAGTGCCCTTACAAGCTTACAAAACCCATACACTCATGATGGTTTGGTGCAGAACATCATTTCAACAATCAAACATTTGAAAGACATAGGACACAAAATAGAATTTGCATGGGTCCCTAGTCATACGAATATCGCAGGAAATGAAAGAGCTGATCGAGCCGCACGTCAAAGCACAAGAGCCTAATGACGATAACGTTGTTATCGAAAATAATACCAATTTTGCTAGTTTTCTAAAAACTAAATTAAAACAAATTTGGAAACGAAACTGGACCAACGCACAAAACCAATTAAGAAATATACAGCCAACCGTTGAGAAATGGAAAGCACCCTGGGGCTCACTAGAAGAAAATACAGTGTTCTGCATAGAATTCAATTGGCCATACCTCCCTAACGCACAAGCACTTAATTAAAATGAACCCCATCCAATATGTGCTCAATGTCAAACAAATTTAACTGTCGAGCACATTATATGCTCCTGCACAGCATATACCCATACAAGAAACCTATTTTCCATATCAATGCACTGGCAGATAACCTGAAGAGCACCGAAAGTACCAAAAACACAATCCAGTTTCTTAAAGCAATAGGTGTATACCACAAATTGTAAGGCCATACAAAACAAAAAAAAAGTATTATAATAAAGAACAGCACTAAAGACCAACGCAGTCGATGTGCTTACACCAATAAAAAAAAAAAAAAAAAAATAACAATAATAACAATAATAACAATAATAACAATAATAACAATAATAACAATAATAACAATAATAACAATAATAAAATAATAACAATAATAACAATAATAACAATAATAACAATAATAACAATAATAACAATAATAACAATAATAACAATAATAAGGAGGCACTTAGTAGCAGTGACGTTTGATCTTGAGAAGGCGTTTGACACTACTTGGAGATACAATTTTGAATCAACTTCACCAATGGGGACTACGTGGAAATCTGTGTAAGTTAATTAAGAATTTTTTGTTAAATCGCCGTTTTAAGTAAAAGTGAAACCAATACTCAGATTCCTACATTCAAGAAAACGGTATTCCACAGGGTCTAATCTTAGCGTTACCTTGTTTATCGTAGCTGTGAACTGCCTAGTACATTCTCTACCGCTAAATATAGGAAGATCTCTATACGTAGATGACCTTACTATAACTTTGCAGATGTAAACATGCATGAAATTGAACCTACCCTACAAAACGCAATCAATCAAATAACTCAAACAGCAGACCAACATGGATTCAAATTTCTCCAGTAAAACTGCTTGCATACATTTTGTAGGCTTAGAACCAAACATGACCATCCAAGACTGTTGTTAAAAGACACACGTATTCGGTAAAAGACCATGTAAATATTTTAGGGTAATATATGACTCAAACACTATTGGAAGTCACACATCGAAAACCTTGCATCGAAATGCAAAAATCCTTGAATATCATCAGATGCATTTCAAGTATTTCTTGAGCAAACAGACAGACACTATTAAATCTGTACAAAGCAATAGTCTTGTCAAAATGGAGTACGGTATGGTTGTCTACACTTCAGCCAAGAAATCACACCTGCAAAAACTTGAACGCATTCACCGAGATGGGCTTAGAATGTGCATTGGAGCTTTCCGCACTAGCCCATTAACATCTATTCATTCTGATTCAGAATTCCACCTATGTGCTATCTTGCTAAAATAAAATTCTTAGCTACGCTAGTAATATTTGGCACAACCAAACCACCCAATACATAAGGTAATTTTCGACAAAAACCCAAACGATCAGATTAACTTTACAACTACGAAATCCTCCGTGTTAGATTACAAGATATCCTGGATAATCTAAGGTTTGAATTTCCTACGGTATATGAAATAGGTCACTGTGCATTTCCTCCATGGCGCTTAGTAACACCCAAAATTCATTTTGATTGCTCGAATTTACAAAGAAATTACAAATCCATCAATATACTCCCAAACATTTCTGCAACTAACTAGTTCGTATGAAGCAGACGAAATTATATATACAGATGGATCCAAGAGCGGAAATACAGTTGGAGCCGCATTTATCTCTCCTCAAGGCAACAATTCCTATCCCTTAAATGCAATCGCCTCTATATACACCGCGGAGCTGTATGCAATACGAAAAGCATTAGAATACGTAGAATCTAGACCGACTGGTACATATTTGATATGCTCCGACTCCCAGAGTGTACTAAAATCTGTAAAAACGCTGAGTCTGTTGACCCATTAGTGCAGGAAATTCTTTGCTACAACAATCGCTTAGCAAACCAAGAAAAACAAATAATAATATATATGGATTCCTGGACATGTGGGTATAAAAGGAAATGAAATGGCCGATGCGGCCGCTAAACGTGGAAGAAATATGCAAAACATAGACCCAGTTGCGCTACGAGCCTCTGATATCAAAAGCTACCTTAAATCGGAAATTCATCAAATGTGGCAAGACGAATGGTTACGGAGTTCAGACAACTTAACGTCTTTGGAAACCCAAATTAAAAACTAAAATACCCTATAGGTCTGTCTCGACGTGAACAAGTTGTACTTACACGAATGAGGATTGGACATACAAGGCTCACTAAGTCGCACTTACTAATAAATTCACAGCCTCAACGATGTGAAACATGCTCTTGTTTGATTTCCATACAACATGTACTAGTAGATTGTCCACTATTTATGGATACACGTAACATGTTAGGCATTCCAAATGATTTAAAATCCTGCTTAATCGAAACCAAGGCAATATACCAAACTATAAAGTTTCTTAAAGTAACAAGTATGTTTCAGAAAATGTAAGTCATAATATAAGAAAACTTACCTATCGAGCGATAACTAGCTAATGACCAACGTAGTCGAAGCTAGAAAAAAAAAAAAAAAAAAAAAATAACAATAATAACAATAATAACAATAATAACAATAATAACAATAATAACAATAATAACAATAATAACAATAATAACAATAATAACAATAATAATAATAACAATAATAACAATAATAACAATAATAACAATAATAACAATAATAACAATAATAACAATAATAACAATAATGACAAAGAGCAAACTTGTGTATGTGGAAAGGAAATGCATATAGGAAAACAATGCGAAAAACCCTTACATTGTGTAAACTGTGACGGGAACCACTCAGCAAGGTCACGAGATTGCCCAAAATATAAAGAAGAAGCAAAAATTCAGGAAATAAAAGTAAAAAAAAAACATTTCTTACTTCGAAGCCAGAAAAGAAGTATGCGTTAATATGCCTAGAGAATCATACGCAACAATTGCTGCCTCACCTTCCAAGTCAAGCGAAATAAATGTGAAAGAATTGGCTTCTTGCTTAATTCCGCTACTTGTATCGCAGCTAAAAGACACATTTAAAATACCACACGAGAAAGCACCGAAACCTAATCCCTCGTTAAATATTGAAAAAGAAGTTGAAAAACCTAGTAGTTATGATATAAGTCTAGAGCAAATGGAGACTGACACTTCCGATAAAAGGAAGAGAACGTCAGTGTCTTCAATTAATTCCTCGATTGACGAGGAAATTATTGCAGAACAAAGACTAGATTTACTTAAACAGAAAAAGAAGAAGGGTTGGCAAAAGGGTAGACCCCGCAAGCCTACCCTATAGTCTGTGATATTATATTGATATTAATTCTGTGATATAAAACTGTGATATATTTGTTTGTTAGTCTACCCATGTTCATACGTCCGTTGTTTTTTTATTTCTTCTATTTATTTATTTATTGATATATTTATTTTAAATTTATTTATTTAAACCTAACCATGGAACATATTATCCAGTGGAATTGCAATGGATGTGCAAAAAGTACGGACGAATTAAAATTATTAATTGCAGAATACAATCCAATAGCGATTGCGCTTCAGGAAACCCATTTTAAAACTAGTGATGAGTTTCAACTGAATGGTTATCGAATTGTTAGGAAGGACATTCACCATTGTATTAGGGCAAAAGGGGGGGTAGCCATACTACTTCATAACAATTCGGTATTTAAGCAAATTAACTTAAATACCCAATTGCAGGTTATTGCTGTAAATATTTGTTACCCAGTTAAGGCCACTATATGCAGCATTTATCTGCCAGATCGTAAATGGGAATTAACTGAGGTACAACAAGTAATAGCACAGCTTCCCACACCATTTCTACTTTTAGGAGACTTTAACGCCCATAGTCCCTTATGGGGTTCCACAAAATATGATAATCATGGAAAAACACTAGAATCCTTTTTTGACACAGAAAAATAGCAATTCTGAATGGTGGTAAGCCCACTTACTTAATTCAAGGTCGAACAGTTTTTCTGCAATCGATCTAAGTCTATGTTCTCCAGAAATACTAGCAAAATTTGAATGGGACCAAATAGCTGATCTCCATGGAGCGACCATTTCCCATTACTGATAACCACATTAGGAAATAAGTCAAAGTGGACTTTAACTGACAAATGGCGTCTGAACAAGGCTAATTGGGATCAGTTTAAAGGTAATATTAAGGAAATCGAAATGCAGCAAAACATAAATTATTTAACGAATGACTTTACCAACATGGTAATAGAAGCTGCAAAGAAATCAATCCCTAAAACAGCAATAAAGTAAATAAGCCACCAGTACCCTGGTGGAACCCTACAGTAAAGAAGCGATCCACAACCGTAAATGGGCACTAAACAAATTCTCAAAAACCAGTAATGGAGAATCTAATTGAGTACAAAAACGTAGAGCAGTTGCGCGACGTGTAGTACTAGATTCAAAGAGAAAGTCTTGGGCTCAATATACGTCAAATATAACAATAAAGACACCAATCTCCGAAGTGTGGAATAAAGTCAAAGCTGTATCAGGTAAACTTAAGCATAGATCTCCTATAAGATTAGAGGATCAAAATAATATAATTACAGACCCTGATCAACTATCAGAAATATTCGCTGAATATTTTCAGGAGACTAGTAGCTTAACGAACTATAATGAAGAATTCAGAAGAAATTTAGTTGTGAGAAGTAGCGTTAGACTTTGCCGAAGAAAGTACACATCAATATAACGAACCATTTACTATGGACGAACTAACCTACGCCCTCAGTAAAACTAAAGAGACCTCTCCAGGATTAGACCAAGTTGCGTATGCAATGATTAAAAATTTACCGAAGCAAGAGTGAAAGACCTGTTAGAACTATACAATCGTATATGGCTCGAAGGATTTATCCAACAAATTGGAAAACCTCAATTATTGTTCCCATACTTAAATCAGGAAAGGACCCGTTAAAAATCAAACTATCGCCCAATATCTTTAACCAGTTGCCTTGGAAAAGTAGTAGAAAGAATGGTAAACGAGAGGCTTATGAAATATCTGGAAAGACATGAACTTTTAAATACCTATCAATCGGGCTTCCGCAAAGGATACTCAACGAGACAACATTTCGTATGTAGTATCCGCCATAGAAGAATCCTTAGTATGAGAAAGCACATTACCGCAATATTCTTTGACCTCGAGAAGGCTTATGATTTAGTGTGGAGGTATGGAATTCTAGAAAATACGCATATGGAATAAGAGGCAACATGGCAAAGTTCATTGAAGGATTCCTTACAGAAGAGATTTCCGTGTGAAGATTGGAAACACTATGTCAAGTAATCATTGCTTAGAGATTGGTGTACCACAAGGATCACCTATTAGTGTCACCTTATTTTAATTTCAGTCAATGAACTAGCAAGAGTACTTGATCCCACCATAGGAAGATGTATGTATGTGGACGACTTGGTAATATTCGCATCTTCTGAAGGAAACAAATCGCAGAATTCTGCACTTCAATTAGCTGTTGACGTTATTGTACATGAAGCGGAACAGGTGGGATTTAGAATATCACAAACTAAAACGGTGTGTGTACATTTTTGTAAATTGAGACATCCGCATTATCGACCGAACATATTCTTAAAAAAGCGACAAATACATTGTGTACCGCAATACAAATTTTTGGGGATATTACTTGATGAGACTCTAACATGGAGAGCACACATTGAATATATGTCTGTCAAAGCGCGCAAAGCGTTAAATGTGCTCAAATGCCTGTCACATTCCAAGTGGGGATCAGACAGAGAGGTCCTCTTGCGTGTATACAAAACCCTAATACTGTCCGTCTTCGATTATGGTTGTACGGCTTATAGCGTAGCGGCAAAAAGTAACCTTAAGAAATTGGATACCACACAAAATTTGTGCATACGATATGCAATAGGCGCATATCCAACAATCCCTATCAGTAGTTTACACGTCGAAACCGGAATGTTACCGCTAAAATACCGAAGAATGTGGATTTTGTTAAAATATGCGAAGAAAATTAAAGACAACCCTGCACATTACATCAACCAAATAATGTTTAAACAAAATGTTACAATGAACATCAGACTTCAAAATGTACTTACAAGGTTGAGTTTAACAATTAATGAAGAGTTACACGAAATAAAAACGGTGTGTGGAATAGCTGGCAACAGGAGTGGGAAAAAGAAAAAAGATTTTCGAAACAACATTCACCTACAGTGCATAATAGGAAACCATACCCACTAATGCCCAGAAAACATAGTATTGTTTTTACTAGAATAAGGATAGGACACACAAATACAACACATTCGCATATTTTGTCGAAAACACAACAGCCCACATGTATGAAATGCGATAAACAATTAACAGTAACACATATATTTGAGGAATGTGGTGAATTAATAGAAGATAGAGCAAAATGGAACATGAATAATGGGATAAAGAATGATTTTAAAATAAATAATGACAAAATACAAAGCTTGATGCAGTTTTTAAAATCTAACAATTTATATGATAAAATTTAAATAGGAAAAAAAAAAAAAAATTCCGACACGTAAATACTTAGCAACTTTAAGTACACAGAAGAATGGCCAATAACCTTGAAGTTGAAGCCATTAAAAAAAAAAAAAAAAAAAAAAAACAATAATAACAATAATAAACAATCAACACAGCAAGCTTGATACTAACTTTTTGTAGCCAAACATTACCAGCCAATGTAAAAGCCGCTATATGCAGGCTTCCAGTCAGACTCTATATTCCACCTCCTTTAAGATGTTATAGATGTCAACTCTTTGGGCACACGACGACAGCATGCAAAAACGCACAAATTTGCATATGCGGTAAGCAGCTACATCCTGGTCAGCCATGTGGAAAACCACTCACGTGTGTAAACTGCAATGGAGATCACACAGCTAGATCCAAAGACTGTCCAAAGTATATAGAAGAGGCAGCAATTCAAGAACTAAAGGTGAAAATCGAATAACATATTTTGAAGCGCATAAAGAAATGAAAGCACGAACCCTACGATACCGACATATGCAACAATAACAAAACTGCAACCTCACCTAAAAACATTAATGTGAAGAACTAGTATCAGAATTAGTTCCCCATTTAATTTCTGAACTAACCGAACATTTCTCACAAGCTAAAAGGAAAGCATCCCATCAACCACCACGATAGAATCAGAACGTCAAGTTGCTGATTCGAATATCGATCAGATGGAAACCGAGTCCAATGACAAACGAAAAAGAAACTCCGTAGTATCCGATTCATCCTCGCAATACCTAGATGAAGAGGAGCTAAATGAAAGCAGACTAAACATGTTAAAACAAAAAAAGAAGAAAGGTTGGCCCAAGGGCAAACCTCGTAAAGCTTCTTAAATTGTGATATTATATTTAGATAACTTTAACTGTGATATTAGATTAAGACAACTTTATCTGTGATATAAATGTGTGTTTGTTTGATATAAATGTATAGTAGTCCTTGTTGTATACCTAATTTAAAACATATATACTTTATATTTATTACTTTTAAAATCATTCAGACAATGGATAAAATCCTGCAATGGAACCAATGGACGTTCCAAAAGTAAGGACAATTGCAACTGTTAATCAGCGAACACACCCATTTGCTATCGCGTTACAAGAAACACACTTCAAAGTAAATATAAAATTCCACTTAAACGATTACGAAGTCATAAGGTATGATGAACCACACGATGAACGGGCCAAAGGTGGAGTTGCTATATTAGTAAACAGTACTTGTATTTATGATTGTATCCAATTGAACACGACAATACAAGCAGTAGCTGTATCAATTAAACATCCGTTAACATCTATTTGGACAACAATTGGAAATACAAGCAATAGGTAATCTAATATCACAACTACCAACACCTTTCCTCTTACTAGGAGACCGCTCACAACCCATTATGGGGCTCAGACAAAAAAGACACAAGAGGAAAAGCATTAGAGTCACTACTGATACCAATCAACTAATTCTTTAAACACTGGAAAGCCAACAATTTTAACTCTAGAACAAATGGTTTTCCCCATAGACCTCAGCATGTGTTCTCCACAGGTGGCAGTAAAATATGAGTGGAACCCAATAGAAGATCTTCATGGCAGTGATCATTTCCCTATAATCATAGCATCATCAACCACACAACATAAATGGACAATAGCTCAGATGGAAGTTAGATAAGGCCGATTGGTTGCAATACAGGAATATCGTTACAGACATTGACAGACAACAAGACATAAATTCACTAGTACAAGAATTCACAAATAATATAGTCAGCGCTGCAGAAAGAACAGTACCAAAAGTACTAGTAGGTTACAAAACCACCAGTGCCTTGGTGGAATCCAGAAGTTTAGCAATAAGAAAGCGCAAGAAATCGTTAAAAATTTGTTAATGAGCCCACGATGGAAAATTTAATTGAATATAAAAAACTAGAGCGAAAGCAAGAAGAAAGGTGCTAGAAAGCAAAAGGCAGTCGGGGAAAGGTATGTCTCAACAATGACTAAAGACACCATCAGCAGAGATCTGGCAAAAGTAAAATCAATATCCGGAAAGCAAGTTAAGTCAACAAAACTACTTCATGGAAATGCTGAGGCCGAATAAGATTGCAGAAAAATTTTACTCATTATGAAAAAGTGAGCTCAGCTGCAAATTATGATGATCACTTAAAAGAATCAGAATCAAAAAACCCTCTTGAGTACACAGAACAAGAAGCTGCAGAATACAACGCACCATTTAGTAATGAAGAGTTTAAGACAAGTTTAGCAGACGTTAAAGAAACATCCCCAGGAATGGATAACATACAGTACGCAATGATAAAAACCTACCTAAAAATCTATCAAAGACTTGCTTATATATAAAGAATCTGGTCAGAAGGCATCTATCCGACAATCTGGAAAACGTCAGTGATTATACCAATACTAAAGGATGAATTGGAGATGTCCAACTATCGGCCAATATCGTTGCTAAGCTGTCTTGGAAAGCTCCTGGAACGAATGGTGAACGCAAGGCTTGTAAAATACTTAGAAGAAAAACAACTCATAAATAAATATCAATCCGGGTTTCGAAATGTCATACAAAAACAACATCCCTAGCAACCACTGTGCTGGAGGCATTTAATAAGACAACACCCACTGCCATATTTTCGATCTCGAAAAAGCGTTTGACTTATTGGAGATATGGGATAGTAGCGAAACTGCATAAATGGGGCGTTAGAGGAAATCTAGTGAAATTCAAACTCATTCCTATCGGACAGGCATCTAAATAAGGATAGATAACCATCTATCTGAAAAACGGGCTTTAGAAATAGGTATCCCCAAGGATCCCCAATCAGTGGGACATTATTTCCATATCAGTAAATGACCTTACCAAAGGACTACACCAAAAATAAAGAGCTGTTTTTTTGACGACTTAGTAATCTTTACAACATCAAAAGAGAAGAATCACATAATGTAAAATTACAAGATGCCATAGAAACAATAAACCAAAGAGCCCAGGAGAGGGGCTTTAAAATATCAGCAGGCAAAACAGTAATGCATTTCTGTAAGCTCAGGCGACCCACTACTTACCCATCTTTAAATTGAATCATAATATAATTGAATGTGTACCCGACCACAAATTCCTCGGGCAATACTCGATAGTGCCATGACGTGGAAAAACACATAAACCATCTAACTACAAAAGCGCGAAAACTACTAATATAATAAAATGCGTAAGTAATGTAAAGTGGGAGCAGATAGGGAAGTGTTTATTATAAAATCCAATTATCAACATTTGATTATGGATCTGTATTGACTCGGCTTCAAAATCCAACCTAAGAACACTAGAGATAATACAAAATTTGTGCCGTTACAGTACAGGGCATTTCCAACCCATGCAGCAGCCTGCATGTAGAAGCAGGAGTAATGCCACTACGACTAAGGGAATGTGGATCTTACTGAAGTATGTATCAAAATACAACAAAACCCACAAATTATATGCATAATAAATTAAGTGAAATACAGGAAAACGGAAAAATAGAAATAATCCCATAAACTTTAGAATAGGTAATACACTAAAATATTAGGCATAAACACTTCCCGTCCCTAAATCGGCGGATGTGAAAGAAAAAAATTTGGGAGGGTGGCAAGCGACCTGGTCAGAACAAAATAAATTTTGAAAAGAGTAACAAGTGAAAAAATGAAAAGTATACCCACAAATGACTAGAAAACTCAGCATTTAATGACCAGACTGAAGATAGGACACACAAATTAACTCACACTTACATCTTAGAAAAAAAGACCCACCTACGTGTACAAAATGTAACAAAGACTAACAATAGAACACATATTTGAGGATTGCGAGCAACTAAAAGACATCAGAAGAAAAACAAACGTGGATAATGGAATTAGGATAGACTTTAACATCACGGAACAAAAGATAAATGATATAACAAGATATCTAACTGAGATAGAAATATTGAATAAAAATAGAACAAAGAACAAGAATATAAAGGAAATAAGTGGCAAATAACCAAGAAGTTGAAGCCACAAAAACAAAAAAAAAATAAAATAATAACAATAATAACAATAATAACAATAATAACAATAATAACAATAATAACAATAATAAAATAATAACAATAATAACAATAATAACAATAATAAAATAATAACAATAATAACAATAATAAAATAATAAAAAATAAAATAATAACAATAATAAAATAACAATAATAACAATAATAACAATAATAAAATAATAACAATAATAACAATAATAACAATAATAAAATAATAAAATAAAACAATAATAACAATAATAAAATAATAAAATAATAACAACATCAGACCCCAAAGTAGCAAACTGTTTGTGGAATACTTCCAAAGCGTTGCCAGCAATTAAACCGGAACGTTTTCTGAATCAGAAGCGAGAGAAGGAATTGCAAACAGTAAGTTTCGACGGAGATGAGGAAGAACCCTATAACCCCCTTCACAATCGATGAAATGGATAGAGTACTGAAAAGGCAAAGAAACAGCACCGGGTCGAGACCAAATCACCTTCAGCATGATCCAACATCTACCGCCTGAAATCAAAGCGTTACTGCTGCTATATAACAAAATATGGTTAACAGGCACTTATCCAACTCAGTGGAAGCTGGCAACGATTATAGCGCTACCCGGAAGGAAAAGATATTAACGAACCTGAAAGTTTTAGGCCTATTTCGCTCACCTCATGTGTATCAAAGGTTCTCGAATCGATGTTGAACTTCAGACTGTTAGCTACCCTGGAAAAAAAAGGAAAACTAAGCAAATACCAAGCGGGATTTAGAAAAGGTTACTCCACCGTGGATCAAATTATGTACCTTGACTACATAGTTAATGAGACTTTACAAAACCGAACATTCATTAGCCATATTCTTTGATATCCAGAAGGCGTATGACACCGTTTGGAGGTACGGAATAAAACAATGCTTCACCGATGGGGATTCCAGGCCAACTCCCAAAAATAATAAGCAACTTTCTACCCGCTTAATCCAAGTAAAAGTAGGAAGTACACTGTCTAAAACGGTGCACCAAAAATGGGATCCCTCAGGGCTCAGTACTGAGTGTTACCCTGTTTGCTATAGCAATAAACAACATCGCAGACAAAATAAACCCATCCACAAAAGCGCTTCTTACGTAGATGATCTGTGCATTATCCAAACTGGGCAAGACAAAATGGAATGGCGGATATACTCCAAAGTGACATCCATACACTCGTAGAAGAAGCTGAAGCACGAGGCTTTATCTTCTCCCAACAAAAACTAAGTGCATGCATTTCTGCCGGCTAAGACATCTACACAAGAACCAGTCCTGTACCTAAAAACCACATAATTCCGTATGTGAAGGAATTTAAATTCTTAGGCCTAAAACTGGACAGCAAGCTATCTTGGAATAAACATATAAAACACAGTCACAAATTGTAAAGAACATTAAACAGACTGAAGATCTTATGCAGTCATACATGGGGTGCGGATAAGGACACGTTGAAGAAGGTAGTTGATGCCCTTATACGATCAAAAAAGAATACGGCTCCGCAGTATACCAATTCGCCGCTAAATCTATAAAAAAAAAATTGAATCTGTTTGGAATACTGCAATGCTATTAATTACCGGAGGTTTCAGAACATCCCCACAGAAAGCCTTAATGTAACTCGCTACCACTGACCTAAGACTTCGACAAAATCTCTTAGATACGGAATAAAAATAGCAGGAAATAAGAATCACTTTTACCCCTTGATTGTGGCCAATACATCAAAAGTATGAGTGGCAACAGACAAGAACTATACCAGCTCTGGTCAGAATACATAATGAGCTGAACAAACAAAACCTCTTGCCAATAAGCACCTGGCATCCAACTGGTCAGCTAATGCCATGGAATATACATTACCGCTATGCCGCAATATAAGGGAATGGGAAACTGAGAAAACCGTATCTATATAGGCATATGGAAGGAAGTGAATATATGGTGGAGCACTCTACTATAACGAGGCAACTTTTATGTATAAATTTCCAAGTCCATATACCACCTTCTCGGCAGAAGCCGTTATGCTTATAAAGCAATAGAAAAATGGGGCACACTGGAAAAGAATACTAAACATTATAGGACCCCAAATATTATCAAACACCTAAATGACAAATACACAGACGACTGCCTCATGGAGGATAATAGAGGAATAGCTTACTGACGGAAGAAGGAGCGATAATAAAATTATTGAAAGTAGTAGTAATCTATAAAGAAAAAAAGATAGTTGCAAATGCAGCAAAACAAGCCAGTGGGTCAGCAACGGCAGAAAATATCATAGACGTCCGCATGGATGATGCTCTGCAAAAAAAAAAAAAAATCTTTGGCAAACCAGATGGTCAGTAAATACATGCCACCTTAAGACAATAGCACCTAATGTAAATAATTCATCTTATAGAATACCCAAAAAAGAAAGGAACAAGTTACAGTTACACTAAGAATTGGACACGAGACTGACACACAGTCACCTACTACTCAGGAAAAAGCCAAGAAAATGTGCCCAATGTAAAACAGCGTTTCTGACGGTTCCCATCCTACAAGAATGCGTTTGCCTAGAGGAGTAGAATATACACGACATAAGCATCAAAATATTGTCGCAACACCCTGGGGAAAAGTAATAGATTTTATAAAAAAATAGGTTTATATAATGAAATATAACCGATCAAACAATTAAACTCATGAAAAGAAGACGGAAACACATACACTTACCTAATTGCATCAAAGGAGTGTCAATGATCAATGCTATCGACACACTCCACAAGACAGAGCAAAAAAAAAAAAAAAAAAAAAAAAAAAAAAATAACAATAATAAAATAATAAAATAATAACAATAATAACAATAATAAAATAAATATCCAAGTCCATATACCACCTTTCGGCAGAATTATTTATGAAAGCAATGAAAAATGGGCGCCACTGGAAAAAGAATACTAAACATTATAGGAAAATATTATCCAAAATGACAAATACACAGACGACTGCCTCATAGAGGATAATAGAGGAATGGAGCTTACTGACGGAAGAAGGAGCGATAATAAATATTATTAAAGTAGTAGTAATCTATATAACAGAAAAAAGATAGTTGCAAATGCAGCAAAACAAGCCAGTGGGTCAGCAACGGCAGAAAATATCATAGACGTCCGCATGGATGATGCTCTGAAGAAATAAAAAAAAAATCTGGCAAAAAACCAGATGGTCAGTAAATACATGCCACCTTAAGACAATAGCACCTAATGTAAATAATTCATCTTATAGAATACCCATAAAAAGAAAGGAACAAGTTACAGTTAACGACTAAGAATTGGACAGAGAACCAAGTCACCTACTACTCGGAAAAAGCCAAAAAATGTGCCCAATGTAAAACAGCGTTTCTGACGGTTCCCCATCCTACAAGAATGCGTTTGCCTGGGAGTATAGGAATATACGACATAAGCATCAAAATATTGTCCAACACGCACAATGGGGAAAAGTAATAATTTTATAAAAGAAAAGGTTTATATAATGAAATATAACCGATCAAACAATTAAACTCATGAAAAGACGGAAACATACACTTACCTAATTGCATCAAAGAGTCAATGATCAATGCTATCGACACACTCCACAAGACAGAGCAAATAAAAAAAAAAAAAAAAAAAAAAATAATAACAAAATAATAATAAAATAATAACAATAATAACAATAATAACAATAATAAAAAATAACAATAATAACAATAATAAAATAATAACAATAATAACAATAATAACAATAATCAATGAACTACCTACTAGGCGCGTCCCCAGGTGGCGGATAGGGGAACGACCTTGCAAATGATCGTAAGTGATGCAAGGCCAACACCGAAATATGAGCTCGTGGCGTTAAACCGTCACTGTTAGCTCTACATAATACGGTGTCGCGGACCAGTTCACGTGGGGCCTTGTTAACGGGACAGGGGGCAACCCTGCGTCCCTTAGCTGGAAGTTCACTTTTCTTACACTAGTCTTGAGTGGCTTCCCTTTAACTCTTTTCTGTCAGCACCCTCGCTCTAACTCTTGTTTTCTTCAGGCTCACAGCGAAAGCTGAGACCTCTTCCTTCTTTCTACTCTTCCCAGGACATGCGCCGTAAAAAATATACGGTGTGGCAAGCCAGGATGTCCTTGCTGGGGGGTGGCCAGCCGTGTCCTAATACCGCAACCGCGAACTGTACTTCAGAGACTCTAGCAGGGCGTGGCTAGGGAACGTTGTACAGCTAGCGGTCGGTGGTCTTGGCTTTACCGCCCGGGCTACGAGGAAGGTAACCTCTATAAAAATCCCCCAATCCCAAGGTCGTTTGGCAGTTTTAGGTGCCGAAGGGATGGCGCGAGGGAAGCCTTAGCGTGGGGGGAAGCCTGGTCATTAGCGGTTGAAACGCCTGTGGGGAAAGTGGGAACTCTCCACAGAATTTTGCCTGGCCATAGTATGGGAGCACTGCTGTGGTCGACTGTCTTTTCTTCCCAACTCGTGGGCTTATGAGTTATCCAAATCACACGCATGAGGACTCATCCTCTGAAATGGGCGCTACTGGAGGACAGCGTGCAAAGTCTTCAAAACTACTGGTGAAGTTTTATCGTCACCAAACGCGAGCAAGGAAAAGATGTATGAACCTCGGTTCCTTCTTGTAAAAAGAATTGAAGGAGATTTTTATAAAGTGTCACCGTTTTTAATAGCTAAGGCTATGTTTGGATTAATCGGAAAGACAAAAAGCATTAGAAAGGTAAAAGAAGGTTTACTAGTTGAAACCGTGTCAAATTTACAATCTAAAAACTACTTTCAATAAAAGTTTTGCAAATATGGAGATAATCGTTATACCTCATCAAACTTTAAATTTTTCAAAAGGAGGGTATATTGTCCTGACTTTTAAACAGTTCTATAGACGAAATCTTAGAAGGACTGAAGGATGAAAAATGACTGAAGTTAAGCGCATTAGGACTCGCAGAAATGGCGATTAGTGGACACACCAAATCATATCCTAACTTTTAATTCTACAATTCTTCCACAAAGGATATTAGGTGCAATATACCCCTTCGTGTAAACCCTCCCTCCCCATTCGTTGCTTTTGTCAAAATTTGGAAACCCATAACTTTGGGAGAACAGCTTTGTGCCTGTGGAAAATCAGTTCATCCAAGTATGCCATGTGAAGAGCCGCTTGAATGCATAAATTGTGGGGTCCTCACCTAGCGGAGCTAAAATTGTCCAACGTATCAGAAAGAAATGGCAATCCAAGAAATAAAGGTAACGAAAAAGATTTCATATAGTGAAGCAAGAGAGGTGAAGTTATCACCATCATTCAGGTATCTTTCGCAGCTGTAACGGCAAACACTGATGACCAAAAAGAAAATTATAAAAGAACTAATCCCTGAAATACAGAATATGATTACTGAAACTGTCAGGAGACCATTAAGCTCCTGGTACCTAGTTCTAACTTATCAAATATTCAAATGCAACAAACGATAAAACCACAGCAAAGTGAGACTTTTAATAAAGAAACGTCTAAGAAAAGGAACCTCCGTGACACCACCTAGCGATCTTGAAAAGACCGAATTTAGATATCCTTTGAAAGGAAGAAAAAGGGTTGGAAAGGTAAGCCAAGGAAACCTCGGATAAACAGTCAGTCCTCTAACGAGGAAGCAACCATGTAAACCTAGTCAGTAAATTTTGTGATAGAAAACTGTGATATAAATTGTTTGTCTCTAGCGTTACGTTGTCTTGTTTTTTATTTTTTGTTATATTTATTTATCTTATTTATTTATTTATTGATATTAAGTTATACTATCTCAACACAATTTCCATGGAAGGCATAATTCAATGGAATTGTAACGGATGCAAGAAAAGTAACGCTGAAATAAAACTTTTAGTAATGGAATATGCACCATTGATAATTTGTCTTCAAGAGACACATTTTAAAATAACGAAAGTTCGATTTAAAGAAATGACAGTGTAAGAAGAGACTTTCAGCAGTGCAGACGAGCAAGTGGTGGAGTAGCGATATTTGTTAGGAATGACTGTATCTATACAAATACAGGTAGCTACTAATCTACAGGCTATCGCAGTCACAAAAAAATACAACTATCTATATGCAATGTATATCTTCCAGATGGCAACTGGTCAATAGAAGACCTAAGAAATATCATTCACATCTTCCAGCACCATTCATGGTGCTTGGAGATAATTCACACAGCCCTTTATGGGGATCTACTAAACGAGATATAAAAGGCAAAAATGTTGAAACTCTATTAGACAGGCAGCACTAACGTTGCTTAATGATGGTACCAACCTTCTTTAAACAAAATCCAATGAACTAACGGCAATCGACCTTTCTATTTGTTCTTCTCGTACAGCCCTAAACTACATTGGAACCCAATCGAGGACTTACACGGAAGTGATCACTTCCCGATTTTAATCCAATCTTCAAAAATGAAAACTCTACCGACAGTTATAGAAAAATGGAGTTTCAAACAAGTAAATTGGGAAGAATACAAAGAAAAATTCAGACCAATAAATCGAAATCTGGATATAGATGCCATTCGAGTTTAATAGCGCTGTAACAAATGCTGCTCTAGGTACAATTCCAAAAACAAAATATTATAAGAAAAGAAAAGTGGTTCCATGGTGGAACTCCAATATAAAAAAGGCCATCCAAGAACGAAAGAAAGCCCTAAAAACGTTTCAATCAAGTCCCACATTAGAAAACATGGTCAAGTTTAAAAGACTTAGAGCTATTGCTCGCAGAGAAATCAAAAAGCACAAACACGATCATGGCAGCTTTTGTGAACACGATTCGTCCAAATACCACCAACTGAAATTTGGACTAAAATACGTGCCATTTCCGGAAAACTAAGGAAATACAGCTTCCAAGGCTAAAACAAGGAGAAGAAATAGTATCGGACCCTCAGGAAGTGGCGGAGCTCTACGCAAACCATTTTAAGAAAGTAAGCAACTCAAGCGATCTTAAAGCGAACTTTGGAATTGATAAAAACAGGAAGAAATGGAACTATCGTTTATAGAACATCACCAAGACTCTTACAACAATGAAATTACACTGGAAGAGTTAACATCAGAGTTAAAGAACTAAAAATTCAGCCGCAGGCATAGATAATATACCCAATGCGATGATAAAAACTTACCTCTAACGGGCCTCCGAGATTTACTTTTCCTTTTCAATAAAATATGGAATGAAGGATATTACCCCAGTTATGGAAAAGTTCAATCATTAGTCCAATCCCAAAAACAAACAAAAACCCTCTAAGAGAAGGCTATCGCCCAATATCCCTAACAAGTTGTTTGGGTAAACTACTCGAAAAAAAATAATAAATAAACGACTGATGAGACTAATGGAGGAAAAGAAATGGATAAATAACCATCAATCAGGTTGCCGAAAATCCTATAGTACAACGATAACCTGTTAAACCTTGCTACAAAGATCCAAGAATCATTTTTAAACAGAGAACACCTAACTGCTGTCCTATTTTTGAGAAAGCTTTTGATACCGTCAGGAGGTTTCCCATCCTAAAAAAATTCATGATTGGGAATAAGAGGAAACATGGCCTTCTTTATCAACTCATTTCTAAGGGATAGGAAATTTAAAGTAAGGGTAGGAGGTACTCTATCGTCTACACTTTTAGATAACGGAATACCGCAGGGTTCACCAATAAGTGGGACTCTGTTCATAATAGCCTTAAACGACAACGGACTTTAAATCCAGCCATCGGTCGTTGCATGTACGTAGACGATATTGCAATATATATGACAAGTAAGATAGGGCAATCAGAAAACCACAAATTCAACAAGGCAAAATGAAATAGTAACTCAAGCAGAAAAATAGGTTTCGTATCTCTACAAGTAAAACCGTATGTATACACTTTTGCAGGCTGCCTCCTCACTCCAACCAAACTTACATCTAAAAAGGGAACAAATTAAATGTGTAGACAATGTGAAATTTCTGGGAATGACGTTAGATAATACGCTCACATGGAAAGATCATATCGGAAGTTGAAATACAAACCAGAAAAGCACTAAATACAATAAAATTCTTAGCCAACTCAAAATGGGAGCAGACAGGAAGTGCTAATACGACTATACAAGACTATAGTACTATCAAAAATGGACTACGGAAGCGTCGTATATAATTCTGCCTGCAAGACTAGGTTAAGAAAACTTGATGTGATACAAAATCTTGCACTAAAGTATGCTATATGTGCTTACCCAACAAGTCCTTCTAGTAGCTTGTACGTAGAAACAGGGTACTCCTCTAAATTTGAGAAGGATGTGGCTCACAATACGATACGCATCTAAAATAATAAGCAATAAAAATCACTTTAACTATAATCTCATACAAAAAAAACCTCGAGCCACAAAACTAAACCCACCCATATTCAACACTATAGCTGATGTATGCAAAAGACTAAACATCACACGAGAACAGCTGAGCGACAATGACTTTATTAAAACCAAAGTCCTCGATTTATGGCAAGAAGAATGGAACGAAGAAAACAGAAACCTGAAGCAGCATATACCAATTACACGTAATCGAAGGAAGTATATCCCAATGTCACGAAGAGAATCCATAGTACTTACACGTCTTAGAATAGGACATACAAAAGTAACACATTCTTACTTACTGACAAAATTAGAAAACCCGACCTGCCAACACTGTGGTTCTCCACTTAGCGTGAAACACATAATTGTAGATTGCAGGAGCTTAGAAACTTACAGGAGAGAATGCAAATTATCATATGCTATAGAAGAAGCTTTGGAAATAAAAAGATCCAGAATTCAACAACTCTTCAAATATTTGAAGTCAATAAACCTATATAGTGAAATATAGGCAGAGGCAACCGAAATATAGTTGTATATCACGATAACCAAATGAAGTCGACAAAATAAACAAGATAGGGGCAATAACCTAGCAGTTGACGCCCAAACCAAAAAAAAAAAAAAAAAAAACAATAATAATTATGAAATGGTAGTAGAGGGACATGAGCTCAATTCGTAACAAAGATTGCTATAAAGAAAATGATCACAACACAGTGGCAGCAATCCTGGAACCAAAATAACACCGTACTTCGATCCATAAAACCAGAAGTAAAGATAGGATACGAGGTAACGGGCCTAACAAGAAGAGAGGCAATTATAGTGCATAGGCTAAGAATAGGACATACGGCGCTCACTCATAAACACTTGTTAAGTGGGGAACAGCCACCAATGTGTGATGAGTGTCAAACTCCGCTAAGCACTACTCACATAGTATGCGAGTGTCCAACGTATTTCGAACAGAGAGGGATTTGGGATCTTGAAAACAGCTATGCTGAAAACCTGAAACAAAAAGAAAAAATTAGTAAAACGTTAAACTTCTTAAAGGCAACCCACCTGATTGACCAACTATAGAGGTGAAGCCTATGGTTATGTATAAAGCTTAATATACCTACATGTGCATTGTTTTACTGGATTTTTGTTACTCATCTATACATCTATTTTCATTTAATGTTCAGTTCGCATGAGTACAGGGTATGGTGCTAATAGCCTCAGCAGCTGATGCACCGAGGAGGGTTTTAGTGGGTATGCCAGTAAAGTGGAGACTCCACACTATCACCGAAATCAGTGTGTTGTCCATAAAGGATTTCCCTCTCAAAAAAAAGAGAAACCCGTTTTAAGAAAAAAAAGAATTCAAACTTTTAATTCAATAATTATTGATTAATGAATCCAGATATAAACAGTTGAAAAGGAGTGTATAAACTGTCAAACACCAAGGTTCTTGTTTATAGGAAAAATAGAAGGATTGATTTCTAACCACACTGAGTCCTTTCTTAATCTCAAAAGGTTTATTTGGGATTAGTTGGAAGATAGAGGAAGTGAAAAAGGTTAAAGGAATGTTGCTTATGAATAAAACATGTGTAAACGAATAAAAACAAATGAGTTTTTAAAGCTCAATAGACTTCTGTGGATTTGAATCAGTGTGACAACCACATGAAACCCTAAATACTTCAAAAGGTGCTTATCAGTTCTGTGGATTTCTTTAAACTGCAAGCGTAGGAAGAAATTTAATGGAGTCGAGATTATCGGAACCAAATAGGACCATGTACCATTGCTGTAAAACGAATGAAAACGAAAATTGGAGGTATTCGTTAAAGATACTCCTAACCTTATACTGACTTTTAATTCCACGATCTTTACCTAAGAGCCAGTGGAAGATGACAGCCGTACTATACTTTGCGAGTTAGACCATATATCCGCTCCTATGCAGTTGCTTTAAATGTCAAAGGTTTGGTCACACTATCTTTAAATGTGAAGGTCCGCAAGTTTGTGTGTGCGGCAAACCCATACATGAGGGACTCCCATGTGAAGTCCCAGTCTGCTGTCCAAACTGCAGTGGAGATCACCCTGCAAATTCGAAAGCATGTGCGGTATATAAAAAGAGCTTGAGATACAAGAGATAAGAGTTACACAGAAGATTACATATCCAGAAGCGAGGCGTATGGTGGGTAGTGGTAACATCCGGTAACTCATACGCAAACGTTGCAACACGTAAGTCTGCTTGCAGTCACTCTCAAGTGAACATTATATCTGAAGTAAAAGATATAGTAAATAATGAAATAAAACACTTACTTCAGTCTTAATGGAGTACATCAGAAAGTCGCTATCTATGCCAACAGTAC
>JARFJB010000533.1:0-35146 GCA_036346205.1 Vesta saturnalis
CCATTATATAAATTCTAGACAAGGTATTACTAAAGTAGTTAACACATTACGACGTATATATTAAAATAGCTGCCATCCAGAATAAATATAAAAATTGGAATTATCATCTTGTAAATCGGTATTTAGGCATTATCTTTAGATGAGATATAAAATATTTGTCGTTAATGTAAACATCTTTTAATTTAAAATATAGTTTGAGTTGGGAACTACCATGAATACCAACTCAAACTATATTTTAAATTAAAATATGTTTCTGTAAAATAATAAATATATACAATAATTTTGTTTCATTTCTAGTTTAAGCGAAATGCTTTTTTAAACAGAACGAAAGAGGATCTTTTCTGGATACAATTATATATCACAAGCCCATATTTCGATTGGCAACTAAGTTACAAAAATAGAAACAAGTGTAATTGCGGCCAGTCAACAAAACTATCAGGTAATGTTTATTTATATAATTATAATTATTTGTAGTCAGTTTTTATATACCACGTTCTTTGGTAATATGGAACAAATGTTTAAAGCCTGGATAAAAGGAAAGTTATATTTTTGTTGAATAGTTTATCTACTTTTCTGTTATAAATAATAAATAAATTACAGGCACGAATTTATTCTTGTGCTAATAATAAATACATCCACAAACACTGCTTGATAGTTTTGTCGACTGTCAAGCTGTTAATTTGTTCTTTATTTGTTAAGGTAATGTTTCTTAAGCACAATTTGAATCTAATGACTTAATTGTCGTATATCTAGCCCTTAGTTGGTAACGTCGAATTTACACCTATACAAGGTAATGTCGGTCTCACAAACCGGCAAACGTTTAGGTACAGATTTAATGCAATTGATAATAATATGTAGATAGTTTTATTCATTTTTATTTCATTTTTCAAGTATGTAAATCAAGACATAAAATGTTTTTACAGACTATTTACACAATTGTTACAAATTTTTTGGAACATTCTAAACAGTTCGGTGTTTCGCACTTCACGCATTTGTATTGTGTTTTGCGTTTTTTGAGTACGGACAATATCTACAGGTTGTCTTTTGTTCAGTTTGTCACTTCTATTGTTTTCTCTATTATTATCATTCCCACCAGCAACTTCGATGTCAAGTTCTTTGAGAGTTTTGTTATCAATTCTTTTAATTCTACAGATAAACAAGGAATATCTAACCTTCTCAGCATATGTTTTTTCCATAAAGTGAAAGCGGCTCATTTCTCCTTTATGAAGGAAGATTACGTAAGCATTTGCACAGCTTACAGATATTATATAATAAAATACAGCAAGGGGCCATCTGCGTGTCCGCCGATTTGCAGAATAGTTACTGCATTTCATGTCCATGGTGTCCACACCCGACTTCGTTGCGTTATAGAAGGATATGATCTCTGGTTTACCAGTCTTCTCATCCGTATATCCTGTCTTGTGCATTGATGAGATAACAATTACACATTTAGATTTTTTGGGAATGTAAGATAGTAACGTCAAATCTTTTGTGTATCCGTAAATACTGCTACCAATGACCTTTTTTCTATCATATCGAAATTCGTTTGGTATTTCCTTCTTGTTGATTTTCATAGTACCTACTAATGTCAAACCAATTGTCGCATGTAACATTTCGGTTCGTTCCATATATACATTTTGCAAGTCTAATAACAGCTTGAGTTGGTTTCTGAAACTTCCTTTCGTCAGCTGATAAAGTAATTCCATCACTGTCTTTCCCCAAATAAATATATGCATTATAAGATAGGCAGAATGGGCATCTGTCATACAAAGAACTTTTATGCCGTATCGAGCTGGTTTCTTCGGCATGTAAATGCGAAAACCACAACGTCCTCTAAAAGGTATCAGGATTCATCTATGCAAGCGTGTGCACTAATTGAATACAATTGTCTACATTTTCAATGAACATCTGAAATACGTTGGAAATGGCTGCTGCTGGGTCGTTTTTTTCGTTCTGTACGAGTTTCAACATTATCAAATTGTAATGCCAGCAGCAGAGTGTTGCATCGCTTCAATGGCATGGTGGCCCGGAATATTGGACGTCCTTTAGAAGTCGTTGAAAAAAGAGATGCTAAGTTCTCCCTCGATGATTTATAAATACAACACAGAACTAAAAGTCCTAAGAGAGCTTCAATTTCTATTTGATCGGTTTTTTTGTAGCTAGCTGAATCTGGATTTTTCAACTTGGCTCTAATAGTTTCAAGTTTTTTATTTGTGTTTACTACAATTTCATTTATCATTACGTCAGTAAAAAACAACCGCCAAACATCGCTTGGTTCCGGGTTACTTGTCAATTGACTCGCTTGACCTATACACCTTGATAACTTTATCCTCAGTACGTTTCTTTGGGGAGTTTTCGTACCCAAGCTGTGTGGTTCCAATTCCAAGCCATACAATTGTTCTTACCGTAAAAATTGCTGCCGCTGACGTTTCTTGAGTAGAATCGCTGTCAACACGATCGTCGTTGGAAGTTGGAGCCTTCTTCTACATCCATTGCAACATCGTCTACATCTGACTCACTGCACTCATCTGATAGTGATAAATCGTCCTCAAGTGATTCTTCGTTCCACAAGGAAGATATGAATCGTCGGAGTTATAATCATCATCACTCACGTCAGATTCATGTCGCACCATTTCAAGTATTTTGCGAGTTCGCGCAGAAACAGTCCTACGTGATAACTTTCCGACGTTTACAACAGAATCGAAAATATATAAAAGAGGTTAGCGAACTCAATAAAATAACGAATGAGAGATCACGGCACTAAAACATTAAAGTAAATACCTACCTTTACGGTAATATCGGTCTCACAGACGGTGTACTTTTGATATAAACTCTTTATTATCAAGGAACAGAACAGAATAACGGAAAACACATGCAACCTACCGAAGGTTCAGTACTCAAATGAAGCATATACAGAACTACAGGTCTACAACACAATAATTGTTGCCAACATGCAAGATACAAAACCGACATTACCAACTAAGGGCTAGACATCATTGTAACAAGAAGAAATAATTCGTTCAAATATGCGAAAAAAAGAATATCCTTCCATTTAAAAAAAATATAATGGGTACACTTCTGCCTAAACCGGAGGTGAAAAAAATAACTTATAAAGTAGATAAGGTATCATTGAGTAATGCTTACTCAATGAAGGTATCAAGTTAAGACAATTTTATAACAACCACATACCTAAAATTAGTTGCTGATACTGACTTAAAGTTGCGTGAATAAAATCTACTTCAACACGTATATGTTTTTTTTTATACTTTCAACTTAAAACTACATATACATATGTACATAATTTTGATCATGCGGTAATTCTTTAAAAAAACGATAAAAAACTAAACGAAACTACAGTTCTTTTTCACAGAGGATAAATCAGTTCTGTGCTAAAACTAATATTCCCCATTCAATATTTGTATTGTTTTTCTGTCTCACAATTTATTATCCAGTAATACATTGTAATTGTAAAAGGATTGAATAAAGAAAACACATATACTCATGAATTCCAAACGGAATAAAAATTGTTAATTACGCAAACGTATTGTACGGTAATTCTGAGAACCTAATGAAGCTGTAATTGTATCCTTACACTTTAACAAGGTTAAAAGAATTATCATGTTTCGCGTGTAGGAAGTTATTGCTATAGATCTGTTGATAATATATAAATATAATTTTGTTTGGCTTTGCACATAGCATATGAAGTCACACACTTTAAGTGAAGCGAGAGTGTTGTGTGGACTAGACTGCATATGATTGTTAGCGGTAAATTTAATAAACACCTTTAAATAGTTGCATTATTTTACTGTATTATCAGGTTCTACCTTCTAACAGATATTTATTTCTAGTTCATCCACATATATTATTACAATAGTTAAAATGGGCGAAGAGAGAAAAGGGGTGTATTACAAAAACTCATTCATAGCAGTTAGATCCGCTGAAGGTATGTTGTTATTCAGACATATTATAATCGCGAAATTGTTTTTTGAATATGTAAAGATTACTACCTACCTAGTTTTTTTTGATTAAAAATCGATGAATGCAGTTCATAAAAACTATTAATGTCGCGCTGTATTATTTATTTAAAGTAATGGTTACACTTGAAGTAAATAATAATTACTAACGAAAATTTATTTGCATTTTGGCCTTCATTTCGGTCACTTTTCGAGTAGGTATAGACTGTAGACAATTATCCCAAGATTAGTATCTACCAAAATAAATGATTGGTTGCAAAACCAATGGCTATGGCAATTTACAATTTCTAATCAATACCCACGCATATAAAAACTTGGGCTTAAATGCGTTGCATCATTTATAAAAGTTATGCAGCATTTTACATTTCTTAAAGTAGGTATTTTGCTTGTATATTTACTTAAATTTGAATTGGATTTTGAAATAAAATTCACTAACACAGATTTGGATTTAGAAACAAGGAAATTTAATCAATACCCACACATACGAAAACTTGGGCTTCAAATGCGTTCATCATTTATAAAAGTTACGCAGCATTTCACATTTCTTCACGTAAAATAAATTAATAGGTATTGTGATAATTTTAAATAGTTGTTTTATTACTCACTATTTTCTGTCGGTATATTCTATCGAGCAAACCACTAAAATAAGTATTAAATTCATGAAAAAATGTTTTAACTATTTTATAGTTTTTAAGATATTATCTTTGATTTTTCTGTAAATTATTTCAGCATTTTAATTGATTTGATTTGATATATGCCTAAAAACAGTAGTCTTCTGCCATCGATCATTAAATTACTATAATATATTTAAAATAAAAATGATAAATGGCAAATCAGCAATTAACATGAAATTTTCAAAATTTAATTTGGTTGACATTACTCGGACAGTATATCCAACGTGAAAAAAAAATATCATGGCCTCCCCTCATGCAAAAACATCTGGAATAGTATATATACCCCATTTTGTTTATAAAGACCCCAGATCTGGTGACTTTTTTATAATGTTGGACAATTTTTTATTGTAAATACGTCTACTTATATGTGATTGTGTCTTTTAATGTCAAAGTAATTTTTAGCTTATACATGCCCTGATGCCAGGTTTCGAATTACTTAATAATAAAGAATGAATTTGTACGGATTTCCATTATTATTTCCAAATCTTATTAAGATTTTATTAGAAATGTAACTAAGCATTGCTCTTTACATGACATAAATTTTGAAGTAATCAAATTTGGCAGTAGTTGCAAACCTCTTAAAAAAGTCCCAAATCTGGGGTCCTTATTAAAAAAAATGAGGTATAAGTTTCGTTTACATTTTCATATTTTAAACTCAGTGTTGCCATTTGAACCAAATGGCCAAATACGGCAAAAGTGTTGAAAGGGGTCGAACAACGACAGCCTGTATAGTATAAAATATGTTAGTTTTTAGTAAACTTGGAAATTCCTGAACATTTAAGCTTAGAATTTCAATAATTTGTTATGAAAACAAAATTTTAATTTCTTATTTTTTACTTTTAATAATTATAATGATTAGTTCCGATTCTAACTACCCGAGTTCCTAATGGTTGTTGCAGTTAAAACAATTATTATGTCGTGTTAAATATATGTAATTGTAGAAAAGTTGACACTATATTTTTTATTGTAATGTAGAATCGGTGTTAAACATTTAAAGGTAAAAAATAATTCGAAACAAAAACAAGTTTGTTATAATAGTATATCCAACTTATTGAGAGCACTAAAGAATAATTGAAAAAATATTCATTGTATATACAAAGAACTAGTAAAAAATAAAGTACACTCATGCAATACAAAGGGTCGAAGAAACTGGTTATGACCAGTGATGGTCATTTATAGAATTTACAATAATTTACGTTTATCAACTCAACAATAGTAAAACGTCATTTCTAAATTACCCATCCATTATTATTGCAAAACATCGACTAAACCTTAATTCTTTGATGATTTCCATTTGGAGGGCCAATTCTCCTCAGAGCAGACAAATTTCAAATACCGTCTTAGTATACATCGAACTTACATAATGGAAAGGATGTAAACAACTTTTATTTACCACGTGAAATTTATCGTGAAGATACCCATGAAAATAAAACATACATGTACGATTGATTCATTGATTTTTCCCATTATTCCCAAGTGGGACATAGGGTTTAGATAAAGTTTCTCCAGTTCTGCCTATTTTATGGTAACTTGCTCAGCTGTGCCATAGACACCTTAGATTCTTGATTGATTGATCTTTTACATGTGGTCTTGGGATGACCTCTAATTCTCTTCCCTTGTGAATTCCATCTTAATACTTGTTTACATAATTCGTCTTCATTCTTTCTGAGCTTGTGCCCTAACCACCTATAGTTATAATTTCAGCCCATCATACTCCCAATAGATTCCTCAAACATCGGTTAATAAACACTTGTAATTTTTGTTTTAACACTTCTGTTAGCGCCCAGGACTCGGGGCCGTATACAAGCGTTTGCTTCACCATAGCATTTAACACATTCATTTTAATTTTTATAGATAAGTTAGTTGTCCGTCACACTTTATTCAAACCTATAAATACTCCCCTTGCCTTGCGCATTCTTTCGCTGATATCTTTAAATACTCCTTTTTCCTGAGCTATTACACCTCCCAAGAAAGTAGACTTACTCACTCTTTCAATTGGTTCCTTTTCTATCAGTACTTCCATTGGCTTTTCAATGTTAATATTCATAAGTTTTGTCTTTTTTTTTTGTTTGTAGACCAACTTTAACTGATTCCCGCTCGTGCTTGTTTATCTTTGTTTGTATATTCCTACTAGTATTAGTCAATAAGGACAAGTCATCGGCAAAGTCAAGATCCTCTAATGTGCTATTTAAACTCCCTCTTATTGCTTCCCTCCCATTTGAAATTACGTTTTTTAATATTTCTTCCAACACTATAATAAATAATGTCGGGGACATTATGTATCCTTATCTCACGCCCGTATTTGTTCAATTTTTTCTGAAAATCTGACATTATGTAGCACTCTACAATTGTAATTTATGTAGCCTTCTTTTATTAAGTTTATAAATTTCTCTAGTAAACCCTTGTCTTTTAGTGCAATCCAAATACTGTCTCTATTTAGTTTATCAAAGGCCATTTAGCGTCGTGATTTGTTCTATACATGATCTGTTTGATCTGAATCTACTTTCTTCCTTCCTTAAGTCATTATCTAATATTTTAATTATTATATTCAAAATGAGCCTATAATAGTATATTATGTTATAAATGAGAGAAATGCATCATTATCGATACAATTTCTCACGAGCTTATAATGCCATTTCGCTCGCGTGTGATATACGATGTTTTATCTTACAGGTGCAACTTTAGTAAAAATCCGATTGCAATGGATTTTTCTTTATCTCACTTGTGAATAATATTTGATTTCTGACACCAAAAACAATGGTATGAGGTACCTCAAAAACTATACCTGTAAGATAAAATAATTTATTTGCTATACTTAATCCCCCTCCAATTCTCATAATTTTTTATGTCACCCTTTTATGTATTTTTATTATTAATCCTTTTTGGCAGTCACTAGGAAAACTTTCCGTTAACCTATCTATTAGTGGTTTAAGTAGGTTTACAATGACTCTTGCATCTACCTTTAGCATTTCGGCTGTTATGCCAATGTAAACCAGGTGTTTTGTTACATTTAATTTGATTACTTGCAATTACAATTTTCTCCTCTGATGGACAGTCAATGTTTATTTGCAGTTCTTCCGTGGTCTTAGTTCTATAGTCTCGTCATTCATTTCTTTGCAACTTTGTACATCTTAAAAATATTCACGCTGCCTATAAATCTGTTGCTCTTCAGTACACAGGATTTTTCCATTTTTACTAATGTAGTTGGGTGTTCTACAGGTACTTAATTTTTTAATATTTATATAAAGTTCTCCAGTATCTCCTTTGTTTACCGCTAGTTGCGCATTTTCTGCTATATTATTTTTTATCCCTTCGTACTGTTGTTTTAATTTTATTAATTTTATTGTATTCGCCCTGCAATGCTTTTTTCTTTGTTCTATTCTTTTTGCTAATTTTTCAATCTTAATTTTTCTTCCCTTCGCAATTTTATTCCAAGTATCGTCACTCATCCATTCTACTTTAGCCATTTTAATAAAGTTAACATATTTTCCTGGATGTTTGAAGTATCAGTTCTTTACATCTTCAATTTTTCCTCCATATTTAACGTAAGTTGTCTTCACATTCTCAATCTTTGAGTTTTGTTACGTTAAATTTTCTCCTATTAAGCTGGTTGACGAACCTCTTTTTTATAGGCCTGTCCATTTTTATTGTAGCCATTACCAAGTAATGATCACTATTTATTTCGGCACTCCTTTTTACTACTAATTCAGATATGATCAATTTGAGTTTCTATAATTTGACTTGGTGATTTCCAAGTAACTTTATGGATATTTTTATGTTTAAAAATTGTACCTCCTATAACCAAATCATTAAGATCACATAGTGCAATAAGTAACTCACCATTTTCGTCTATTACACCCAGCCCGTGCTTGCCCATGATGTTTTCTATTCCTCTATTATCATTTCCTAACTGCACATTCATGTCTCCCATTAAAATTATCAGATGGTCCTTTTTAGTTGCCCGAAAGGTTTTATTTAAAAAATAAAATTAAACTTTTTCTTGGTACCCACATTTGTAGGTACATAGCACTGAACTATTAATATTTTCTTCTAACTCTACGGTGGCTTTTTCACTAATAGGTTCCCAGTCAATGAAGGTTCTTTCATGTCATTGTTAAATGTTATCCCTACTACGTATTGATGATCGCTGTCTGCTACTTTTCTCGAGTATATAAGAGAACATCCCTTTGATTTATATTCGCCGTATCACGTCCATCTGCACTCACTTATTCTCAATATATCTATTTTATACCATTCCATCTCCCTTGCGGTACGTACATTCCATTGACATATTTTTAGACGTTGCTTCTTCCCTACATTTTCTTTTGAGTTTGTTTCGTATTTCTTATTCGTTGTCCATTTCTTTGTCTTAGTCGTCGTCCTCGTAAGTTCAATTTTTGATCCAATTCACCTAACTTTGCATCTATTATTGGTGTGCTTGATTGGTTTTAATTTTTTTTGCTGCAACTATACTGACGTATAATGCTAGTTCCGTTTTTACAAACTTTTTCCTTGCTTCTTTTACTGAGTCCCCTGTATATTAGCCCTTTTTATCACCATATTATTCTTTCTCTCTGTACTCTCCAATATTCCAATTTTTTTCTCAAGAATAGTTGCCCACTCCGTTAGATTTGTATTATCTTCCTTTAACTGCTTAATTTCCTTCATAAAATTATCCTAACCATCAATTAGTATTTTAAGCATTAAAGCAGCCCTTTAATCTCGGACATATCTGACCTTTCTTTATGCGGAGTGGTTTTTACTTTCACATTGCCGATACTTTGCCGTATATTTGTAATGTTTCCTTTAATATCGCTATCACAATCTTGCTTTCCTAACATAGTTGGTGACGTTCTGTATATTTTTCTACTTTTCCTGAAATTACCATCTTCGTCTTTCTTATTATTTACAATTTCTGTTGATTTTACGCTTATTATCTTTAGTGGTTGAGCTATCACTATCATATTCATTCATTCATTCATTCATTTTTGTGAATTATTCATTTTTCAATTTAATATTTTACTTTATCTGAATTTAAATTTACCTCAATTATCACGCAATGCACTTATCTTTGTTGACCCGTTGGCCTTACCGATAAAGCACGCCTAGTTAGAATCGCTACTAGACCTTTAATTTCGTACGCTAAAAATTTAACATTTAGATATATCACTTAATTTAAACAGAATAATTGTCGCTACACAATAATTATTTACCACTCCTGTTTAATTCATACACATACACGTTAATTTATACACAAATTTGCTTTATTACAGAACCATTTTGTGTTGGTCAGTGTTTGGAAGATATATCTAACAATCAGTCTCAGGACAAAAATTTAAAATTAAATGGTTAGAGAGTTGCTAACAAAAGAATGGTACTACATACATAGTTACGAAGACAGAATTTTTGCGATAATATACTGACTTCAATTTACCTAAAAGATTGTTACGATTTATTTTAGTTTTGGATACTAAAGAAGAACTAAAATTTGTTCACTTTTATCAGCTACAATCTGTAATAATGCATTGCCTCCTGCAAGTATAAACTACTCCCGTTCGGCATATAAAAATGTGAAAAAGTATATGTTCTGGAATAAGCAATTACCGTTGTATTGATGAAGCAAAAGTGTTAATTGTAATATCAGCAATACTACTATTGGACGTACAAAATTCTTGGAAGTATCTTCAGTCAGAGGGATCATTTGTATTACATCGAGCACGAAAATAGTTATGTTACATCTAGTGAATATTTCAGAAAGACAGAAAATTGAATACGGATATGACTGGTAGTAATTTAAAAGGTAGTGTGTTAAATTCAGTTATTACAACTGACAAATCAGTAAATATTAATACACGCATCCAATCCGTTACTGACCCTTTATCAAATTAATTGCAACGTTCATCTACAATTGAAGTAACACGATATAAATACATATCATTCGAATAATGCTGATTTATTAAATTATGTGCAACCGTCGCCAGTTATCGAGAAAACAAGAAACCTAAGTGCAGATTATAAATACGATTTATCTGATATTGTAAGTTCTGCTTGTAATAATACCCTAAAGGCAATATGATACTATCAACTAAAGCGAAAAAATTAAAAATCGAAGCACTGCCGCTATCCTATAAATTTTAAGCAACATTTACCTATAAATGACAATGTAGAAATCATGCACTCTGTTGATCACTCTAGTATTATCGATTTACGGGACTGTATGCAACAATCACCTACAAGTAAAAATTAACAAATGTAACTTATTTATCAAGTTTTATCGATTTATCAAGACATAAAGCTGCATCTAATTTGGAGACATTACACAATACATCTCAAGATTCAGAGGCATTACACGACTATAGTTCTTCAGGGTCTGAATACGTACCTCAAAATGATTCATCTGAGGAAAGCGACACATAACTATGCTTTGAAAGATTCGTTGGCAAGTTTTAGGAATGCATTAAACAAAAATAAAGATACGGACAGTAAACTGAAAGATAAGATTAAAGTAGGGAGCAGAAAAGGTAAGCTATCCAAAACACAAAAATCTTTAGCAAATGCAAGCAAAGGTGTAAATGCAAATGGAAAGAAAAAATGGAGTTCTTCAATGTCCCATTCCCTTTCGACGAACCTAGAAGGGTCAACTCATAAGATAGAAGTTGACGTTAAATGTGTAAATAAGACAAATGAGGGAAAACGTGTCTGTGACAAGCGACATAATTGTTACTTTTGCAACAAACTAGTATGCAAAATTTCAAGGCATCTTGAAGATGTACATAGCCAAGACATTGAAGTTAGTTGATTATTGGCATTAAGTCCTATGGATGCGCGTAGGAAGAAAGGATTTCTTTGAATTCTGAGAGCTGGAGATTATTTTTATAATTGTGAGGTTATTGCTAAGAAAGAAGGAAACTTAATTTTAACACTTTCAGTGCTGACGACGTCATTCGATACTTGAGTGGAGCCCGCATGTCGTCTTTCGACACCATCGGTATACTCACGTTCTATGCTTCAGTACGTTGTTAGCCTGCGAGTAGAGGTGTTGTGCGGCCGTCAGCGTGTAGAATAAGTGTGAAATAAACGTAAAATTTAGTTCGTTCGATTTCGCAATGAAACAGCAAGGCGGGACCTCCGAGCGCAAAAAGGCCCCGAATGTGTAAAAATACGAGGCAAAATAAAGAACAGTTAACAGATGAGGAGTTAAAACAATATTTGATGAACTCGGACGATGATTTCGAAGAACCGGACTTTATGGAATCAAGTGAGTGTGAGTCAGATAGTTCTGACAATAGCGATGGCGCAGAAATTGGTATACCAGTTGACGATACAGACTTTGATTTTATTTCGGATGTGCACACCTCAATTCAAGATGTGGATATCCCAAATCTACTGGCAAATATCGCCCAAATAACAAAACGTGGACCTTCCCGTAAAACTCCCGATAATCCCATTGTATGGGACGCGGTGGCAACTGATCCTATGGAAATTCCTTTCACAAAACAAAGAAAATTATTAGTTCTGCCCAACGGTAAGTTATACTTCTCATACATTTACGATTTTCTAATAGTTTTATTGTTACAGGCAACAAACCAATTAATTAATTCAGTTCATTGTTCGACAAACATTTAAAAGAAATGATAGTTGAGGAAACTAACGGATATGCAGAGGAAGTTTTTCTTCTGGAGAATACGGCGGAGAAATCTCGCATAAAACGTTGGATTTCAATAAATGAAGATGAATTGAAAATATTTATTGGATTAGTGTTTCATATGGGTACCATTAGAATAAATAGGCTACATGACTATTGGAAAGCATCGACTCTTCAACTTACCTGGTTTTTCTAGTTTCATGAGAACAGACCGTTTCATGATAATTTTGAGATGTCTGCACTTCCACCGAAATCCTTCATCTGATGAACCAAAGCCAGCTGACAGATTATTCAAAATTAGATCAATGGTCAATTATTTCAACTCAAAAATGAATGAAATTTATTATCCAGATAAAAATCTCTCACTCGATGACTCAATGATCTTATGGCGCGGTAGATTGCTTTTCAGGCAATATATTAAAAATAAAAGGCATAGATACGGCATAAAATTGTATTTGCTCACAGAGCCAGATGGCCTAATTTTAAAATTTGCTATTTACACTGGCCTACTAGACGATTATGGTGGCAAAGGGCATGCTGCGAATATAGTGTTGCATTTGGCAGAAGAGAAGTTAGATGCATGACATGCAATATATTTAGATAACTACTATAGTAGTTACGACCTTGCGTGCAAATTGCTGGCCAGGAAGACCTATTGCACTGGAACACTTAGGGTTGATAAAAAAGATAGTCCACTTGACGTGAAAAATGCCAAGTTGAAAAAATGAGAAACCATTGCGCGTTATTCAAACAGTGTGATGATTGGTAAATGGAAGGACAAAAGAGACGTGTTCTACATATCTACAGAGTTTGGTAATAATTTAAGGAAATATTATAACAGGAGACACCAAGAAAGGAATAAACCTGAAGCAATATGGCACTATAATAATTGTATGGGGGGAATAGATAAAAAAGACCAGATGATGGCCTATTATCCTTGCGAAAGGAAAACACTCCGATGGTACAAGAAAATCGGGTTACACATTATCCATATGATTTTGACTTTTTGCCTTTTTCTTGTACAGAAAGTTCGAAAAATCCAAGATTTCGTTATATGCTTTCAGAATTGAAATCTTGGAATACCTACTTCCAGAAAAACGAACTGAAAAAAAGCAACAGCAACCCGCTGATCCGACTTATTTACCAAAAAAAAACCCTCCAACAGGAACAACCAAAAAGCATGCACATCGAAGATGTCCCTATTGTACCAAAAATAAAGTGAGGAAAGAGACTGTTGACCACTGTGCGACCTGTCCTAAAAAGCCTTCCCTTTGTTTCGAACCATGTTTTACGAAATTTCACGAATCTGTATAAATTAACAGTTTGACCTGCATGACGTCTTTTGACGCCATGGCACACATGACTTTATTTTTGTATTTTTTTCAAAATAAATATTTTTTACATGTCAATAATGTTCTCATTATTAATTTTTTCACGAAAAACACTGTCAGCTTCTGGGTGTCTGTTACCATATTATATCAGCACTGAAGGTGTTAAGCAGACGTCCTTTGAATAAAAACTTTCAAAAGGTATCCTACAAAAACTATGGTCCTTGCCCACACTGCTTAGGATTTTTCTTACTATCTAGATTATGGCACCATGTAAAATGTAATTGTCCGAAAAAAAAAAACATTAACATCTGTTAACACGGGTACTTCAACAAACTCAATTATAAGAGATATTCGAGGAGAAAGTATGGCGCTTCTAAGTAATGCAACAGATGAACAGAATTCTGATTATTTCCAATTTATAAATGCGTTTAGAGAAGATGAAGTAAGTGACATTTGCAACAAAGATGAATTAATTATAAAGTTTGGGTTACTGCTTTTTGAAAAATGTAACAAACAACAGTACGAGTATATTCGAACAACTATGCGACAATTAGGACGTCTACTTTTAGCTATAAATGCAATAAAATTATCCAAAATATCACTTCAAGATAGTATTTTCCCAAAAAATTTTGATACACTTATCATGGCAGTTAAGAATCTCTGTTTATCTCAAAGATCTACGATACACCAACAGGATTATGGAATACCGTCTCTCGCTTTCAAACTAGGCCACAGTCTTAGCAAATGCGCTTTAGTTGCACCAGGAATTGCGCTCAGAAAGGGTGACCTGCAAATAAATAAAGTAATGGAAGCGTTTTTAGACCTAATGTCTATGGAATGGAATTCCAAAATTTCTTGTGCAGCTTTAAGAACTTTGCAGCAGAGAAAAATAAATTTACCTGAATTATTGCCTCTAACCGATGATCCTCTAATTCTTAATAAACATCTAAAAGAAGTTATAACAGAAAATATAAAGAAAATTAGTGTCAAAACTGATCCACAATGTTGGGCTACATTGGCGATGGCAACTCTATGTCGTGTCATTTTATTTAATAAGCGTCGTTCGGGCAAAGCTTCGAGAATGACAATTAACCAGTACGCATCGAGGCCGCACTGGAATGAGCAGAACACGTGTGAAATAAAGGCACACGCGCACGCGCGCGCGCAGACGCACACGCATACGCACACGCACTCGCAGACGCAGACACAGACACAGACACAGACACACACACACACACACACACACACACACACACACACACACACACACACACACACACACACACACACCAACACACACACACATTTATATATATATATATATATATATATATATATATATATATATATATATATATATTTTCTTTTTTGGTTTTATTAGATCAGCTGGATGTTTAATGAATGCTCTTTATTATGGCCTAAATTTTCGCAAATTTATTCTTTGCTTTTTCAAAGGCTACAACTAGAAAACGTTGAACAACAAATATTATAACATACAGATCTTACTTACTATGAGGTTTACAAATTGTTGCGTTTTTACATTTTTTTTATTTTTTATTATATAATAATAATAAAATATTAGCTTCAAAATACAAAAAACGTTTCTTATTTTAAAAAACTCTATTTTTGTTTTGTTTATTAATTCTATATTATACAATGGCTAGATTTTTTTTTTATTATACTATAAAAAAAATATATAATTTATGAATTATCTTTTTTTATATTTAATAAATATGAGTATATAACACTTAGATTCTCAATATCACTTTTTTTGTTTAAGCATACAGAATTTTGATAAATATAACACATTTCTATAAAAGTTCTTTTTGTTTTATTTGCTTCTAAATGTAAAATTTTTCTGTTTTTAAAGTTAAAGTTATGCCCTTTATTTAATATATGTTGCGTCAAAGCACATGTTAGAGGTTTAACTCTCACATCGCTTTTGTGTTGGGCAATTCTTTGTTTAAGGTACTGTGATGTTTGTCCTATGTACGTATTATCACAGTCTATGCGTTTAAGTTGATAAACTAAATTCCTTTGTAGTAAGGTTGGTGTTTGATCTTTAACTTTGGAATGTAAATCGTTTATCTTAACTAGACTCCTTTTGCTATGTTCACATTAATATTTTTAAATAGCCTCCAACTCTTAATAACTGAAATTCATCTAAAACGATTTAAAGACAATATACTTGATTTTGCCTTTAATTTACTCTTTGCAAGCAATTGCTTAATTTCGTTCGGGAAAGACTGGCGCTGGCAGATTTTTACCAAAATATTTGGTAAGTGCTTTAGCTCGCCAGTTGTTAAGGAGCCGGAAATGCGGAAAGCGCCCGAAACCTTACAATTGGAGATAAACCTATTCACGTAAGCTACAACTCTTTGTAGTTTGGAAAACGAGAAAATTTTACAAATAAATCAAATTTTTCCGTACTTGTATTTGGCTGTATGCTTGCCATAAAACTCGACTTACATTCTAAAGTTTCCGGATTAGAGGAAAAGAGTACTTTGCCAAAATTCGTCTGTAGAAGATAAGAATTCAGGCCCGTTCCACCATAAATGATTAACTAAAATGTTAGACGCCGAGATACCTCTTGAAACGAGGTCGGCAGGATTTTCCTCGGATTTAACGTGGTGCCAGAATCGTCGATCATAGATTTCTTGTACCGCCGCTATGCGATTAGCAATGAAGGTTTTATATTTGTTAGCTGCAGCGTTTAGCCAGTTTAAAACCACAGTTGAATCTGTCCATAGAAATACCTGGCTGGTATCAATGGCTAAAGAGGTTGTTACCTTTTGCATTAGTTCTGCCAAAAGAACTGCAGCACATAACTCCAAGCGTGGGATCGATATAATGCGTAAAGGCTACTCGCGACTTGGAGCATAAGAGGCGAGAGTGCATTGATACCATTCCGACACCTTACATAAATGCAGGCGCCATAAGCATTGGAACTACTGTCCGAAAACCATGAAGTTCTACTTGATTAGATGAAATTGGAATAACACATCGAGGAATTTGTAAATCACGCAAGAGAGTTAACTGATTTTGAAACTGATTCCATTCTGAGTTGATTACGTGGTACGGATTCATCCCATGTAAGCTTAAGTCCCCATAACCTTCGAATCAGAATTTTTCCTGTGATTATAACAGGAGATAGGAGCCCAAGCGGTCAAAGCATTGAGATACCATGGAAAGTACAGTTCTCTTGGAATTTGAAGGACCAGTGTTTTAAATGTAATAGAGTAATGAATGGTGTCTGATAGGGCATTCAGGAAAGACCCAGCGCCTTCGCATTGGATCGTTCGCCAAGGGAACACTTAGAGAAGTGTCGGAATGGGAGGAAATTTCAAGATTTCTGGAGCATTCGACAAAAATTTCCTTGAGGGTATTCCGACGGATGAAAGGATTTGGGTTAATTCGTCCTTTACCTGCAGAACTTCTTGGACAGTTTCCGCAGTGTAAAGTAAATCGTCCATATAGAAACAAGATCTAAGAACGTGGAAGCTTTGGAAATCTTTCGTGATATTGATTGGCTACATATTGTAGACTTTTAATGGCTAGATAACTGGCAGAAGCCGTACCGTATGTAACGGTATTTAATTGATAAGTGTCGAGGGATCATTTGGTTGATCACGCCAAAATACATTGGAATTTCTTTAATTGTGGTTGAACATTTATCACCGGTACCTTTTTCGCAGTCGCCAGTGAGTGCAATTTTGTGCTGGCGGAACCGTAGCAGAATGGAAAAAAGATCATCTTGAAGAATTGGGCCAACAAGTTGGGTATCGTTTATGGACATATTTGTGTCAGATTTGGCGCTGCCATCAAATACTACCCGTAATTTTGTAGTAAGGAATTTGACTTAATAACGGCATGATGTGGCAGATAAAATCTTGGTATGGAGTCAATGCACAAGTTGCCATCAAGTGTAGAAATAACGACTCTGCCTTTATTTGAGGAGCCATCTTCGTCTTCGCTGGAAATTTTCGTGGCATGACCTAATTTAATATAATCGTGTATGAATTTAGAATATTCTTTGTGAAGGAAATCATCCTTAGATAGTTTTTGCTCTAGATTGTAGAAGCGATCTAAGGCTCGCCATTTGAGTCGCCTAATTGCGACAGCTTGGAATTGAAAGGAATGGACACTACGAGTTTGCCATCTTGGTCTTGAGAGATCGTCTCAGCAAAATGCGTTTCGCAAAATTTCTCTCTCTAGACAATAAGGAGAATTTACTCTTAGGTTCGACATTTTCAGTCTGCCAAAACCTGGAAATCGAATCATGCAGCTGGTCCTCAGAGTTTAGAGAAGAATCGCTAGCAGCGCAGTTTGTATAAACTACGTTAGAATTTGAACTAGTGTTAGTGATTGGTTCCAGAAATAACAGTACCAGATACTACCCAGCCAAGAAGCGTTTTCTGCAATATTGGTTTATGTTTACCTAATGAAACTTGACCAATGCACATTAATGTGTAAAATGACTTGCGCCAATTAGAACATCCACTGGGGCAGATTTATAAAATTTGTCATCAGCTAATTTGATATTGGATGGGATGACAATGTTTGAATTGTTGAAACTCCTTATTGGCAGATTCTCCGTAATTTTTTAATAACTAAACAAGAGAGTTCTGTTTCAAAGTTGTTATGCATGGATGCAATTTTAATTCTTACTGCGCCTGTTAATTGAGAAGCGCTCGCATTTATACCTATGACTGATGTATTTACTGGAGTGAGTACATTGCAGCTTAGATAAGATATCGCCGGAGATGAAATTCGATTGTGATCCGGAATCCAAAAAGCATCTAGCATAAATCCATTTATTTCCGTTGGTTTTCACCTTAACAACCGCTGTGGAGAGTAAAACTTGATTTGTGCACACTTGCACATGTTAAGGTAGTTTCAGCATGTGAAACATTTGACGAGTTAGTATCTTGTGAAGCAGAAGGAGAACTGTAAGCATTTGGATGAACCTCATTACTATTTGACGTAGGATCTTGATTGGAACGTTTTGCAAAGCATAAGAGACTATTATGTGCCTTGACAATATTTACATTTGAATTTTGAGGTACACTTGGACTGGCTGGTATGTTCTAAGCAATTTTTGCAAATTTTTAATTCATTCGCTTTATCAAACCGTTGCTGCAACGTGAATGATAAAATTTAGGGCATGCATAAAACAAATGATTTTCCTTGCATAAAGCACACGAATAATTAGTATTGTTTGCACTTATGAATGCTTGCCTGATATTACCTTTATTGCCTTGCAACTTGTTTCTGCTATTATTCGGATTTCCGACCTGATTTGTGTGAACCTTAGAGAATTCTGTAAACATCCTCCAAGATTTCGCACCTGGAAGTAAGAAATTTGTGCGTTTCTCCAATGGTAGGGATATTTTGATTTTGAATTTACTGTATTCAGATGCTGTAAGTGGGTCAACCTTGGCTCGAATTATGTAAGCGATAACTGAAGCTTTGAATTGCTGGTCACTTAATTTGAAATTATCTAACGCGCGAAGGTGACGGGTAATGTTATCATGCAATTTTCTTAGTTCAATGGGAGATTCTTTGTTTATTTTTGAGTCTCGAAGATAGCTTCCAAATGAGAGAATATTATTAATTTTTCGTTGTGATAACGTTCTTTAGCATATTTAAGGCTATTTGATAATTAGCCGCAGTAGCACCTAACTGTTGAACGATATCCTTGGCAGAATTTTTAGAGAGTTTTGTAAATAATAGAATTTTCTACCTCGGATACTTGGGATTGTTGTCTACTAAGGCTGAAAATGATTCATAAAAACTACACCAATCCGTGTAGTGGCCCGAAAATACAGGAATATTCAATACAGGAAGTTTTGCATTGGAATTATTATTGACAAAATTGGGATTAAGACCGTTACCTGATGGGTCAGCGATATTTTGCTGTTCTTTAATATCTTTATTCTTTAATAACAATGAAGCTTGTGCAACTGCACGAAAGTAATTTGACTGAAAATCTGACAATGATAGTATATTTTCATTGTTTAAAGATGTTAGTGTAGCATCTGCAGATAATGCACGATATTCATTGGGGATCAGTTTAATTTGATCCAACCTGAACGCTAATTGTTCCCACATAAATGGGTCCGTTTCTTCTGGTTTAACGACCTTTAAATTGAGTGAAATCGTCTAATTCGCCCAATAACAATTCAAGTTTAGCAGCTAAACGTTTGGCATCCTTGTCTTTACTATTGGCCATTTTGAATTAGTAAATTAAAATAAAATGGAAATAAATAATGAAATGCATACCCGTAACAAAGCTGTTAACCGAATATAGAAATGTATCTGTAAGTTCAAATGTTTTACTTAAACATTTGAAAGTTTGAAATCAAATTCTTTCTTTTTAAACATAACTTCAAATTTTTATCATGGTAAATTTGTTTTAAATGGTAATAAAATTCTGCAATAAAGATATCTGCAAGTAATTCTTAATAAAGAAAATATTAGGTACTGTAATTTTTAAAGCTGAATAGCCTTTAAAAACATGTAACTAAATTAACTAAATACGATTTAACTGTAAACTTTAAAAATAGAATTTCAATTTTGAATGGAACGCTTTTAAAAGTACGGTTACTCGGAAAGGCAAACAAAGGACTCATACCTGGCTCTATTCCTGATGCAGCTTCTATTGTTCCCAATTGTGGTTGATTGACCATTTTGAGTTTTGCATGTTGTAACCGCATTCTTTGTACAATTATGAGAATTCGAATTTGTGCAATGTAACGTTTATGATCTGCAATTTCTTGAAATCCGCTCGAAGGACCATGTTTGTTGATATGGAGCGTGTAATGAAAATGATTGAACTTCGATAGCTCACTGTAGCTGGCTCGAGCTACTTCTTTCTTTTTCCACTCATGTATTTGTAATATACACTTATGTGAGATTGTAACACATACTTTAACAAAAGAGACATATATACATGTATAACTTAAAACTAAAGCTATAAAACCATTTGAAAGTTACACGTCTTGAGTAAAACCGAAAGTAAAGTGAAGCGTTTCCTCTTTTTCTTTTAGGGTGGCAAGTGGAGGAACTCTAACCGGTAATTCCACCCAAATTATTGAAAACAATTAATGCTAAATTTCTTAACTAAGTAGTATATATATATATATATATATATATATATATATATATATATATATATATATATATATGTACACGAACTCTAAAATAATGAAAATGTAAAAACTAAAAATATAAATTCACAACAATATCATTTTGCAAGATCAATATTCATTCAATATATATATATATATATATATATATATATATATATATATATATATATATATATATATATATATATATATATATATATATACATACATACATACATACATACATACATACATACATACATACATACATACATACTACTACTACTAATATTCTATTTCTTTTAGATCTACCAAGTGTGAAAGATTCTGATGTCCCGGAAGGCAACAGTGAAGATGACTTAAATGACAACGAAGTGAAAGATCTTCCTATTCAAGTACCAAAAGAACACCTACTAGATGCCAGTGACAATTGGTGTACACAAAAAAAAATATTGAGAAAGGTAGGTACACAGATATCTCTTAAGAATCATGGCGAATAAAAGACGAAATTAGGTTATTGTATAGTTTTTCTAATTCAGTGTTACAATTACATTTTGTACCACCATAAATGGCAACTTATGGTGTGTTGCAGTTGCCAACATCGACTTTGTCAATGTAGATATTAGGCTATATCTTAACAGAAACAACCGTGATCTCTGATATTAGTGACATTTTTTTCGCATTATTTGCTACCACGTGAAATTTCTCCACTTTTAATACACAGTAACGTCCGAGAAGGCTCTGCACCTCCACTCGATTGTCTGGTTCTCTCAAAGGATTATAGGGTATCGCAAATTGGATTTCTGTAGATTTTAAAGGTTATAATTCACGTGGTAGCATACAGAATATTTTTACAATTGTAGATTTTGACTATGTTGTCAACCAGCTAAATTGAAGTGACTAGTATCCTAACCTTGCTTAAAAAGTTAACCCCCCAAATTGAAAAAAATACTTTAACAAACGCGTGATAAAATGGCTCTATTGTAATATTTATATCTTGTGGACAGTAGTGGGTTCACCACTCGTACCACAAGATACTAATATTATAGTAACACCGGTTTCTCTATATACTATTGGGGATCTCTTTAAATTCTTACCGATTTATATTTTTATTTCGTATTTTTTATTAATCTCTCTTAACATTTTGAAATATGTACGTAAGACGTTTATCTCCCTCTATAAAGAGGTAACATCTACAAGACTGCATTAATAAAATAAACATTTTCAATGTTTAAAACAAACTATTCTGTAAAAGTTTTTATTTAAATAATTTAAAATCAAAACGGAAAGTACGACTAAGCTCATGTGTGTATAATACAAAAATATGTAATTAGGGCTCATTTATAGAACTTTTCCCCTTCAAAGGGAATTCCACATTCAGAAAGGGATCTTCAATGTGTCAAACATCGTATTTCCACGGGATCTATAGTTTTGCTTCCTATCCGAGAAGATGGATGTCTGAACCCCCGCCACACTTGTGATAGATAAGCATTAACTGTTTGAGCACCTGAGCATCTGCTATTACTTTTCTAATTGGATACTTGTGCTAACTGTATTATTAATATTATTATTAGAAGGTATTTTTTTTCATGGTTTTGGAAATGACAAGTGAGATAAACTTTAACTTAAAACCATTACAATATCGGATCTACATTTACTACCATGTATAAATTTTGAATTAAATTCACTCCCAATGTATTGTATGGATCTTATTTCTCTCTTATTTTTTAGTTCTATATAGGCATAGTAATAGTAGGTGTAAGAATAAAATAACACTTTAAAAGTGTTTTGAGATGTATAATCTTAGTAAACACAAGTTTGTTCAGATGAAATATTGAATACTTATATTTTGGCAAACATTGTAAGGTAATGTGAGTTTCTTTTATTTTAGAAAAAAAAAAGAGTAAATACTGTAAGAAGACCGTGGAGTCCAGTAGAAAAAGAAACAGTTTTAAGCTATTTTAGAACTAACATCAATAAAGGCATTGTACCAAAAAAGGCAGAAATTGAACAGCTACTTTCACAGCATGAAGTCGTCCTTAAACAACGTTCATGGAGAGACATCAAGTACTATGTGTACAATCATATCAAGGTGGTTCACATGACGGAATCCTCTAGGAAGAGCGTGTAATATCTGAACTTGGATTTAAAATAAAATCATTTTGTAACTAATCAGAAAACAAACTTTACTATGAAGAATATGTTGTATGACATAACAAATTAAACTTATGTGTGACAATTTTTTTATTATTGCCTTTTAACACTACCCAAGTCGTGACAGTTGTAAACAAAATATTGTGGTCTAGTTTTATGTTGAGAATGTAGTGTTTTTTGCGGAGTTATGTAGTCAAAATCATGAACATTGTAATTGTATTGTAATTCTTAAGCAAACAACTTACAGTTTGGTAATCTCAATGTGCAATTACGCACCCGCTTAGATGCGAAGAACGGTGAATGACAAGTTCAGCAAGTTTATATAAATAAGTTTAGTTTATTTTTTTTTATTATTTTACACCCCAAAAATACTTTGTATGTTTAACCTAACTTAAAGATGTTGCCATAGTTTGAAAATGTAAACTTTCACCGTTATTACAATACTTATTACAATACTTATTAAAATACCTTTCTTTTTGAGTTTTTTAATTGGGTATTTGTAGGTTTAACTTATACAAACTAAACGTTTCAATAACGTTTACAGTTATCTTCGTTAGTAGTAATATTATTACTAATATTATCTTTCAAAATTATCCCAATATGTTTAACAATTTTGAAAGATAATGCTACTACTGAGGAAGATAACTGTAAGTGTTACCGAAACGTATTTTAATATTGTGATACTTTATTGAAGTCTTAATATTACAAGTGAAAGTACATAAGTTTTTGTAATAAATAAACTTAATCGGATATGTTGTTCTTTGTAGTACATACACTTAATAGTAGGTACATAACAATACGAGTGCACTGTCGCTGATCTCTTAGGGACGCACCGCACCATTGTTCCTAGAAAGTGGAATACGTAAATAACGTAAATCAATGTGATACACTTTTTAGGTTCATTAAAATAATCATTAACTTTATATAAATGTTGACAGTTGTCAATTATTATGTACAACTCATAAAGCTTACATTTTTATTGATATACTTTTAACACGAACAAAAAACATTAGCTATTTATTATACAGGGTGTCTCAGCATGATTGTTCATTAGATGTTTTAGGGGTTGTAGCCAAAATAAAAACTAATAAAAACTTAGAATCAGGTATTCATTGCGTTCTCTTCAACTAAAATAGTTTCAGACTTCTAGCGCTTCCGGTAATAACAGAAGTCGCCATCTACTTTGTTATTTTTAATGGAACACCCTATATGTTTTTGCATTTGCATATGGAAACCATAAGTTTGAATGTTTTTTTTGTTGAAACTATACCACACCCATCTATTACGGTTTTTCAGATAAAAAGTATTTCTCGAAATGTTGACAGCTGGTCAACTTTTACAAAATGAACTATAACTCCTATTTGGATTGAGATAAAAATTTAAAATCCAATTATGTTTGTAGTTTAAAGATGCCTTTATCGTATGAATTTTTTAAAATAAAAATCTGCCTGAGAATAATGCCTAAATTTATTACAAATGCAGAAAACGCAATGTTTATAAATAGAATAACCCATTTTTTGTTACGTAATAGAATGGCGATAGGATTTGCTACAATAGCCGACATGTTATACCTAATTCAAACTGTTCTAGAGTTATTTCCAAAAAATGTTAATTCCTGCGTCATTATTTGGAAAATGCTATGAATGGTTGCTATGGATACGAGAAATAATTTTTCAAATGTGAAGTTTTTAATGTTTGTGATTTAGTACCTTAATATTACTACTAAAACGAGTGAAAATTGATAATAACATAAATAATGTTTATACAAATCAAGAAACTTAATTTATTAGTTTATAATTTGTATTCTGATTGCCGTATTTTAGCCTATGTCCGTTATCCTGATTTGTTATTTTGAAGACAGTTTAATAATGTTTAATGTGTTTACAGATCCAGCTAAGGTTTACTAACATAAATTTATATTTCGTAGTTCGCTTTCAAATACCAAATAGTTCTAGCATGCTTGTCTTTGCGTGTTCATATTTCATAAATCTGTTTGACAACTTAATTTTTAACTCACTGAGGTTGATTTGTAAAGAACGTAAATATCCACTTTTAAAATTCAAAAGCTAAGTAATTAATTATGAATGGTGTTCTTGAAAGTTTGTATTTTCATAATCTTTGTTATTTATTATTGCCATATGATTGGTTAAATTATAAACAATGCCCCGTTTAACTGAAAAACAACTAATTGAAACTTTGATCAATGGGATTTTGTGACAGATGAGAGCACAAACGGACGTACGCGATATGTGTAATGATAAATATGACCATCATGTTTCTTGATTTTCTACTAATAACTAAAAAATTAAATATATTTCGGGAAATTAACCATGTTAGAAATAATTAGATATCTAATACACATTGAGGATAACCCGCATTCATATATAGGACCGTTTGCAGCTTTGAAAATAGAAAAGTACCACCTTCACAAAATCGAGTTAGTGCATAAGGTCAACCATGATCATTCTTACCACAGTTCTGCGAATTAATAGGAGAAAAGTTTTTTTAGCAAGTTTTTGTTTAAACGGACCTGCGAATAAAAACCACTGTCGATATTGTTGTCGAAACTCTTTATGACTTACATTAAAGAGGATTTTACTTAATGACGGCAATGTGAATAAATTGATAGGAATATATGATACCAGCAACTTGCTGCTACGCTGCATTTTGCAGTGTAAGTTCAATGACGTGTTGCCCAATAAATAGATTGGAGGACGTGGTAACAATAGAATACGTCAAGACATTACTCCCTCTTAAATACTTAACATTCTCAAAAATTTCGAACCACGTTTTCATTTTCAAGAGGGAATGAGTTTACAATTTAACCGTTAATTTAAAATATTAAATTAATAACTAAGTACTAAATTTTTCTATAAAATGTTTAAAAATTTTATATTTGGATAAAGATAGGGCCAAGTCTAAATATGGTCATATTGTTGAATGGAAAATTAAATATCCCTTCGAATGAGATATCACACGACCAATCATGTAGTTTAAAAAGTTCTATGGCGAATGATGGTGGGATGAACTATTTACTTCAAACCGTCTTTTCTATAAAGTTATGAATTGTCGTATATAAAAAATATCAGTATAATAATAATAAAAGAATTCAAACAGATAATTGGTAACACGAGTAGGTATATAAAAAGATAAAGATGATAAAATAAAATAAAATGATAACACACATTCCATAATTAAATACAGTAAGTCCGCTCAAAATAAGTTAATACCACCTACAAGTGGGTAATGCAAGTTGAATTATACAAACAATTTGAATTTAAAAAATGGATAAAAGTGCGCACGTGTAACGTTCCATAGATAATAAAACTATGTCCACACAAATCCAGTAACAGACACACATTAAGTGTAAGTTCACACAAAAATAGTTAAAATCACTTTAAATGTGTACAGTCACGTTGTGTGTGTGTGTCCACTCAAAAGTAGTTACAATATCATCGAAAGTGTGTAATGTTTCAGTAGAAAAACCATATAGAGGGCAGCACATTGCAACTACTCTTAGGTCCACATAAGTAAGGTTAAATTCTTGAAACCTTACACACGTGAATAGTAATGGATAAGTGTGGACATTTAAAAAAAAATCATTTTTTCTGATAGAGCGAGGACCACTGTGCATGAAAAAATAGGTAAAAATTTGTGGGGACGAGTGTACGTCCACACAAGTCGTGAACTCCCCACTAATGCAATTATACTCCGGTGACAGTCCCCACAATGCCGAGGAAACCTACGCACACACACGCACGCACGCACCCACGCACGTACGCACGCACGCACGCACGAGCACACACACGGACGCGCACACACACACACACTCACACACACACACACACACACACACACACACACTCACACTCACTAATACACAAACACACACACACCTACACACCTCACACACCTACACACACTCACACTCACACACTCCACACACACACCACACACACTCACACACCATCACACACTACCACACTCACACACTCACACATATTCACACACACCACACACACACATCACCACACTCACCACTCTCTCCACATCACACACACTCACACACACTCACACACACACACTCACGCACACTCCACACAACACACACTCACACACTCACACACTCCCCACACACACCACACACACACCACACACACACACACTCACACATCACACACCACACACACACACACACACTCACCACACTCACACTCACACACACACACACACACTCACACACCACACACCTCACACACCACACACACACACACACACCACACACTCACACACCTCCACACACACACACACACACACACACTCCCACACACACTCACACACACACACACACACACTCACACACACACACACACACATTCACACACTCACACACACTCAACACGCTCACACACCATCACACACTCACACACACACTCACACACTCACACACACTCACACCCACACACTACACACACCACACACACACTCACACACTCACACTCACACCCACACACACTCACACACCACACACTCACACCACACACACACTCACACACTCACACACTCACACACACTCACACACCACACACTCACACTCACACACTCACACACTCACACTCACACATCACACCTAACACTCACACACCACCACACACTCACACTCACACACTCACACTCACACTCACACACATCACACACACACACACACACACACACACTCACACACCACACCCACACCACACACTCACACACACTCACACACCCCACACTCCACACACCTCACACCACACACCACACAACTCACACACTCACACACTCACACACTCACACATCACACACCACACACTCACACACTCACACACCACCACTCACACACCACACACCACACACCACACACCACCACACACTCACACACTCACACACTCACACACACACACTCCACACACTCACACCACACTCACACACTCACACACTCACACTCACACACTCATACACTCACACTCACACACTCACACACCACACTCCACAACTCACACACACTACAACACACTCACACACCACAGACTCACACACACACACTCACACACCCACACCACACTCACACTCACACCACACCTCACACACTCCACACACGCTCACACACTCACACACACTCACACACACACACCACACACTACACCACACACACACCACACCACACTCACACACACACACCACACACTCACACACACTCACACACTCACATACTCACACTCACACACACACACACTCACACACTCACACACTCACACACACACACACACACACCACACACACACACACTCACACACTCACAAATGGATGTACATTTAAAAACACACTAGACACTCACACACATACCACACTCACACACTACACTCCTCAATGATACACATCCCCACATGAACCCACACACACACCACACACACACACACACACACACACTCACACACTCACACACACTCACACACTCACACACACACACACCACACTCACACTCACACACTCACATCCACACACTCACACACTCACCACTGCACACTCACACGCCCACACACCTCACACACACACCACACACCCACACTCACACACACACACACACACACACACACTCACACACTCACACACACACACCTCACACACTCACACACAATAACACACTGACACACACACACACTCACACACTCACACACTCACACACACACACACACACCACCACACACACAACACTCACACACTCACATACTCACACACACACATCACACCTCACACACTCACACACCACATACTCACACTCACACACTCACACACTCACACACTCACACACTCACATACTCACACACTCACACACTCACACACACCACACACTCACACCACACTCACACACACACACACACACACACTACACACTCACACACTCACTAATGGATAAGATGACATTTAAAAAATCACTGATAGAGCAGGACCACTCATGAAAAGATAGGTAAAATGCACATACGTCCACACAAGTCGAACTCCCACTAATGCAATTATATTCCGGTGACAGTCCCCACAATGCCGAGGAAACCTATGCACACACACACTCACACACTCACTAATGGATAAGTGTGGACATTTAAAAAATACTGTTAGACGAGGACCACTGTGCATGAAAAAGGTAAATTACATGTACGTCCACACAAGTCGTGAACTCCCCACCAATGCAATTGTATTCCGGTGACAGTCCCCACAATGCCGGGGAAACCTACGCACGTACACACGCACACACGCACACACGCACACACGCACACTCGCACACTCGCACACACGCACACTCGTACACTCGCACACTCGCACACTCACACACTCACACACATACATTCTCATACACTCACGCACTCACACAATTATACGTCACATACTCACACACTCACTCATTCACACACTCAAACACTCACACATTCACACACTCTCAAACTCAGGGGCGCGTGTTGTAAAATGAGTTAAGTGAAGAAAAAATCTATTGCATAACCTTCCATACCTACATATGCATATGTAGATTGAATGCTAAAGGTGGACAGAAACGGTACAATATTAAACATCTCTAACAATTATCGGACTGGAAATGGGAGTTCTAATCCAACTGGGAAATTACTTTTTTTGTTAAAACTGCTTTAAAATTTTCTTTTAATATGGATTTGTACTTTAAAATGTCATACTTAATCAAAACCTTGTACTAGCGTTAAACATTGGAAACTACTTATAAAAGTACATTGCCTCCTTGTTTTAAATGAAAGGTATTTAACATTACCTTAAATACTGAAAATCTATAATCAACTTATAGTAATTTTTGTTTTAGAGTTGAATAAAAGTGTTGAAGTACATGTAAAACTCAAAAAATTTCAGCATCACTTTTGCTTTGTACGTAGAGTTTTCTTATGTAATAACATAAATCTGCTAGTGCTTTTATGGTATATTACACGGAAATTTTGAGTGGAGGCGCTCCACATTTTTTGGATTAGCTATACATTGCTTCTGATTTATTAGCAGACTTATCTGTTACAACTCTATGTTAATTTCAGTCACCCAAAAAATTCTATTTGTCGTTTCTAATTTATTATTACACAGTTTTATATTATCAGCAGTAGTTAGCGAGTATTCCCTTTTCTGGTTGGTTTCGTTATTCCATCCACAAGGATATAAATCTTATCATTAGATGGCCTAATATTTATAACAAGGTTATATTTATTTACACTTTGCAAGAGGCACTTACCATAATCTGGTGTGTCTACAAAGCCAATAAATAAAATCAAAGTTTATTTTTAATTATATTTACTACGACGAACAAAATAAATAATTTTTTGCGAATACACATGTATGCTTAACTCTTATCCGGGCAAGTATTTTTAGTAACCCAACCGGACAGTGTGGGTCCGATGGACCCACCTTCTTTAGATACCTTTTTCATTACTCTCTTGTACTAAGTAGTTATTACTGGAATATATTTACAAATTAAGCTTACATAAACATTACTATATAAAAGAAAACTGTTTAATGCAGTTATTACAGATAATAATAGCAGTGACAGAATGATTACAAACATTTTTAGAGCATTTTTCACAACATTGCCTTTGTTGTCCTTGCATTACTTGGCTTCGTTATATATATATATATATATATATATATATATATATATATATATATATATATATATATATATACACACAAGGAAAGGATACTAAATAAATTCCAAGGTAATTACTATTCAACTAAAACTTTTGTCTTTACCAATAACCAACATTCCAGACTACTTACATTCTTTGAAAATAAAATCCAAGTTCTTGAATAAAATACAATTACAAATAGATATTCTAAATTCACCACTAATAGCAAATTATTCATAATCCATAAGTAGGTAATGACTAAAAGACTAACTTGAACATTATCTAACTGCAAATGACTTAGATTACTCAACAAAAATTCCACACTAATTGCATTGTCCATAACAATTAGCCTTGAAAACAAAGTAACTCTCAAATCCGCTTATTAATCTGATAAATATGTAATCAATTATGAAAATATTATATACATGAGATGCATCAATTGTAACCACCACGCGAGGGTCCATTGGACTCACATTGCCCGGTTACGTAAGTTTTACATAACAATAATTATTTATTGAAAAGTAGATCAAGTTTCCCACTTTTGACAAAAGGAAAACTTAATTAACACTGTTTCCATGGAATCCATACCGGCATTTTGTCAAAAATTAAATAATAATCGAGATATGCCCATTTGTAACACCGCGTGGGTCCGTTAGACCCCAGTTACCCGGATAAGAGTTAAGGTAAAAATATAGCAAGGTTTTATGTACATAGGTATTAATTATCGTACGTTTAATATGTATTGTAAATTTTTTTAATGACATTTGTCGGTTAAGGTGAAACATAATGACTCAATGTTTTTGCCTTAACTACTACTTATGCAGCCTCTAATATATCTTTTAATGTAAATATAATGTTTTTTGTTAATTACATTTAAAAATAGTTTTGTGAATATGTATGGAATTACAATGAATAAATATTTTCTGTGTTGCTATGTAAATTGTTATCAATTGTATTCACTTATTTTATGGTATCTGATTAAAAATAAGCTTAAATGTACATACATCTATGAAATAAAAACGCAATAGGATACAAATGAAAAGTGACCCAAAGGACTACGGTCCCTTATATTCCTATAACCGAAAAGTAAAGTTCCATTACTGCGACCCTACTACCTACGGCATTTTCTTCTACCTGGGCTGTTGGCAGTTACGCACAAGTGTAGAAGGTCGAGATTACAGCCACTACCACGTGAACCCAACCCACCACGGTTCTCTTTTGGATTCTTTCCGAGGCCTCAATGTGGATTGTGGCAAAGTGATCTTCGCGAATGGTGAGTTGGTTATATATTTTGGTGTCAAACACTCGGACGCAAAGACTGGTAGCTCACCTTAAGTACCAAAGTATATTTTGATTAGCTATTTGCTTATTCCGATGGCGATTAATGCTGCGGAAATTTCAAATAACATTCGACTATACGCGTACTACAAACACTAGATTCTCTCTCTTTCAAATCAAATGTAAATACCAATCATATCAACAGCTACATAACATTTATCAATAGGAAATCTTCAAACATCGTTTACCGCAACAGCTACACTCTAGTTATCGTATCAGCTATACCAAACACAATTCAAAACATGTGTTCACTTGCCTCATACAAGAATAAATACTTGGATGCTGACGAAATAGCAGATTGTTACAATCTTGTTATGCACTTCCAATAATATCCTTTAAAACAAATAAACGGTTTTTTTATTATTATTATATTATTATAAATGATGTACGTAATGTTTCTTACAATTTACCCCCCACAACACACTTTGCCATTAAATACGCTCTCTTACAAACTTTAATTTCACATAAACTTTTATCAAAACAATCTAAGGTTAAACCTACTGTCATGTGCACTGCACTTCCCATCGTCACTGTATTGATTTCATCATCCTGTGTAATGAAATTATTACTTTGCATAATACATTTCAGGTAACAATGAAAATGTCTCTCATCTGGAAGTTGGACTTGTGTAAGCATAGTCCTAGCTGTTAAGGGATCTACTTTTGATTCATTAACACATTTATCACAGTAGGGTGTATGAAAATTTCCCAATTAACAAGTTCTGATTCAAGCTAAAAATAAATTACAGTAAAATATTATTAATAATATTAACTAAACAGATACCTTTCTCAATTGTACCGGAATGGTTAACACACTTATAAGAATAAAGAACTTCATTGTCGGCAATTGTTTTGAGTTTGACAGACTCTCCTTTTGTACTTTACGCTTTCTTCAAATTATTTCTTGAATAAACGTACAAAGTGTAGCATCTCAATGTAAGAATAAAGTACTTCATTGTCGTTATTTGTTTTGTCTGCTTTTAGGCTTTACGGTTTCTCCAAATTATTCTTTATATAAACGTACATGGTGTAGCATGTCAATGTAACTGTAAAATTTCTCATAGTAATAATTATTAGTAATAAATAAAGATTGAATTTATAATGAAGAACGAACACTAAGTTTACATTACCATTAGTTTACTTAATACAAATAACTTTGAAACTTGTTGTTTATGAATTGCTTTGCACGTGCTTATTTAATGAATTTCTTACGCAAGCATGTCTACAGTGACTATTTTTAGTTTTTCGGTTTTTGTTATAGATTGAATATTCTAGAAGAATGAAGAACAGAGTATCCTTGCAATACATTAAATTTCCGCTAGTTACTTACTGATCCTTACAGACCATTTATAAGTATAATAAAAAGGATAGGAACCGGCACAGATCCTTGGGGTACTCCACAGGTGTATACTTTTTTTGCAAATATTTATTGTGAAGAACTAGGTACTCTTGGCGTTGGTCTTTCGGTTTTACGTTGTAAATTGAATATCCTAGGAGAATGGGAGTAGTGCCCTAAAATTTCGACAGAATACCTATATGTGACGTTTTTTTGTACCTTTACGCCTAAGTTTCGCCAAATTACTATACATTATGATTGATTTACTTAATACAAGTAACTTTGAAACTTGTTGTTGTTTATGAATTACTTTGCACGTGCTTATTTAATGAATTTCTTACGCAAGCATGTCTAAAGTTACTATTTTTAGTTTTTCGGTTTTTGTTATACGCCTAAGTTTCGCCAAATTACGAAAAACAAAGAGGTTTTTTGACAAAACCTTTAAAGTATTTTCGATCTAACTGTTCCAGTTTGCAAAAATCAAAGAGGTTGTTTGAAATATTTTCGTTACCACTGTTCCAGTTTAAATGGATCTAAATACACACCAATAAATTTTACGGATACTTCAATTGAATGTAACGCAAGAGTTCGATGAAAAAACGTTAATGTAATGTCATTCAGTTTTAAACCGTTATTTACTTACAAATTTTCTGAATTTATGATTGCTTACTGTCGATAGCGCTAAAGAGTGGATTGTCAACTGCGAAAAACATTAAATTTTCGCTACTGATGCCACTGGTCCTTGTAGATAATTTATAAATACAATAAAAAGGATAGGACACAGTACAAATGCTTGAGGTACTCCACAGTTGAGTACCTTTTCTTGTGAATATTTCTTGTTAATAACTACGTACCCTTTGCTTTCGGTTGTGTAGATACAATAAGACAAAGGATACGATTAAGGGGTCACAGTTATATACTTCTACTTCCTGAATTAATTTACCCTGATTTACACAATCGAATGCTTTTCTAAATCACAAAACCCAGCACTCATCCTTTTTTGGTACTTTCCACCACAAATTCCATGAGAGTTTATGACACCACTCAGGGCTAGTTTTACGGAAACGAAATTCACTACCAAATTATAATAAAAAATATTGTCGTGATGTAGGTTTTAGAAAATGTAAATGTTCTAATAAAGTTCAAGCTTAATAAAAACTCATACGGTGATGTAATTTGTACATTGATTAAATGCCAAATGTAATATCCCTAACTATGATGATGTAATCTGAACCAGATAATTAATAAATAAGGAAGTTGGGCAAAGTTTTCCCTAAATACAAATTATTTAACAAATTGAAATACTAACCTTTCACCACTAATTATATGCCGTCTCGTCCACAATCGGTAGATTAAATATAGGTGGGTTCTACTATATTGACTTGTTAACACACATGAAATGCGGCTTGTTTTCTCCTTTCCTTTCTAACTTAATAAAAACAATATAAAAGTTTAAAAAATATATAATTAAATGAATTCTCGAGCGCCATGTTATCTTTGTCAAGGAATAACAAAACCTAAATAATGAACAATAAAACTTTCTATAAATATCAAAATTAACAATGTGCAATTAAGTTTATTTACCCAATATATGGATGGTTAAGAGAGGAAAGAAAAGGTTTTAAAACTAAGCTTAAAAAATAAAAAATCACCACATAAATACCTCAGTATAATGATTTTCTTATAGATAGCTTCCAGTGTTTAATTATGGATACGGAACGGTCAACCAGTATGAAAGCGTTTCTACATCTTCCTTGCGTATTCTTGTAACAACGCGATCAACTATGTATTTGAAGAAATTTTCAATCCACTAAACTTATTGTATTCTTGATGTTTTATTTTATTAAAATTGCATTTTAAGATGATATTATTTGAATGAAGAGAAACTTGCGTAAATAAGTAAC
>JARFJB010000534.1:0-235000 GCA_036346205.1 Vesta saturnalis
TTTACTTTTAGGTAATTGAAACTAACTGTTATGCTGCATAGCGCTTTGCTAAGAATATCTATTCTAACGCACGCATAAAATCCTTGAAGCTCAGTAATAACGAGGAAATAGAAAAGTTTCTTGGAACTATTCTTTGGATGGGTTTATATCCCTTACCCCAATTGCAAAATTATCGGTTAAAGGACAAAATATATACTAATTATATACGAAATATCATTCCGCAATACGTTCCAGATTCTATTGAAAGTTTTGCTTTTTAGCGATGATAACGTTGTATCAGACGACAGGTTACAAAAATTACAACCCTGTTGGGTAAATTAGAAAACCATTTCAAGATCTCGTTCCAAGGCAGCCTGAAATTTTTACAACACGTTAATCCAAAGATCAGCAGGGACCTGGTTCATAAAACAGGACTTTAGTAATTACTGCAGTAAGTTACTATAGTAATATTCGGCACATATTGCAGTGTTTCACAAACAATTAAGGTTACTGCAATAAAAAGAAAAAAATACCTCAGTAATTTACGATAGTAATTATACAATAAAATATCCGGTTTATAATGTTATTTACGCTGCTAGGTATGTGGCATTTTACAGTCGAAGCTTGAGGTTGCGCCCGAAGCGTAGCTGAGGCGTAACAACTGAGACTTAACCCATTACTCCTGTAGCGAATATTTTCCGCCTGAAGAGATTTTATTTTGCACTATAATTCAAACAGCATTTTATTAAATACATATTACTTAATTGTTAGACTGACGTTTATTTGACAAACTATCTACACATTTATTTCATGGCAACTAGATTTCGAGAAAAGGTAAATTTACATCTTTCTAGCGCATTTATTAATAATTTTCTGTCTCTATCTAAAGAATTTTCAGTTTCGATGGTAACGGAAAGTTATTACTGGCCTATGGGAGTAATGAGTAACATTACATCTGAATTAACGTGGTTGTAATGATTTGATAACATATCGAAAGGCGGAAAACTAGATTTACTGTAGTAGAGTATAAAGCAATGAACGTAGTAATTACAACAGTAGATACTGTAGCACCGTTAATTTATTATTACTGTAGTAGAAGCTAAATATTGAGGTTATGTTTGCATTCGAAAACTTGAAAGTTGATATGATTTGTATTACATACACTAGTGTTGTAACGAGCTTTAGAAAAATCAAAATTTCGCGCTAAATTATACGAGACTAGATATTTATATATTATTTTTCTGGATAAAGAAATGGTTACTGTTTATTTGTACTTTAATGTAACTAATATTAAGATATATTAAGATGAAAAGCTTGAGTTTATTTCAATAAGTTATCTATATAATCAATTTCAAAATATCTAAATACGCGGCATTTGCAAGTGCATTAATGTGGTGGAAGGAAGGACGCTGTTATAATAATCATGAGTTTTAAGGCAGTCGTATACTGTGAGCGATCCCAACCAGTCGCGATAAGTAAGCGAACAGAAAGCGTTGCATAAAAATAAACGATCAGAATTTGTAGTCTAAGCGTCATTGTATAGTCACGCTGCTCTATAAAGTGTTAAAGTTACAAATAAGAATTAATTAACGGTGATAGGGAAGAAGTAGAAAATTACCTTCTTTTTAAAATAACAAAAGTGACGTAATAAGTGAATATAACGCGTTTATATGTCTCAGAACCGTAATCAATTGTGTTTAAATAATGAACAATAAATATAATAGACGGTAATTGACCCAAATTGGGAAATCGAAGTATAACGGATAACTCAATTTGTTGATATGTAAAAGGAGGATTCGCGGGCTGTAAATAGCGGTTTTGTTGCGCAGGCTATTTTAGTTAAAACCGAAATTAAAAAAACTGAATAGTGAAACATATCGAACAATTATTTACTATAATCATTAATTGATGAAAGAAAATAGAAGCGTATTCAACTACAAAAAAAAAAAGAAAAACAATACAGAAGCGGTTTCAGGGTGCCGGTAACATCATGGGAAGAGCAGGCTGAGGCCCTTATCAACGGACAAAAAACGCCAGCATTACATCATCAGTTGCAATAAAATAAGTAAGAACCTTTTTTGTTTGGGTTAATAAATAAAACTTTTTGTGTTTGATTTCTCGAAACTTTATATTTGACTGTCAAATTAAACGAACATAATCGTTTAATTCTAATAAAGATTTTATTTGTTATATGTTAGTTTTAGAAGGTTATTGTAGATTTAGGTTTGATTCTATAAATTTTGTAAACAGCATATTGATGCATTTTCGTTCAAATTGAATTTAATTAAATGAGTATAACATTGCTTTACTTTTATGCTAAAGATTATTGATTTCACAAGCTTACACAATTATTGAATATATAAATGCAGAAGGTCAACTCAATAGGAATCAGATAAATAAATAAATCGAAATGAGCATAATTTTGGGCAATGATAACAAAATCGTTTCTTTATATTAACTTGAGTTAGCCGTTACAACCAATTAAGAAAGGAGTTAAAACATAAAGCTCAAAGTTTATTTACGCAAACCGAAATTAATTAGCAAAAAGAAAATTAACTAAAATGATATCTTGATAAATTGAACCCATTCAGTTTTAATAAAACTTAATAAAAATAATCATCTCAGGTATTAAATTATTTCAATAATGTTGATATTAAAAAGGTTTAAAAGAACTCAAATCTTATTCTCTGGAGCGGGTTAAACAAACAAAAGTAGTATCTAAGGGTGCTCCGCCCGTTGCAGTGTTTAAGCTTTGTTCAGCGAGTAAAGGCAAAACAAAATTTTATTTGCCAAGTTTGCGACGAATGTGGGCGTAACGACAAACAAAGGAGTGGGAGGATCTTCGAAAATTACACTTTCAATAGGCCTTATAACAACAGATAAAGATTACGTGTTTGTGGGAAACATAAGAAAGGCGACTTTGCTAAGTACTCAAACACAAGCAAGCGCTCAGTACCAATATGTATAACTCGTTTTAATTTCACAATATTGTAATGGTAGTTACTTAATCTACAATGTGCATGTTATACACTAGACAAGTATAATTTCTCCGGTTTATATATTAATGCTTGCCTTTCGTTATAGAAGAAACTGGATAACTCAAAAAGCAGACTGGAGCCGAAGGAGGAACGGACTGTAAACTTACTGAAATCGATCAATTAGTGATTGATATATTGCCAGAGACCTGTTGTTAAAGGGTTAAATGTGAATGGTAGCATTTCCGAGGCGGTCTATATAAACCAAGTGAAGACGCATCGAGCATACCACTAGAAGATTTATCACATAAAACAAAAAAAACCTACTGGTCAGTCAGAAAGCGATGAGGATGAGCGAGAAGTGGAAAGCCGTAAAGCGCATAAAAGATCAGCATCTGGACAAAGTTGGGTAAACACCCAAAAGTCCTTCTGTGATCAGATGGATGAATTGCAAAAGTTCAACTTGAAGTTTAAAATTTTAGAATAGATTTGTTTACAAAAGGAAGGCAACAAAAGTTCTGCGTGTAATAAACATTTGTTATATGCATCGTTCTCACATAAACAGGCCAAGTATGAGAACGGTTCGTTAGACCATACTTTTTATCATAGCATTAGTTTAATGGAATGTATGAAAAACGCGGTTTCATGCATTGAAATGTCGATCCATTCAAAATTCAATATACAAGGAACTAAGAATAATTGATGTAAATGTCAATTAAATCAATATACAGTGGGAAAACTTAGAATGCACAAGAATTCAAAACTTCAACATTCGTATATATTGGGTTTCCTATTTTAGACAAAAATGGTGAACACGAAATATTTAGAGAAAAAATTCTGCATCTAATGAAACGATTACATTTCTTGTAGGCTTTCTCGGTTTGCTCAAATTTGGAAAAATTTTTCGTCTCAACGAATATTAAAATAGTAGCTTTGACTTTTTGGGAAAATGTGAAAATGTAAACTTTCACCATTATTACACATATTAAAATACCTACCTTTTTGGTGTTTTAATGGTGGTTTTAATGGGGAACATGTATACTCCATGCCGCCCGGTGCAATACCACCACCTTTACTATAGGCTCCTTAATATTGGTGCTCTAATTTTCGGTAAGATGCGACCTTTTATTCCTATGCGCCAACACGCACTAGCCAAGCGTAGCGTTGTAACGACTAAACCCTTAAAATGACGAGTTCTAAAACAGATGCTATACCCAAGGTGAGTAGGGTGGACCCACACTCTCACATCGATTCGTCGACCCGTCCCAAGGATTCAGGGGGAAGAAAATTCTTTAATTCCAAAATCAAGACTAAGAAGGGCAAGATCTGCCAGGAATAAAATTCTGCCCCATTCGAATGCCCAGGACAGAACTCAAGCGACCTCGGTCATCGAAAGTACCAACATTCGGATTCATTACTGCAACATACGCGGTATCAGGTCGAATCTTTTCTGTTCACCAACACCTTGAACAAGTGCAATCGGACATTATGTTTGCTTCAAAACACAAGCCTCCTGGAAGCACTGATTCGCCTGACTACCTTTATCACAGTTTCCATCTTGCGATATTTCAATTTTGGGAAGTTTAATGCCCACAACTCAATTGGCTTCAATTTTCATCCCAGTGCAGAAGCATTTGCTGCACCCTGTGATCTCAAATTAATCATTTCCGAACCAACTAGAATCTGACACCAACCATACTCCACATCTCCTGAACCTATTCCCAACAAAAAACTTGTCTACAAAACAAGAGTCATTTATTGGTCAATCAGACCCAATCCCACTGTTACTCGAAAAAGATAGAACTATGTGGTGTTTTAAATCAGCTAACTGGAGCGAACTACAATTGATTATTAAATAAGCTTTAGTGTGTCTTGTAATTTTATTTTCATTTTGATTAATGTTTTATTATTATTAACAAACTTGGTTTAGCTGTTCCAATAACGTATATCTAAAAATAGCTTGGCCTCGGTATCATTTTATTGTTCTTATTTACATTACATATTTTTATTAATTAAGTGAAGTGAAAATAAAAGCAGTTGGGAAGCATGCAAAGGTATGTTAATTAAACTCAGTATATTAGAACTCTCCTTATCTTAATTTACCGATCGAGCCAACGGCAGTGGCGTTTTATTTATTACATCATCGCTTTTGTTTTAATGTTATAATTTGGCGCCGTTTATTGTTGTTATAATTTGGCCCAGTTAGAATGTTATACTTTACAATTTTTCTCTGTGTGTTCGTCTTTGAGTCTACAATAAAATTCTATATTTTGTTCTCATATTGTATTTGATTTTGATAACCAGCCTGTACTTTCTTACTGCTGTCACCGTGCGTAGAATGTTAATAGAAAATTAGGTGTTTTTTTTTTAGTTGTAAGAATTTTCTGGAAAGAACTGGTTTATAGTCACGAAAATAGGGTTGAGCTAAAGTTGTTAAATAATTCAACGTTGCAGCAAATGATTAGTCTTTCAGTGGCATGAATACATTTAAAATTACATTATTTTAGTTATACTGGTATAACCTAAACACTTGAGGTTAAACTTTTGTGAGGATAAGGGTGTTAATATTTAGCAACGTTTCTGGATGACTTTATTAAGTTGCAAAGTAAAAAATAGCTGTTGGTGTAACTTGAGGCGCATGAGAATCTGTGATTAATTGCATGAAATACTTAGCTTTTGGGTTTTAAAAGGTGTATTTTATATTTATCTATAGATACATATACATATACAGGGTTCTGGCTAAAATATTGATTGTATCAAAAAAGACCTTCACAAAAGTTAATGTAAATTTTATGATCTATTCAGTGGCGTACTAGGATTTTCAGCAGCTACGCCAATGTTCGAGATATGACGTCATCGATGGTTTTTTAAATGGGTGACCCTGTATATTTTCGCATTTTCAGATATACCGTTTTCTCCAATTATAATGATATATGGTTTGGTAGGTATGCGATTTGTCGTTTTTAAATATTAAATAAAATAATAAAATAAGAGATCGCTGTCGCTGTACTATCTAATAAAGATATTCGTTTTTTTTTTGTTGCCATGGTTATTTCTGTAACATAGCTCAATATTTTGTATTATTGTCAATTACTGTTAATTCCGTCAGATAATTTCGGTGTAAAGTATTAGTATTGCTTTCTAATCATGGTTCAATTAAGTGAACGTGAGCGTATTTCGTTGTTAATGATGGTTGGATTTGGAGACAGGCAGAGATCTTTAAAAGATGCATGTGCTGTTTTAATGCAACATTTTCGGAGAGGATCCTCACATTTCCAAATCAACGGTTTCGAAGATTGTGCGGAAACTTCACGGAACTGAAAGAAATCGACCAAAATCAGGTCGAAGTAAATCGGCTACAAATGTAGATATGGCACTTGACATTATTTTGATGTGCAAGTAGAACCGATAACTTCAGTACCAAACTGGCCTTACATCACGATATTAGTGGTAGATCGGAAGAAGGATATTCTCCACAAATCATCTCCATCCGTATAAAATGCATTTAGTACAAGAACTTAATGAAGATGATCCTGATAGAAGAATGCAGTTTTGCCAGTCAATGGTGGATCACATTGAAATGAATGGCAATTTTCTCAATAATATTGTCTTTTCAGATGAAGCAACATTTCAACTGAATGGTTTTGTCAATCGACATAACTGTCGCTATTGGTCTGACCACAATCCTCACTGGATGGAAGAAGGTCACACCCAATATCCTCAAAAAATTAAATGTATGGGCGGGTATAATCAGAGGACACATAATTGGACCATTCTTTTGAGAGACAATTTAAATGCTAATCGGTATTTACAATTGTTGCAGGAGCAAATTGTTCAGTATTAGTTCGTTTATTTCGAACCAGGAAAATCCTGAACGACCCTCAAATAAAATTTAGTACCAACAGGATGGAGCTCCGCCTCATTATAGAATTGACGTGCGCCAATATCTTAATGAAATATTACCGGGGAGATGGATAGATCGAAGAGGACATATTGAGTGGCCACGCGTTCGCCAAATTTAAGTCATCTCCGAACATAGATGTTGAGATGGAATTTTTCAAATTAAACTATATGTGTGTTAAAGACTGGTGTCCTTTATGTTTTTTGGCCCATAGAATACATTTATGTTCATAGTATAATACGATAACCTAAAATAAAATTGATGCATTTAATTATGAAATAAATAAAATCAAAGTGTTTATGAAAAATCTTAAAGAAATATTTCATCATCGCACCTGTACAAGCTGATGCGGTATATCAACCACCATTGGACCACTATACCATGGATTCAAAACATATATGATTTGAATAATGTATCTTCAATAATGAAAACTGGAGCAGCTGAAAGAAGATTTATATCAATTAAGTTAATAAATCTTATAATATTATTCGAGGGTTATGTTGATGATTATTACTTATCACCTAGGTGTACATATGTAAAGGATTCAGTAAATTACATATCAGTTTGCAAATAGTACAACTCATTGATCTTATATTGATACAAAACCATTTTAAAAAGCAAAGTATACTTACTGAAATTATATGATTCATTGTTTATCCGTGATTCAATTCGTGCCAACTCAGTGATATCGCATGCGCGCATGTTTGTATAATCAGTAAGGTCTAGTTGGTAACTGGGCGTATGGGGTAACTGGGATGTATGTTTATTTCCATTGCATTTATAATGTTGAATCTCCGCCATTTAATTGTCAGTTGCCTCACCTAGTAGTACAAAACCAAACGGTGTCGAGTAGCACGTGTCTGTTGTTATCGCAGAAAATATTATTTTATGAAAGTTCTTCAGATGGTCATAGTACAACATATTACACACGCTAAGTATTTTACTCTTGGTAAGTATTACATTTGAAAATTTTGAATTTAAATGAATTTGTGCTGTATTTGGAGATTATTCAACATAATGTCTGTGTTATTTTAAGTGTTGGAATATAAACAGTGTCACCAAAGTGTACCTTCCAGTTGCCCTAATAAATTGCTCCCAGGGTAACTGAGCGTAATTGCATGGGCAACTGGAAGTTAACCCCCAGTTACCCTATATTTGTTTGACATCCATTTTTGTATTTTAGCAATCCAGTATGGTAAGAAACTACCAAAGAAAGACAACAAAGGGTGCAGATGGAGTTTATACAAAGATGCACCACATCAAGCTGTAGTTGATGTTAAAAATAGCAACCTAACAATTTACGCAGCTGCCGAAGATATGCTGTTCCAGAATCAACAATTCGTCATTATGTAAAAGGAACAAGGGAGCAAATGTTGTAGCTAAGGAAGGAAAAGGTGACGGAGGAGTATTCTGCATGAGTTCTGAAATTGAAACTGAACTTGCGAGGACCCTGAATCAAATGCAGAACTGGGGATACGGACTATCTCGAGAAGAAGTAAACATTGTGGAAATTTACGTTAAAAGGAATAAATTAAACACAAAGTTTAAGGATGGTAGACCAGGTGAGCAATGGTTTTGAATTTTGTACCAGGAATAAATTATCTTTGAAAAAACCGCAAGGAGTTGAGGCGGCTAGAAAAAACAAGAAAATCCCTGGACAATATACGGGTTCATAGATTTAATCGAAAAACAGTAGAGAACTTAAATTTAACGGGCAAACCCCACCTAATATATAATTGCGACGAAACTTCTTTGCAATGACCCGTCAAAGACAAAAGTTTTGGGTAGTACAGGTTCAAAGTGTCCGAGAACCATTTCGTCTTGTGGTCGGGAAAACACAACTGTTTTAGTTTGTTGTTCGGCTTCAGGGCAAAAACTGCCTTTACTTTCAATATTTAAAGGAAAGAATGTCATAGAGTCAATGATGCCTGAAAATCCGATCCCTTAGATAAAACTGCTTTTGCAGCATCAGATAGAGGCTGGATGACTGCAGCCATTTTTACAAAATGGTTTAATAAATGTTTTATTTCTAACATTCCTTCTGAGCGCCCCGTGCTCCTTATTGTCGACGGTCACGTTTCCCATATTACTTGTGATGTCATCAAAGACGCAATGGATAACAATATTACAATTTTGAAATTACCACCGCACTCAACACATATACTTCAACCGCTAGATGTAGGGGTATTTAAAGGAATGAAAAGCAGTTGGGACAAAGCGCTCTGTAAATGGCACAGGATAAATCCCAGACGGAGAATTTCGAAGAGTGAGTTTGTTCAGATTCTTAACAAAGAATATAAAAACATGCCAAATAGTAATATAATCAACGCTTTTCGAGCTACCGGAATCTGCAACGTAATTGGTGGCCCTGATCGCAATCAACTACCGATAAATATTTTTGGAGTCTGACCTTAACAAGTATAGGAATCAAAAGAACAATTCTGTAGAAATTCCTATCCACAGAAAATGAGGCACAAGACGAGCCTACTGCTGATCCTATCGCTGGTCCATTTGAAGCATCCTCTACGTTAACTCTTGAACCTATCCCTGGTCCATCTCATGAATCGCAAACGTTAACTGTGGAATCCTTATGTCAAGACTGAAATTTCTGATAAAGAAAAACTTCGTCACAAGCTAATGACCAAAATATATCATTTGAGAATATTCTAACTCAAATACTATTATCAGGAAATAATACAAAACGTGACACTCAACCAAAAGAAAAAAGTTTGCCTAGGTGCAGAAATTATAACTTCTGTCGAATATTTTAAAAAGAAGCAAGAAGATGAAGACAGGAAAGCATCAGAAACAAATAAGAAAATTAAACAACAAGCTTCGAAAAGAAATATGGACAAGTTTAAACTGGCAAGGAAAACGCCAAATACAGATGTTAGAAAAGGAATTTGTCAGATTCCTCAGAAGATCGTCTTTAGAAAAAAATTGAAAAAACTACATCGACAAGGACGATTTAATAGATGAGAGCATACATGACCTAGATGATATTAACATTAACGGTAATTACAAGCCAGATGATTGCTACCAAGAGGTTAAGGAAACAAATAAAGACACAGAGAAGAGTCAAGTGATCAATTACAAGAACAAGATTTTGTTGAGTGTTGTTTCATTTACAATGAAGGTACCAAAAGGAAACCAGAAAAACGTTTGTCTCTCAAATTACTAAGGTATTCCAAAACGACTATGAGGTGTCATGTGAGACAAAAAATTAGTGTTATGTTTTCCCAAATGTAATCGACACCGCACTAGTTCCACGACATCGGATTTTACAAAACTGCCGAAACCGATAGTTAAAGGGCAACTATCTATTTAAAATAATTAGTAAGTAAATTCGATACAGGACAGTTCTTAAACGCGAGAGTATATTTATGTTTGTTATTTAAGTAACACCTTAAGGTTATTTAATTTTAAGGATTTCTCTTTGTATCAAATAGTTCTAGAAAAATACTTTTTAATAGAATATGAAAGCATTTATAACAGTGTTTTATTGCAACTGTGAGCATTCCTATTGTCTTTTAGTTAAATAAAACAAAAATGTTCATGTTATTTATTACTTACTATAACACCGTCCTGTTACCCTACATATTTTACTATGCAAATTCCTATGAAATAAGTACATTCCAGTTGCCTTTTTGGGGTATCTGGGCGCAACGATTAGTAAAAATAAAAACACCGCCATTTTGAAAAGAATTAGCAATAAGCCTCTGCTTTGCAGAGGTGGTCAAATTGACCAAAATTAATAAATTAGTTCCAATTTCTACAATGTTTTTGAAGATAGTTGTAAATTTACCTCCCAGTTAACCAATCTGACGTTATGATACAAGGCGTGAGAATAATAATTTTACGATTCCAAATTTATTTTAAAAGAATAATTTATTTTATTTTACAATAGATTTAACATACATCTTTAAAACATCCAAAATTTATGGCCAAAAATTTTTTTAAACAACAATTGAATTTTATTTTGCAAAAGAACGTAACGTAAATGTTTAATACTATTTTAACTGGGCTAAGTTGGAACTCTATCCTGATGGCATTGAATTATATTAAACAATATTTGTATTAATTTTTATTTGCATATTTATTATAATAATTATACACTTTTAATCATCAAAAAAATGTGATGCCGCAATGTGGGCAAATCTTATTAAACAAATGCAGTCCAATATATAAATAAATAAATTTTTCAACGATGTTTTCTATAGAACAAACGATTAAAATTTGAATAAAATCTAGCTAGTAGTTTTTTTCCTTTGACTAGTAACAATACATTTGAAGAAATAAACCAATCAGTGTTAATTAACTGTCAATTTTGCAAATTGTTTGTTCACAATTTCGTTCTGAATTAGGAACAATGATAATATATATATATATATATATATATATATATATATATATATATATATATATATATATATATATATATATATAAAAAATTACAAATATGATTATATGGCATGTTGTTAGCTATTTAAATCCAATTTCATGAATATAAAAGTATGACCATGGCTAAACATTGAATATTGTCAGTAAATTAATTTCCAAGCTTTATCCGAGCTGTATAATATGTACTTCTTATTTGCAACACATGTAAATTCATTTATATGTATGTAGTCCAGATACCAGTATATTACGCTTCTATCCTAAAACAAAAATAATAGTAAAATTGTCTGAATCAACGTAAGAAGTTAAAATAAGTGTTATAGTGTAAGAAACTGAAACGAATTTAAATGAATTCACAGGATTACAAACTTTAAAAGTTATTATAAAGAAATATTATGTTATTAACTTACTTAGTGAAGTGTTTGAAATATGTTTCAACTTAAATTAACATTTTATGTGTAATTTAAAATTAAAATTGACAAAAACCAGGTTAGGATACTCCAATTAAAAATGTGAGATGAAATTTTCTATATTAAATCATAAAAGTGATCGAGACAGTGACATTCTTATGTACTTTGATCCGCAGAATATATTTCTGGCTTTAGTTTTTCTGTGGAAAGTAGATTAAGTTCTAATGAATTTTGTACATAAGAATTTTAAAATACTTAATTTGTAAAAAAGGCAAGGAAGTATAGCAAAATGGGTACCTAATGAAAGAAAAAATTGTGTGGAATCTAAAAATTTTTTAGTTTTAAGATCCGTACATATATGAGTGAAATTAAGATTTTACAATCTTTAGAAAATTGGTTAACCAATAGAATTAAAGCAATCTTATGTTTGTATTGGCAATATCACTTAGGTAATTTAGAAATCTTCAGAAGCTATATAAGCAAGTGAAAAAACAAATCTTTATATTTGCAATTTTTTACATATTTACATCGTTTCATCTGATCCTGTGAGTGTTAAATCATAATTGGGTTCGTATAACCTCTTAAAATCGTAATTGCATAGTGACAAACAATTGATATTCAATTAAAAATTATTATTAATTTTATTAAATACATAAATAAAGAGTTTACCTCAGTAATTTGAACCTACGACCGGTACTTTGCTAGAGTACCGCGAGTAACATGCGCCATCAAGGTTCAAGCCCCAATCGACGTAAATTTTGTCTTTATGTATGTAGAACTGATGTAAATTCTAAATATAATGAGATTACAGTCAAATTACTTATATTAATGGAATGTGAGCCTGCAATATCGCATACTTACTAATTAGATCAAGTTCTCTATTGGACCAGTAATAAAAGTTCCACTATACGCCGTTAGAGAACACTTGACCTAAAACTCAAAATTTGTTTTGTTGGTAACTTTTTCTCTTGCCAAACATCGCAAAAATATGAACATTATTATAAAGAGAAACAATATTAGAAAAAATGATGTGCTCTTTTTCAAGCCGATAAATGCAACCGTTTAGTCAGACATCGCTATTAAAGTTTTATTAAAATATCAAATGTTGATAATTCCATTCGTTAATTAACCGAGTTGGCATGCTTCAAATAACTGTTATTAACTCTTCATACAATTGTCACCAACATTGTTTAATCATCGTATAAGTTTGATTTTTAACCACAATAATTTGGAAAATCTTGCAATACTCAAGTACTGAATACCGTGACATGCATTTTTGTTATGGACAAGCAAATGGTAATGCAGAACAAGCGCGCCGGAATTACATAGATGCATATCCTGATAGAAGAATACCACATGCACAAATATTTGTTCACATTCACAGACGTCTGGGGAGCAAGGTTCTTTAGAAATGATATTTATGACTCAGGAAGACCAAGAACTACGAAACTGTAGAAAAGAAGAAAGAGTGCTGGAGACAGTAGAGGAAAATTCGGCGATAAGTGCAAGAAAATTGCCGCGCAGGAAGGTATTGCCCATTCTTTAGTTTGGAATACTCTTCACGGGCAACTTCTTTACCCATTCCATATCCAAAAGGTACAAGCATTTCATGAAGATCCCGTGTGTCGTTTGCAGCTCTGTAATAATTATGGAAAAATATGACGAAGATAATGCATTTATTAATAACATTTTGTTTACTGACGAAGCGCTTTACAAGAGATGGTATTACAAACTATCATAATACTCATCGATGGCCTGATGCGAATCCACATGCATACCAGGATAGAAAACATCAACGAAGATATTCTCTTAACGTATGGGCTGGAATCGTAGAAGATCAATTTCTGGGTCTTTACTTTTTAATGAAGTGTTAAATGGAGATAGTTATTTGGAATTTCTTCGAAACGATCTTCCAGATTTAATTGAAGATGTTCCTCTAAGAACAAGAGCAAATATGTGGCTTCTACAAAATGGCGCCCCTCTAAATTTTAGTTTGGCTGTTTGTAGATATTTAGGTGGGGCACCACGATCGCAGATCTTAATCCAATGGATTTTTTTCTTTGGGGCATTTAAAGTCCATAGTTTATAAAACACCTGTTAATGACGTCAATGATCTGCGTCAAAGGATTATTGGTGGGTGTGAAACAATTAGAAGCAATATCGGTGTTTTTAATCATGTCAGACGAACATTTGTTATGATAAACTTGTAAATTGTTACTCTTTGTAACTTTAATTCAATATACAATAGTTTTGGAAATGTTAGTAACTTATGTGTTAGTATTTTCTCTTGTATTGATGTTTATTTGTATTTAGCTTTTTCAGTTTGTCCTGTAATTGGTACTTGTTTCTGTTGGACAAATAAAATGCATTATTATTATTATGATTATTATAAAATAGGAGAATCCTATTGTTCGTGTAATTCCACTATCTAACGCTATCTCTTTGAAAAACCAGAATCGTTAATAAATAAAACAAAAAAATGGTCTTTGACATGCCGTAACTTGCAAACAATGACAATCCTTACAAACTGCTATTATTTTAGCTCGTAAAATCTCCTTCCGGAGTTTCCTGATGGACTTTTAGAATACCCTATGTATATATATATATATATATATATATATATATATATATATATATATATATACATATATATATATAACATACATACATATTGACGTGTCAATTTAAAAACTTAGACTATATCTCATGAATAAATGATGATATCCACCTACCTAACCAAAAAAATTTAAATAGCGAACCCTTACTTGTAATACATCATTGGAAAGCCTGTAAAAATGCTATCCAGTGGTATAAATAAAAATTATACAGGGTATATTAATATTTACCCAATTAAATATTTAAATATTTTAAAAACAAAAACACTCAGTTGTTTACAAAATCCAACCTGCGTCACTTCAGGAGTTGCGGGAAAGAATTACTCAAGCATGTTGCGCTATTACCAGAACAACATTTACCAAAGTTCGTGAAGAATTTGTAAACAGGCTGTATTATTGTTTACAAAACAACGGAACCCACTTTGAACAATTACTTCATTAATTAATATTTTTACCAAATTTGTAGTTCAACAAAACCTTTTAGTGAATATTGATGTACTTTTTTGAAACAAAATATTATAGTGTTATTTCTGAAAAGGGATTTGTGTTCATTTATAAAAATGACTGAAATAATATAATATACCCTGTATAATTTTTATTTATACCACTGGATAGCACTTTTTACAGGCTTTAAAATGATGTAGTGCAAGTAGGGGTTCACTATTTCAATTTTTTTAGTTGGGGTAGGTGGGGCGTAGGGGGTTGATTGGGTGAGTTGTCTCCTATGTCATTTTGGTTCCCCCTTTCTACCCTAGAAACGGTTTAGAGAATTGTTTGATATAATTTATTCATGAGATATAGTCTTAAGTTTTTTAAATTGACACACTATATATATATATATATATATATATATATATATATATATATATATATATAGATGATTAAAAGTAGGCATAATAAAAGGGGTAGAGTTTTGAGTTAGAATTTCTATATAGTAGGCAAGTTAGATAAGTTTGTGGAAGTATACAGTTCATTTTCAATGAAAAAATAGTTACGAGTGCAAAATTATTGTTTTGATGTTTGTTATTTGTATAAAAGCATTGAGCTATACCAGTAGCATGTGAGAAAGTTCAACATGATTAATATTAATGGGTACGATTTGTTTCGTGTAACGTTTTATGTAATTTCGCATTTTATTCATTGAATTGTAGCATTTTGAACCCACATCAGATATTGATCACATGGAATATGATAATTATAATATGTAGAATGTATAGTATTAGGTACAATGCATAAACTATTTAAAATATGAAAGAAAGGGTATGATACGAAAATAGTATTTATGTAATTCAGAGACAAAGTATTTAAAACATGCATAAGAAGTGATAGTGATTTAACAACATATTTAAGTACATGAACAACAATTGTGCAGTGTGATATTTAATATAAAATTGCAAATTCTGTACAAAAATTGACAAAATAGTTAAACAATGTGAAAATGTGAATTGACAAAATTAAGAACTATGAAGTACAACTGAACAATAATGATGTTATAGACAAATATAAAAACACATTTTATGAACATTTCAAGTGTTATAAACAGTTATTACACAAATTAAAGGTAAGTTTATGTTAAGTTAGGTTAAGTATTATTTGTAAGAATTTCACAAAATTATAGTTTTTTATAGGGTAAGATAAGTTTAAAATAAATTATAAAAACATTTGATAGTAAGTTTCACTCATTTTAACAAGGAATTTAACTATAAATATGTAATAGAAACATACAATTAGAAAAGTTAGGTTAACTATCTAAATTTTAAATATGAAGGTAGAAGTTTTGTAAAATTTAAATAATATGGGTTGAAATAAATGTATTCTAATACAGTTTTTATGTGTAATTTGAATATGTAATTAGTTTAGTTGTAGGATGTAAAATTTTTGATATTAATAAATTTAGATTATAAGTTTCAGATTGAAATTTATCGAAGCAAAATAGGGCTTGTGAGATGTCTTTTTATGCGGAATTTTGCCTTGATTCCAAATCTGTAATTAAAATCAAATCCGAATTGTATTAAAAAGATATAGCATAATTTATGTTTACAATTTTGTTTAGACCAATCAGAAGCTAGAATCTTTTGTGTTAATGTAGAGAAAAATTGAAAATTTGGTATCTAGGCGAAATGTATAAAAGGAATTGCTCCTTATTTCGCACTCTCTTGCCTTTTGAAATTTTTGTGACTAACAAGTCACATTGTTAATGTTATTTGTGTTAAAATGTAAGTAACAATTGTCGTAAACATTATCGGAATTGAAACGCGATCGACGTAGAATTGAGAGATCAGAGACAATTGTTTTAACCTATAACTAAAGTTAAAAATAAGGTTACCGATCACACTCGTTCGATAAAATTGTAATTGTTTCGTTTTTCAAGATCGTGTGTAAACATCGGTTGATATGCAATTTTTTTTGTATGTTAATAAATTCTTCAATTATCTTGGATTCGATGTTTATTTTGTTGTTAGTGATTACGATCATAAAATAAATCTTCACTTCAATAACGGAATCTAAAATAAAGGTGCAAGTGAATACAAAACCTATATGAACTTAAAATACAAAATTAAACCCGAGAAATTATTAAATAAATAATACGACATTTTAAAATTAACACAAATAAAATAAAATGCTTGCTTATAAGTATTTGAGCATTGTAAGTACATCTATTTACCACATGAAGTACAGCCAACAGTTATTTGATTTGGATGAAATAATGGAATGTTAAGCAGCATATTTGGGACCGCAAGGCAGTATCACCGATTTATGGAAGGAAGTTTACGTCCAATGTTTAATGTGGACCAATCCGACATGAACATTATTTGGAATCTGCAGCAACACATGTGTGTTGTATTTCGCTTTCATAACCCTTTTGCATTGATTTTTTTTGTCCTGTATTTAATTTTTTTGAAATTATGTGTAAATGTTTGTACGAATTCACGTGTCAATATCTGAAAAGTAAATGATTCAGCGTTATATTAAAATTAATAAGTTTACCTCAAACAAAATTAAAATTGTACTCAATAATTTAGATCAATTGCAGAAATTTTTGACAAGCTACATTTATTTCAGTATTAAGTGCGCAACGCATGCGTATTTTGTGCAGATCTCAACAAAGTTGGTTTCGCATTGTAACTGTTTATTATAAAATACAATTTGATCATTTACCTGTATATTCACAGATTCAATTTATATTGCCAACAATCAATGTTTAATATAACTGAACCCTACCCCCAAAAGAGTAGCTAGTACGGCTTATAAAAAATATATATTTTTATAAAATTATTATTCATAATCCACATGTAGTAGAAATTGAATAATTAGATTATATAATTATTTAGCTACATTTTAGTGCTCACCTGCTCGCCTTTATACATAAAAAATTAAACTATAACCATTACAAATATATATATATATATATATATATATATATATATATATATATATATATATATATATAATGTCTGTTTGTAACCACGAACACTATTTAGATAGGAGGCGTTGGTGGCCAAATATTAAAAAAATCTCCATTTATGACCCAATTAAGTTCATATTCAGCATATGTTATTTAGGCGACATAAATTATTAGAGAAAACACACCCATTTTATTGGTAAGTATAGAAACCTCAATTGCAGGACAGGGTCTGCGGGTTGTCTAGTAATTTATATAAATCTATACGTTTCAATAATAAATACAGTTATCGTCCTCTGTAGTGGTAATATCTTTAAAGATTGTTTTAACATCTTACACAGTTCTTGAAGATATTACCATTACTGAGGACGATAACTACAATTGCTATCGAGACGTGTAGTTTATACAAAATATAAATATAATAATACCCCATTTAAACACCTAAAAGTCAAGTATTTTAATTTTGCGTAATAATAGTGAAAGTTTCCGTTTCTATAAATTACTATTTTTAATTGATTTTTTGAATTAATCAAACGAACAACGCAAGGATTTTATACGGGTTCTTTACCAATTAATATTTAGTTCTGCAAGTTTGGTCTAGTTTTCATTACTTATCAGGGGCGTAGGTATTAAAATTACGATAATGTAAAAAGTCTTTATATTTAATAAAAGAATGGGGATCGTGAAAAATTTGGGTTTCGTTTTTGTTAACCGGTTTATTAGATAAATAGTTTAGCCTAACGAAATTGACCAGGTTTTAAAGCAAAATAATTTTTATCATGAAACCCCTTTCAAAGAAACTAATTTCTGGGAATTCTATTTCTTTAAATACAATGTAAATTATATATTTAAAAGAATTGACTATGATTTTCGGGAAAACAGTCTTATATTAAAGGAAACATGAATAATTTTCTTCGTATTCAGGAAACTAAAATTGGTTTTTATAAATAAAAAAATAAACAGGAAATTAAATATTTTTTGGTTATATACAAGATGAGTTTAAAATGTATGTTTGCAGTGTTTTGTGTAAATGCGTGTAATGGTTTGGATAATAAAAAAATGTTTGAGAGATAACTTTTCGCCCAGGTTAGCAAGGGGTTAGAGCAATGAAAAGGAGAATAAATAACTCTGGAAAATAAAGGATTCGCTTTCCGCTAGTTGATTAACGCTTGCAGAGAAGTACTTATGTTTTTTCTACACGATTTGACACCTGGAGATAGGCGAATGTGTATTGGTATTGCAACGATACTTGAAATGTGAGCGGACCACATGACAAAGCCAGGAACTTCCTTCGAGGGGCCTTAGTTTGGCACACTTACGGGTCAAAATCTCTTGCTGGAGCGGGTGTATACTGCGCAAATCCAAGCGAGATAAACCCAATCTCGCTTGGAAAGTACGCTGCCGTATTTCAAACGCGATACTGAAATGTGCGCGGGGAAATAAAATAAGGCGCTATATACATAGTTGCATCTTTATATTAAACAGCAAGGTAACCTTAAAAGCTTGAGTCGTCACAACTGGTCTGGGAATGTTACAAAGAACTCAATGACTTGGCCGGATTTAAGGTCACCATGCAATGAATCGATGTCGGATCAGCATAAAATTACTGAATTAATAGACGAGGCACGGTTGTTAAGGTACAACTTGAGGATATTTAAACTACCAGGACACCTTACTGCAAATTCTGCAGTGAAGAACCTGAAACCGTTATTTACATTCTGTGCAACTGCGATGCACTATCTAAGATAGTTCATTTTCGTGTACCCAAATAGAACCGGAAGGCTTTAGAGCAATTCCAGTAACAGACCAGCGTGATATGTTGTAGAGATTCAACGTTACAGAGTGGGTCGAGACCAACCAGGTAGTTCACAATAAGCTTGAATGGCTGCAGTTTGCAACTAGTGTAGTACACGAGCGAAGAAAGGAAAAAAAAATTACTTACAACTAAGTATCTCGCTTACTGTTTAATTTGTTGGGTTACATTATTTTAAGCTAAAGTACCTATGGACAAAGCTTAGTTATTTCAGGACTGCAGCGTACTTTTTTATTGCAAATTTACAATCTACTTCTACAAGTAAAAAGTAAATAATGTGATGGTGTTGCTAGATATCATGAGTTGGGCTCCATCCACTGATGGGTCTCCAGGATTCACTCGACTAGATCTTCAGGCCTGCCTTTTAGTCTCCGATTTTCGGGTTTATGGTTGTAGAAATTCTAAGATCGTGGTGCAGTGTTTGGTTACTGATGCACCATTGAGCGTTTAGAGTACGTATAGTCTTCGACTGAAAGGACATCTTGGTATTGGAGGGTTTGCTACATTCCCAGAGTTCATGGCGTGCGCAATCGAACTGAAAGTAAACCTTGCATAAATCAATAAACTGTTCAGGCTAACCAAATCAAACGCGACACATTCCGCCTGAAACGGATGTTATAAAATTGCAATTGTTTAACAAACCTTTTCTTTTTAAAGTGATTCTATAGCCTTCATTTATCTGCTACTAATAGCTTTTAATCTGGTTCCAATTTTAGGACAAATCACCTTATCAGAGCCTTAGAATACAAAGTTCAGGTATTTTCTGTTTTCCATATTTCTTGACATTTTCAGTGAAAGTCAACAAGGAACCGAATAAACTTGAAGCATTAATTTATGATAATGAATGAAAACAATAATGGTTATTTTAAGCTGTGCAGGGTAACAACCAAACAGTTTCATCACATATTGTTCTAAAACGTAAAAATAAAGTATTATTTATTATCTTACTTTGTGAATTATTGAGTACGATAACTAATTTTCAAAACATCTATAATAACGTGACGCTCTAAACTTTAGACAAATGTAGAGAATCATGATTATCTTAAGTACATACTACTTACCTTGAATCAATCCATCTACCCATTTATCAAAAACAGTAAAAGTGATATAAAGGCGTCTAATCTATACTTTAAGACATTTTGTCAGTCAGTCGCAACGGTGAATACTCGTTCTAAAAAAGTATCAACTTGCAACTTTAAAATGAAAATCTTCGCTATTTTATCTTGCCTGGTTGCAATCAGCGCTGCTTCTGTACCTATCTTCAAAGAATTGCATCCAAATCAACGTATCGAATTGGATATTGAAGTTATTAACCAATTAATTCAATCCATAATTGGTTTACTCATACCATTCGATCCCATTGACGTTACATATATGTTGATTTTAAAATTTGGTTTACATCTTGAACTTAATAATGTCACATAGAAGGTTTTCCAATATAACAAGTTCTGTGTCGCTTAATGCTGGATTAACAACTTTCCACATGGAAATGGGATTACCTGAAACTTTGGATCAACTGAATGGGGTACTGCGCCCTTGCTGGTTGGAAAGGGTGCTGTGAATAAGTGTAAGATTACGTGATCCTCAAATAATCTGTGCTGTTCCTAGTTATAGCATTAAAATGGAAATTTTGCTTTTACGCTTGTCCATAAATTGTTCGAAGGTTTGCAGCCCATAGAAATAGTGACTTCAATCGAAAATGCAGATGTAAGTTTTCCTTAACTGCTTCCTTACAGTTTTAGGTTACGATTACTGGATATAACCATGATGAGGCCTTAAGTCAACAAATAACTAATGCTATTAATTACGTTTTGAATGATGTTATTAACAGCCCTGATCTTCCAATTTCTTGGTCAAGTAGTTGATTATTTTATTAATAATATTCTGGCAAAATTAGGTATTAATTAAAATAAAGATTACGAAAGGTCTTGTTTTCAATATTCATTTAAACCCATCGTAGACGTAATATAACATTAAATTGTTGTCAACTTACCAAATTAACATTAATAAATTTGTTAATTATTGTTTCTTTCTTTCACCTTACGTATTGTACTAATATCGACACAACCAATGAACGATTTTCTGAGAAACAAGACTCGTCCACGCAATTACTGTTAGAAACAGTTCTTCCAAATTTCTTTAAAACAATCCAAACACATACACTTCGATACGCGACGCTTTCGTTACGTTATGTTTAACTAATCAAAGACTCTGGGTAGAAACAAGTGACTGGGAGTGATTTATTCTGGATGGCAAACTTCGCAAAATAGAGACGGCAAAGTCGCCGTTCGAAGAAATCAACATAATTACACTAAGATTAGGTATAACGGGTTAGACAGCCTTTTAAGACCTGAGCTCCATAATATTGTTTGAAAACAGATCCTAAAAATTCAAAAGAACACAAAAGGAGGCTAAAGAAGAAATTAATCTGTACATACAATATAAATATCGTCATAAATAAAACGTAACAAGTAGATACCCAAAGAATATTACCTTTTAAGGTGATCAAAATGGTAGTTGAACGTAGACTCGCATACGTTGCAGATAAAATGAAAGAAATCGTATATAATGCAGTAGCGCACTGGATGCATCGGTAGTGTGACCATGTAGCAAATAAATAATAATGTACGTTATTTCATTTCGCGTATTTTAGTCTACACTCAAATTCCTTGTGAAAACACACATAATAATGTTACCCTAAGTAACATTGACTTTTATATCATTCTTCTTATGTACCTCTAATCAATTTGCAATGGTCTATTTTTGTAGATGAATAATTAATTAAGCCATCGTTGAATACTCTGATTTATTTATTCCTACATGCACGTTAATTTAATGATACAATTATATAAATGTCATAAACATGTCAACATCTAGCGGTAATAAGTAGAATCTAATCTGATAACCGAGCTTGCAAAATCTGTTTAATTAAAAAGCACGTGCATGGAATTGACTATGTTTGATACTAATTAAACAACCCAAAATAATTGGGTACCTAACCTAACGCACTGTTTATTGAGTAAAGGCGACTATATAGTCCTTTTCAACGAGCTTTTCTCGAAAATAAAGTTTTTACATATTGTACAATGTGGTGAGTAAATTAATTCATTACATTTTCTTTAAATACACATCAATCTTATATATCTGAAGTTCCTCCAGGACCTTTTCTGGATTTTCTGTTCACTGATGGTAACAACGTTGCGGTCACATCGTTGTGATTACTTCTCAAAATAACTTCTACAATTGATGAAATTACATGGTTACCTTTGCCTACGCTCAGGATTACTTACTGTAAATATTAATTATATCATCTACTTACTTACAGTATACCTCATTTGTCCCTTTGAGGACATTGAAACAGATTAGTCTACAATTAAATTCATTTCACCCGACGATTGTTCAGCTAATGAAGTTATGATAACTATGAAAATTTGTAGCTATTACATTGAATATAGTGGTTTCAGTCGAACTATTTGACTATTCGTGCCAGTTGTAGGTTACCTAAAATATTTAAATTTGCTTAAACCAATTCTACGTACAAATTTCTTATTTACATATTCTATATTCATATATCACGCGTATAACTTGTATCGAATAACTGTAATTTGTAACCCTCCGAACAGGACAGTTACAAGTACAGAAAAAAAAATAAAGCAAATGACAAACATTGAACTAGAAACTTAAAACAATGAGTCAAGCTGGTAACATACATAATGCTACTATACAAGAAGTAACAAGAGTGAAGCTAGGTATTCGCGGCATTGGTGAGATGCGCTGACCAGGAGCAGGCAAGATCAGAATCGAAGAACAGAGGCTTGTACTCAAGAACATCAACGCATGCACATGAATATGAAGTCCAATAACGTGACAAACACGATGACCAAATGTATCAGCAACTGTGATCCTGTGCCACAACGTGTTATGTTGGTTCAGTTTCGAGCTTCTCCAGTCAACATACACATTATTTAAATGTACACGCCCACAACAGACCATTCAGGCGAAGAAATAGAAGAGTTATACAACAGTATAAATGAAACCCTCAAGAAATAAGAAATACTAAAGTGGGCGATTTTGACGCAAGTATCGGAAAAAGGAGAGCACCTGAATTTGTGGGACCATTTGGACTGGGTGAAAGAAATGGCAGAGTGGATAACTCAAATATTCTCTGAAACGCATCAGTTAGTGATTATGAACAATGGAGATTATACACCTGGAAATCGCCTAAAAATAAACCTGACAAAATAATACGTAATCAAGTAGATTGCATACTTCTGAATAATAGATTCAGGAATGGATTCACAGCGGTTAGAACATATCCGACGCGGATATTCAGTCCGATCATGTACCGCTGGTTGGTACCTTCAAACTTAGAATGAACAGAATAGCGTATAGAAAAGAACGTGAGTCATGAGAAAACTGAAGGATGAAATTATAAAAGAGCAAGTTAACCATACTCTAAATACGTGTAAATGGAAGTCCTGAAATAAACACAAAAACAGAAATTGAAAACTTCAAGAAAGTTCTGGAAGACACCGAACAAAACATCTGCAACCAGATTGAAGGAAAAGAAGTCATGGATGACGGAGGAAATTCTGAACCTAATGAAGGAAAGAAGAAAACAGAAATAACATCCAGTGAATTATAAAAGGTTACAAAGTACTATACGAAGAAAATACTAGAAACCAAAGAAAATGAAAAAAGAACAATGTGAAGAAATAGAGTTATATCAAAGTAGATATGATGATTTTAATGTTCATCAAAAACTAAGAAGCAACAGGAAAGTATTGAAGAAAATATGCGGAAAACTAGTAGATGAAAACGGCAAAATAATCGTTGACAAAGACAAGAAAATAGAAACTCGGAAAAAATATCTTGAATAGTAGTCCTCACATATTGAGAAGGGAGATATGAAGTCATCAAACTGCTCAAACAAGGAAAGGCGGCAGGCAGCAGAAATCATTCTGCTGTTTGACGAAAACAGATTAATTGGATAACATTTATAGTACAGTCATCATCCCAAAAGAATGGTTGAAACCAGAGTTTATAACACTGCCAAAAAGAAAAGTGCTAAAAAATGTGAAGACTGGAGAACAATAAATCTGATGACCCACCTCCTAAAATTATTCTTGAAAATAATCCACAAGAGAATATATCAGATTTGTGAAGAACACATTGCACCAAACCAGGCTTCTTGAATGTGGTTGGAATTAAAAGGCTCAGTTCAGTGTACAGGTCTTACTCCAAAGATTCAGAGATATAAACTGCAATGTTTTCGCTTGTCTGATCGATTATCAAAAAGCATTTGACCGCCTTAAACATAGTAGAGATACTAAAAAGATAGTAATAAACGCAAAAGACCTGAAAATAATAACCAATCTCAACTGTAATAAGACAGCTGTACTGAAATCTCTATTCTGCCATCTCACATTGGTCGCTTTGCTTGCTTTTGTTACTAATTTGTTTTCTTTTTCTATTTTTCTAACACGACATTTCATTTTGCTGGAGAGGAGCGAAAAATTTTACGTAGTACGTAACCTGATTTTGCGTATTTTAGTCCGCATTTACAATTTTAGTAAATTTTGTGAGAAAATACATAATTTTACCCTAAGAAAACGCATATGTTATGCCACTGGACTTTGTTTATCATTCTGATTATGTATTCTCTAATTAATTTATGATTTTCTATTTTGTGGGATAAATAAACGTTTAACTAATTATTGAATGCCTTTATCTTCTTTTTCTACATTATATAAATTTCGTAAAAATTTACAATTAGTCGTAATAATCTAAGAATCTAATCTGATAACAGAGCTTAAAATCCGTTTAATTGAAGAACACGTGAATGGTTTTGACTATGTTTAATAGTAATTAAACGTTCCAAATCAATACTGAGCTATTAGCGTAGTAGTGACACGACCTGCTTAGCATTCGGAGGCAATGGGTTCCATTCCCAGTAGGTAGAGTTGGAGACTTCTAGAACACCGCCACATTTCCAAGGTCCCACATTTCCAAGGTTGCCACAAAACCGGTTTACCACCATACCAAGGTCAAAAAGCGCAATGTGTGACCTACTTACATATCATTACCACAAACCCACGGTCACAAACCCCGATTTCCTGTTCCACAACTACAAGGCTATCTGTGCTACATATCATTACCACAAAACCAGGGTCACAAGCTCCGCTTTTCTGTTCCACTATTACAAGGCTATCCGACCACGCTTTCCTGTTCCACAACTACAAGGCTATCTGTGCGACATATCAGTACCACTAAACCAGGGTCAAAGCTCCGCTTTTCTGTTCCACTATTACAAGGCTATCCGACCACGCTTTCCTGTTTCACAATTACAAGGCCATCCGTGTGACCTACTTTATGCTTAGCCACCTGCTTGCTACTCTATACCCCACTTGTATGTTTTTTACTCACTTGTATGTTTTTTGTCCACTTGTATGTTTTTTGCCCACTTGTATGTTTTTTGCCCACTTGTATTTTTTGTCCACTTTTATGTTTTTTGTATGCATTTTTTGCTCACCCACAAAATAAAAAGAAAAACAATATGTTAATACATTTAAGTAATGCAGACAGACATGTAAAAAATTATATAGATAGAAATGAAGACATTTACAAATTATACATTACACTTATTACAAAAATAAAAGACAACGATATGTTAATACATTTAATTAATGCAGACAGACATGTAAAAAATTATATAGATAGAAATGAAGACATTTACAAATTATATATTACACTTGTTACAAAAATAAAAGACAACGATATGTATATATTTAATTCACATAGACAGACATGTACAAATTGTTCATAGAAAGAAAGACATGTACAAAATATATGTGTAATGCATGTAGAAAACAAGACAAATTATATTATAAATATGTATTACTCAGATATATGATCATATGCCTCATATACATGAGGCAGTATTCACCGTGTGAAATGTGGTACCAAGCCGTTCATCGCTCTCACAAACGAAAACACACACTATAACAACCAACCCTAAAACACACATACTGCAATACATACTCAAACACACACTTACACATTCACCATTATGCTTACCGACGACGGAGAAGTTCCCGGTCCTCGAAGTGGATGTTGCCTTAGGGCTGCAAAGTTAGATTTGCAACCCCAAGTGTTGGATCTCAAGCCGACTCCCCAGTCTCAAGGAGCCTTACTAAAACGGCGAGAATACTTGGAAAAACTTGAGATCATGTTTCCGGTCCTCGAAGTGGATGTTGCCTTAGGGTTGCAAAGTTAGATTTGCAACCCCAAGTGTTGGATCTCAAGCCGACTCCCCAGTCTCAAGGAGCCTTACTAAAACGACGAGAATACTTGGAAAAACTCTAGATCATAATGAAAAATGCGGTTTAAGCAACGCTTATATATCCTGAAGATACCTTGAAAGCGAGAATCTGTGCTCTGATTGGTTATAAAGTAACCCAAAGTCAATGCATGTGTAATTATGCATCATACAAAGTAACAAACAACCTTTTTTTAGAGAATATAACCCGTATTGCGGGTATTTTAGTCTAGACGTTAACCTTTAGATACATTGTAACAGGCAAAAATTTGCAGTAAATTGAAACAATACTTATTAGTTGATTTATTAGGAATTGCAAAACAATATCATTTTATTTAGGTAATTATATTGCAAGTATAATTACTAAATAGTAAATTATACATATTAAACAAGAGCGTATGTAAATTACTAGTAACATCATTTCGTTTATAAATCTATAAATACATACATTAATATGTAAAATGCAAATAATGTTTTTTAAATTGCAGTTTAATTCTTACAGAAAGAATGTAGCACGATGGAGTTCTAAAACCTGTACTTTTTTGTTTTATATTTGTATAAATTTAACGTGCAAAGGTCAACCCAGTATTTTTTATGAATGAATAAATCAGGTTACATATTATTTGTTTGAAAAGTAGATGTTGTCCTCTTATAAAATTGGAATGTGTATTATATACTAGTTAGATATTGTACAAAACGCAGAAAGAAGTGTGTAATAAGGTATTAAAAGTATTTATATACATCTAACGTGGTAAAAAGTAAAGTAGTAAAAAAAAATGAACTGCAAATGAATTACAAGATATAGCAATCATAATCTCTATATCCGGTTTTTTATTTGAAATCAGAGGTACAAATCATATCTTATGGAACGAGTATAATTAATGGTAATTAATGAAGAAGCACTAAAGAGGGACATCATGTTTTATTTTCGTAATGTTTAAAATGCTAAAAAAAAAAGTTAATTTGAGTCCTTATAAATAAACTTTTAATTTTTATATGTAGTTGTAATTATAACTTTACATTAGAAGACGAGTCGTAAAGCAGCTATAAAGATTTCTTTCTACGTTCTCTCATTATTTACTTATTTGTTTCAGTAAAGAATTTTTTGATAAAAATACGAATTTTTCGAAACCACCTCATCATAGCTCGAAAACGACCGGAGCGAAGTATGGCATGTCGGTACTCAAACATCGTCCCCGACGGCGCGCATCTTTTAACCCGGTTCCCCGTCTAGGACCCTCCTAACGGAGATAGCTCGTAGCTCGAAAATGGTCGGAGCAAGTATGGCATGTCGGTACTCAAACATCGTCCCCGACTGCGTGCGTCGTTTGCACCTGGTCTCCCTCTTCTAGGACCCCTAACGGAGATAGCTTAGATCGGAAACAGTAAGCAAAGTGTACCTTGTCGGTACTCAAACATCGTCCCCGACTGCGTGCGTCGTTTGCACCTGGTCCCCTTTAGGACCCTCACTAACGGAGATAGCTCGTAGCTCGAAAATGGTCGGAGCAGTATGGCATGTCGGTACTCAAACATCGTCCCCGACTGCTGCGTCGTTTGCACCTGGTCCCCCAGGACCCTCACTAACGGAGATAGCTCGTAGCTCGAAAATGGTCAGCAAGTATGGCATGTCGGTACTCAAACATCGTCCCCTGACTGCGTGCGTCGTTTGCACCTGGTCCCCTTGGACCCTCACTAACGGAGATAGCTCGTAGCTCGAAAATGGTCGGAGCAAGTATGGCATGTCGGGACTCAAACATCGTCCCCGACTGCGTGCGTCGTTTGCACCTGGTCCCCCTTTAGGACCCTCACTAACGGAGATAGCTCGTAACTCGGAAACGAGTTACAAGTTAGATCAAACAAAAGCAGTTCAAATACAGCTCCAAACCAGCTACAAACCAGCTACAAACCAGCTCCAAACCAGCTCCAAACCAGCTCCAAACCAGCTCCAAACCAGCTTATGCTTATACAGCTTAAATACAAGGATTATGTTGGAACTTATATATAGAAGTAAAGAAGAATTTTAAATGTGAACAATGATATTTTACTGTAGGTAGCAACTCGGTTATCTGGGGAGGGAGTCTGGATTCACCACTTCTGCCCCTCATTCCACTTTCCCCCACCCAAACCAACATTTTGTATTTAAGACGAGCGGTTCCACTACAGTGTTAGTCCGTCTTTATGAACCACCAAGTAAAGTTTTCAAGCGGTGTTACATCATGTCTTCAAAGAATAGTAAGTGTTAGTTTCGTACTTCTCTCCCGGCTACCCGTCATATCCAACACTCTTATTCACATCAACCTACACTTCAGCATGCAGTTATTATTCATTCTTTGTTGCAGCAAAAATGTTTCAATGTGAATGCCTCAAGAAATTTTGTCGAAAGGATTCTTTACTGAGACATCAAAAACAGCGTGCTGGATGTCAGTATCTACTCCACCATCTGGCATGCAGGAGGTTCGTTGCAAAACCAAACCACAGGGAGCAATGTGGTCAAGGAAGCACTTCCGACGATAACAAAGCAGTACATAGACATGTTACTGATTCCTTTGCGCAACAGGACCATCTGGGGTAAACTCATTGAAGGATAATGCAAACCCGGACCATCAGGGTTTAGCAACTCAAGGAAGCGGAAGGCTGACCAACACGATGAACCGGTAGAACCAAAAACAATGGTGGAGTGTGCACTGCACAGATTGTTCAATGGATGTACCTAGGTATGCATTCCAAGGACACCTCAGAAGCAATAGGCATAAAGCAAATGTATGTTTCCTTGTCGATACTGGGGTCGAAGTGATCCGAAATGCGTTTAAACAACGCATTGTGTCGTACCGATTGTCTCCATGCAATATGCATACTGATGTGTTCACCTTTATGGCAGACGTGAAAGGGAATGTATTGAAGGTAGTACAAAATCAGTTGCAGAAACACTATTCATTAAAATGTAATGTTGAGCTGTTTGGTTTATACTTTTTGAACAGTAGGAAAGCACAGAACTGAAATCGTTTCAGACTAAGTATGATATTCTCAGTGTAGGGACGGTGTTAGAAGAGTATTTCCAAAAATAAGTGAAATATTGGATGCAAAACAATCCGAATTTCAACATAAAGATTCTGGTAAGTGTGAGTCGTGGTGTAACTCGATTTAACAACTGTTTTAGGGTGGTCCCTGGTGCAATTCGTGTATATAGAGGTAAACCTGCTTAAATTTCTCCCACCACGGGTTCTTCCTATATGGCTGTCCCCGCCGAAATCGCACATAAACACGCCATAGTCAATGTAAAAATAATGATAATTGCTGCTTTGCATGGGCTGTTGTATCGGCACTAGTGACACCAACGGAGTACCACAACGCACATCTTCTTACCCTGATTTCCAGACGTTATTCAACTGGACTGGTGTACAGTTCCCTGTTAAGCTGACGAATATTTCAACGTTTGAGAGCAATAACAACATTTCCATTAATGTTTATGGGTTAGACGATACCTATCGTGATGGTCAACGTGTCACGGAGGTAGTGGGCCTCTATACTACACCAAAGCCAAACAGGCAGTCCATGTTAATTTATTATTATTAGTCAGTAACCAAACAGATAATCAGCATTATGTATGGATAAAAATTTTCTCGTTTACTTAGCAACCAAATAACTCGGCGGAACGGAGCAATGTATTTTGTGATGCATGCTTGTATTACTTTAGATCCGAGGAGCAATTAACCCGACACGTGTCACACGACTGTAACTTCGTATATACAAAATTACCGGGCGTGAAACAAAAAAAGACATAACCGGGGAATTCTACGCGGAAAATATACTCGCTTTTCGGAACTATCAGAAACAAATGGTTCTACCATTCGTAATATATGCGATTTTGAAGCGCTCTTAGTACCGGTAGATACGGCTGAACCAGATCCCGAAAAACCGTTCACGATAAAAACGTGTAAACACGAACCATACTCGTTTAGTTATTACATTAAGTGTAGTGTAAACGATGCGTGGTCTAAGTTAGAGCTGTATAGGGAGAATGCAGGGAGATATTTATAAGACGACTGGAAAGTGATGTAAAACGGATATATAATGAACATTTCAAAGCTATTGTCCCAATGACACCATTAACGGATGAACAGCAGGTTACGTATGAATGCAGTGTATGTTGTTACATATGCGGTAAGCACTTTACGGACGATCCGACAAATCCGAAAGTACGAGATCACTGTCACGTTACTGGTAAGTATCGTGGTGCAGCACATTCGACGTGTAACTTAAACTATCAGGTACCTACATTTCTTCCCGTTTTTCTACATAATCTCAGTGGTTATGATGTTCACCTGTTCATTAAACAGTTAGCGAGTGAAACGGAAGAAATTACCGTACTTCCGGTTAACAGTGAAAATATATAACGTTTGGTAAGCATATTTTTGTTGATGAATATGTAAACAGTCATGGTATCAGGGAAAAGAAATACATTAATTTACGGTTCGTCGATAGTTGTAGATTCATGGCTGCATCCTTAGATACTCTATCCCAGAATTTATCAGATGATCAATGTATGGAGGTACGGAAATATTTTAGTAATGATAGCGACTTCAACTTAGTGAGAAATAAAGGTAGTTTCCCTTATGCGTACGTAGACAGCTTTAGTAAGTTGAACGACTCACGGTGCCATCATATGACAAATTCTACGATAAAATGCGCGATGCAAATATTTCCGATGACGAATACTGTCGCGTTCTACTGGTATGGGATCACTTTAAGTGTAATACACTAGGTGATTATGCTGATATTTATTTAAAATCAGATGTGTTGTTATTGGCTGACGTGTTTGAAAACTTTAGGAGATTATGTATGGGTGTGTATGGGTTAGAACCTGCACAGTATGTCACTTTACCTGGATTGGCGTGGGATGCCATGTTGAAATGTACGAAAGTAGAGCTAGAATTACTGACGGATATGGATATGTATCACTTTTTAAACAAGGTATTCGAGGTGGAGTAAGTACTTGTATCAAGCGGAGAAGCATCGCTAATAACGAGTTTGTTCCAAACTATGATCCTAAACAACCGAAAGTGTTTTACAATATTTAGATGCCACGAATTTATACGGCTGGAGTATGAAGCAATACCTGCCTCACGATGGGTTTATGTGGTTACCTCAAGAGGAAATAGAACACTTTGACGTAGTAAAGATTGATGATGACGCCGATGTTGGATTTGTACTGGAGGTTGATATACATTATCCCCACCATCTGCATGACGAACACAACGATTATCCGTTTTGTCCTGAAATGATCTGCGCACCACATTCCCAGGAGGAGAAGTTAATCCCGAACCTGTGTGATAAGACCAACTATGTTATACATTACCGCTATTTAAAACAATGTATAGAGCATGGCTTAATTGTTACTCGTATTCATAGGGTTTTACGATTTCGTCAGAGTCCGTGGCTAATACCATACGTAGACCTTAATACAGCTCTCCGCAACACAGCACAGAAACAAGTTTGAAAAGGATTTCTATAAAATCATGAATAATGGCGTGTTTGGTAAAACAATGGAAAATGTCGATAAACGAAGAGTTATTAAACTGTTAACACATTGGGAAAATAACGGTCGTCGGGTAGGTCTAGCGCGGTACGTTGCAAAACCGCAATTTAAAAATTTTATTCAATTCACTGATAAATTGTTTGCGGCGGAATTGTCGAAACAGGTAGTTACGTACGACAAACCCGTCTATGTCGGATTCAGTATTTTAGATCTTTCCAAAATTATAATGTATCGGTTTTTTTATGATATCTTACGAGCTCATTATGGCAAGAATGTCACGTTGCTCTATACTGACACGGATTCTTTGATTGTTGAGATAGTAACTGATGATATGTATGCACACATGCGAAATAATTTAGACGAATATGATACTTCCAACTATCATAATGAGTTGCATGGTATTCCTACGACTGCTTCCGTCGTTGGACGAATGAAAGATGAGTACGCAGGGAAAGCGATTCATTATTTTATGGTGCTGGATCGAAGTCATACTGTCTGAAGCTTGCTGATAATGAAGTTGTTAAGAAAGCGAAAGGTGTTAAGAAAGTTGTATTCAGAAAGTGTTGACGGAAGTAGACTACAAAGCGGTCGCGGAGGGTCTGATAAAACAGTAATGTGTAAAATGCTTGTGTTTCGATCAACCTTACATGATATATATACCGAAATGTTAAACAAAATTGCCTTTAGGTCCCAGGATGACAAACGATATCGACTACGTGATACGTGTTCCACATTGGCGTGGGGCATTGGCGAATACCGGAATTGGTGAATGCTGATCCGTTGAGCGAACTATTACAGGTTGCTAAGCAAATGAATTTATATTAACCGGAAGAAGAATAGTTTGGGTACTGACACTTGCTAGTTTTTTCCTATATTCTCTCCATAATGAAACTATTTAATAATAAGTTGTATTATTCCTTTAGTTGTTTTAAATATATTAATATTATGTATTAATTCGTTAGTAAGAGAATATATACTATACAAATACTGTGTGATATAAATAAAAAAAAACGAAAATGACTATTTACTATTTTTTTATTAAAAAATATGTACAAGACTTATTGCATTATATATATATATTATATAAATGATATACAGTAGCCAAAGCACAGTGGCATAATGATTTACAATGAAAGTAACAAACGGGTTGCATAGCAGGAAGAGGTGGACTTTCCTCAAGTTCAATAACAGGCTGGGTCACAAATTTTCTGATGTAATCTGCTTTCTCTCTGCCCTTGACATAGACAGTATCTGTTGGCTGAATCAATCTCTCGAGTATTCTTCGAAAGTGGTGTGGTGGTGTATACCCTTCTTCCCATTTAATACAGTGCTGGTTTTGCATTAACCAAGTAGCTTGACGACGACTCTCTGCATCCAACGTATGCCAGGGATACGGTGATTTAAAACAAAATGGGCAATTTGTTTCCCATTATAAATGGCGAGTTCTTTTGGTATAAACGCTTTTGAAATTTTGAACCCTTGTACATCGATTATGACGGACATTGTATTACAACTGTCGTACTGCTTTGGTTAACGCGTTGTATGTAACTAAACGATCATGGAGTATAACACAGTATGCGGTCGTATTAGCGGGTATGTTGGCCGATGTTTCAAACTCTACACGAAGAACTACTGCTTTCGAGTGCAATACTTCTTTTTGATTTGAGCAGTCGACCACCATCAGTGGTGCAGCCGTCGTAAATTGAATAGGTGTGAGTAATGGTTGTCCATCTCTTTGATAATATGACATTTGGAATTTAGCAAACATTTCATACAACGTGCAAAGCAATTGTTATCATAATTAACATTTAAATTATCATACGGGTAACGGTCGGTGTTGAGGAATACCCGAATATTCTTCAGTGCACATTTATCGAATTTACTCGCATCGTGCATAACATTATTTTCTCGTCCAGTTTGAAACCCTATAATAATGTATCTCGGTGTTTCTATACTAGTAGATGTTTTGATTGCCCATGTATGCTTATCTGTTGTTGGTATAGCGGGATATATGTGGGTTTCCCAACTTCTAAATGCTAGTGGAGTATTACATTTTTATCAATGTATTTCGTTAACGCTAATTCCTCCGCTAATGCTGGAACAATGTGGAACTTTCCAATAAATCTTATCTATGTTAACTTTTAATGCTTCTCCACAGTTGAAATTACTGCATCGGTATCAATATTACTACGAATTAATACAAGTTCTTGTCTAATGTTCAAAATCACTTTATTATAATCTTCAGCAAAGCCAAGCAGCATTCGCAAAGGTACAAACATTAAAATACCCTTGCTCATTTGTTAGTGTGCTGTTTGTGTAGGAAACCAACCGGCATTTTGATGGCGGGCAAGATCATTGGGTGTCAATGATACTAATCCTTTCATTGTCGACGTTAACCCCACCTTAGTTACGGAATCTACCACTATTCCATTCATTTCATATCTAATTTCACTGAATAAAAATGCGATACCATTATTAACGAACCTTGCGGTGTTAGAGACAGTACCATCCTGTCGCAATAATCTTCCCTCTACATAAACATAACTTTCTGATGGTAGAGTGCACATGTCTTCCTGAATGGGTATCCTGATTTCATCATTGTTTCCAAATCTCGTAGTATATGGTTGATGGGTGTGCAGTTCGGAATTAACGATAGCATTATCAACAACAACTTTTTCATTAACGTTTAATACACTCATTGTAGTACTGTAAACCCCAGACTCTCCAAGAATGCTTTGTTCTGCGCTGTCAACGCTTTGGTCGCTGAACGCTTACTGACTGTACCCTTTCCACACTTCACTCTTTTATAGTTTGTTTTGCACTGGTTACATGCACATGTATTATACCGCGTCACCATATTTTCTTTAAATGTAGTCCTATCGTTATGACTTCTCCGTTAAAATTGACGAGATCTCCGTCTTGGTCTACTATTTTAAGTGTTATTGTTGAAATGGTAGATGTATTTATAGGTAAGTAGATAACATGTTGAGGTGATTCGATTATTTTATATCCCGCTGGTACACTGGGAAAGAATTGATGAATTATGTGTGATGACTCACCATTTTTAAAACTACCACTTGTTATATTGCACTCGATAATTAATGAGTTAATTTTGATGATGTTAATAGGGTTCTCAGAGGTGTACACTTTTTTAGCTTGGTAAACAGCAGTTTTATTAAAGCCCAGCATAGGCCCTATCGAATGGACTACATTGAAACTAATGTTATGGGTTGCTTTCATGGTTGCTTTCATAGTATTATTATTTGCTCGTAAATCAATATACCCTTATCGTCTTTCACTGAGTCATTAATATATTTATTCACATCTGCGATTTCGTATGTTCCTGGCGGTATTGTAATTTTATCTCTTCCAAATATGAGCATGTTGTTCTTTGAAGTAACGTTTTGTATAGTATTGAAGATTCAAAACTAGTTAACCCCATTACATATTCCGACTCATTATCAAGAAAAATCGGTGGATTAAATGTGCTTGCAGGATACGCTTTTACCGGTGAAGGTAAATGTGTACGACATCACGATCACGTAACAACTACTGACAATCAGAACGAGTAGTCGTATAAAAATCGTAAGACTAGATGACCACAGTTGTATGTATTGAACTCTTGAACCTTAGTAAAGTTATAATCAATTGTGTTTCTGCTACCATCACTTTTAAAATAGTGGACTAATTCGAAGGGTGGTTTAACATGTCCTATCTATCAAAATATGTTATATGTCTATTACGCTTAATATATGCTGTCCAGTGTGTTCCTGATTAGCTTGATTATCCAGATTCACGATACCACATTCATTCCTATGGATTCGTGTAGGTAGCTTATCTCGCATATATATCCCTCTAAAGTAGGGAATCTTTAATTGCTCCACAAATTTTCATAGCTCAACATTACTTAAGGCGTGGCGTGGTAGCTTCAGTGGGAGTTTTTTGAATACGGTTGTAAATATATGCCCAAACCTCGTTTATATGGTTTTAGATATAAACCTTTTCCAACGGTTGCTGCTTCCATTGCTTGGTTGTGTCGTTTGGTTTCGTCTAACGTTTTTGTCGCAGCTTTTGCGTCAGTTACCGCTTTTGCGACTGCCGCAGCACCGCCACCTAACGAACCTAAGGCTCCTAATGCTGCAAATAGGGGAATAAGAGGTATGAACCCCTCGTTTTGGTATAGGTAATATTCTGCTCTTGGGTGACATGATTTTTTGTGTTTTAGAACGCTTAAGGCTTGGTGTATTGTAGATCGTAAAGATGATCGAAGTTTACCACCAACACGACGTCGCGCTAGAAGTACCGCTTTGTTAAATGAAATTGGTTTGGGAGTACGCTTTGTTCTTCGTGATTTGCTTCCCATTCTATTGCCTGTCCGTGATCTTCCACCCATCCCATTTCCGTTTTCCTTTCATTATTCCAGTTATGTTAATGCAGCTGCCCTTTCTCCAAATGTAGCGTTTGAGGAACGAAATCTATTCCAAGCTTTTTGTTGCAAAGTTTTATCGGCAATGTGTCGTTGACTTAAATCGTTTGACTGGGAGTATGCAATATCGTGCTCTTTACAGGCTTCGTCCAATTCATTAATACCTTTGTCGCCGCGAGCTAGTCGTTTTTGTAAACGGGTACCCGGTCCGCAGTATCTATACCCAGGTATATGCAACTCCACGGGTAATTTATTTATTAAGGTATTAATTAATCCTGAACCTTTTCTTCTTATTACACCGAGAAGTATACTTCATACCAGACTGGCTGTCACTCCACTACTAAACTACTTTTATTGTATGACACGTATATATATTAGTACCATACAATTTGTGGTTTAGTACTATGACGGCACCATACGCTTCATTCCGCAAGACACAGAATTACCTATTAAAAATTATGACACAGCTGATAACAAGGAACTTTACTCTAAACATAGCGGTCTACTGAAAGGAGGATGTAAACGAGGTATAATCGTTGGTCCATCTGGGTGCGGAAAAACAAATGTTATGATTACCTTGTTAGAACATCCAAATGGTTTACGTTTTGAAAATGTATATATTTATTGCAAATCATTATATCAACCTAAATACCAGTACCTACGAAATTTACTGACACCCATAAAAGAAGTCGGGTATTTTGAATACAGTGATAATAGTGATGTTATATCCCTAGTGATTCCCGTAAAAATTCAATAATGATTTTCGATGATGTAGCGTGTCATAAGCAAAATGAAATAAGAGATCATTTCTGTTTTGGCAGACATCGAAATAATGATTGTTTCTATCTGTGTCAAACGTATTCTTCAATTCCAAAACAGCTTATACGTGATAATGCTAATTTACTTATTCTTTTCAACAAGATCACACTAATCTTAAGCATGTGTATGATGATCACGTTAATGTCGATATGTCCTTTGATAGGTTTAAAGATTTATGTTTTTGTTGCTGGCAAGACAAATTCGGTTTTATTGTTATTGATAAAGAAAGCGATGTTAATACAGGTCGGTACCGTAAGAGATTTGACTGTTTCATTGCATTATAAATATTAGCAGTATGGAACATATGCAGTCGTAATGGAGGAGGTTAACAAGACATTTTGCGTGCTCGCAAGAGGTGCAACAAAATATGCAGTTTGAAAGAAGATACTGCTCTTACAGAACGTGCAATAGAAGCACACTTTAAACCTATTACACAACCATTAAAACAATTAATTACTAAAATGATGGTTCTCTCATCAAAGCTGAACCCCTTACGCCAGAAGCTGTCAAAAATGAAGTCATTGCACAAGAAACTGAAGTTTTTTACATCACACACCTAAAACAGCTGGATTACGGAAGGCTCCACGCACTCTTGTTCCTGCAACCATTGCGCAACCTTCGCAGGAAACTGTAATTGCTGATACCACTAACGATGATGATGTGGAAATTCCTACTTTACAACAATTGAAATCAGAACTGTTAGCTGCTGGATCTCAACCCGCCTTTGAAGATTATCTAAATCAATACCAAGGATTAGCTAAGTACTACGTTGAAGGTATATTTAGAGATACAGAAGACGAGTATGACTTAACATATGGCGTACATTTCATTCCGGAAGAAGAGAAATTTTTTATTGGTGATGCTGAATTAGACTTTATTGGTGAAAACCTTCATATCACTCTTCCTGATGGATCCTCCCTAGACTATGAAGGAACACCGGGATTATATGAACTACTTTTTAAAAAATGCCTACGGGTACAAAAAGAGTGATCTACAGCAATACAATGACATATTGCGTCGTACTAATGCTGCCCGACGTAATTATAACTCTGACAGACCAAATCCGAGGAACTAATAGTAAAAAATATGTGGAAATCATTAAACCATTACTTCAACCTAGAAAACGGTTCAGCTACATCATCTATTGTCCCTCCAACCACAAGATCTCGAACAACTTCTATCTCCAAAAGAGGTGGTGGCATGCAACTATTGCGATACAATAACAAAGCTATTGAATTTGTACCGTGGAATAACCCGAATAAGTTAGTAGATTGGCTACGGAATTATTAGGATCAATGTCGACAGGAAATACTAGCAATCACAACGAAGTAGTATATATAATTGATGAACTACGTGAAGCAAAAGTAATACAGTAACAGCTCTTGTTATAAACCTATTACTATATCCTTTTCATTTCATTGTTACACCGACTACCACTAAAGGCAGTACTACATGTCCATCAGTTATGCCAATAGATAAATTTGGCAGCCATCTTCATCATCAAATGACAGTGGATAAATTTGGAAAACATATTACTCAGCATCGCAGTGATGCTACGAAGCAAAGTGATATATATTACGAAACTTATTTTACCTTGCAAGGTGTCTTGCAACAGACAACAGTAGATATTCCATTGGGTATCAATGGTAGATATTTCTTTCCTACAGAGGGAAAAATATTGCATTGTAAGTGGTTACCTCGAGATATTCATCTTCAGTGGATTCTGTAATATATACGACTCCGCTGTTTCTAAATAATAAAACTATTCGTAAGGAAGTTGTGATTCAACCTATAATTCCAAAAGATATCACTTTCGACAAAGAACAATTATTCATCCTAGAGTTGTACTACAATCCAAAGTAAAAAATGAGTAAATCCGATGTTGTTGAAGAACTGCACAAACCAGCAAGGAGAAATTTTCCGCGACGTTGTGTAGTACTAAAAGGTTTAAATGATCTCTTTCAAGCTGATTTAGTGGAAATGATACCTTATGCTCATGTGAATAAAGGATTTCGATATATTTTAGTAATAATTAATGCCTTCTCTAAATATGTCTGGGCTTTCCCATCAAACGCAAGAATGGTAAACTAGTCGCGGAGGTAATGGATAAACTGCTATCTGGATTGCAAAGATGCCTACGCATATACAAACTGATATGGGAACGGAGTTTTATAATGCAGAATTTAAAAAGTAATGAAAAAATTCAATATCAATCATTACAGTAGTTATTCCACCTTGAAAAGTAGCATAGTCGAACGTGTCAAATCGTACCCTTAAAGCAATAATGTGGAAAACATTCAGCATGCAAGGATCATATAAGTGGCTATCAATCTTGCCTCAAATTGTTACCGATTATAATTCAAGAAAGCATAGAACAACCGGATATAAACCGGTAGATGTAACGGAAAAGAATGCTGCAGATATTTTGCAACATTTAAAATGTCAGAAAGTTCTTGACCGTAAAACACCTAAATTTAGAGTGGGGAACATGTACGCATTAGCAAACATAGAAGCATATTCTCTAAGGGTACACACCTAATTGGAGTTACGAAGTCTTTCGAATATCAACAGTTAAACGTTCAAGCCCACTCACCTACACATTACGTGATAGTCGAGATGAAGAGATTCAAGGTCGGTTCTATGAGCCCGAACTACAAAGTGTTAAACATCCAGACATTCATCTAGTTGAACGTGTCATCCGACGTCAAGGGAATAAAGCTCTCGTTAAGTGGTTGGGTTTTGATACTTCTCACAACTCCTGGATTTCTACCAAAGACATTGTGTAATACGCTAATTAACCTTAATTATATATACTGTAATATTAATATGCAATAAACAGATCTTTTTTACTTTTTATTACTACTATCCTATACATATACATCACTACATACTACTAAAGCGTCTGACAAACACACACTCACGATGCTGTTTTTCGAGAATTGGTGAAATTATATTAGCACAGTCACCTATTCTTTTTTTAAATCGTGCAGAATCTCTAGCTAATTGTTCCCATTCTCCTTTTCGCGCATGCCTGTAAGCCAACTCCCATACTACTATGTAGTGAACTACGTTTTTGGACTCATTAATGCGCACCTTCTTCACTGGGTGAGTCGTCATCTGATGACTCAAAATTCGGTAAATATCTTTCTATTTCGTGTATAAATTGCTCCAATGATATTTCTTTAAGGTCTTCTATTAATCGCTTTATACAACAAATACACTCTATATCGCCTACATGCGATGTTAAGTATTTTTCACAAAGGCGTATTCCTCCCCCATACTTATTAACTAGATTATTTAAATAGTCATCACTAAATCTACCCATTCCATACACTTTTTCATGATCAGCATCGAATTCTAATGATTGTAACTGGCATATTAGTCTTTGGACTGCACTAACACAATCTACAGCTTTAGGCCACGACTCCGCACTATAACACATCCACATATTGACTAACATCTAATACTATCCACTATTGACTACAAGCGCGTTACCCCCCCCTTTGAGTTATAGGTTGGCAAGATCCATATCCATATATAGTTTCTCCTTGGCAAATACTTCCATTTCCAGAAGGCAGGCTATGTTGACCTCAAATACATCACGCAATGGACCTATAACTTGGTGAATGTTACATTCAGGAATTGTCGCTGTCGACTGTATTAGGTTTTATAAAACTCTGGAAAGTTCACAGTATCTGCCAACTCCAATCGGTAATATATTATCTTCAAAAGCTTCCATAACTGTTCTATAGACTCCCATCCTAAATAGACATCAATTTCGTCACTATCACAGAGGCGTATAATTTTTTCTTGTTAATATTTTCGTACGAGACAGTCTTCGATCCCAGTTTGGTAGGTAGCCATGTTCCTTCAGGACTGTAGAAATAATTAGTAATCACCCTTGATTATCCATAAGTATACGCCATTCCTGCTTGTCAAACACCACTCCACCACTCTTCGTTCCACCTAGTTTTACGACTGGCTCAAATCCAAATTTGGGTGATAGACCGACACTAACAAACTTTGTTTTACTTTTATTTAAGAAATAATGCACATTATTAAGCAAAATATCGCAATATTTACTTGAACTTATAGCACCAGAATCTTCGCCTTTTCTATGGCTTGACGTACGATGTTATCCATTATATACGATACTGACTTTACATACATTCCCTCTCTTTATATATGACACTCTCCCACTATGTACCCTCCTCAAGGCTACTTACGTGACCTTCACGATTTACCACACATTGCTTTAGCGGTCTTGTCGGTTACACCTTTTCAAGGTTTTCTTTTCGTTCCACTACTTCAAGGATTCACAGCCATACCTATTCACCACATTGTTCTCATTTCAAGGTTGTTCCACTTTGCCATATTTCGTTTTTTCCAACCTTATATTCACCACAGTTCCAAGGTCCCACATTTCCAAGGTTGTTCCACTTTGCCACAACAAGTTTACTACACAAGGTTACATACTCCCACTCAGTTTTCTTCATATACTTAAAGGGAGGGTTTTACATATACCATAGTTACCGATCTTCACTATGTCAGTTACTCCAGTGCAAGACGATTGGAAGACAATGTACCAACCACAAACCCTATTTCAACTTAGTACGCGACGGACATGTCAATTAATTCCGAACTGGGTAAATTTTGAAAAGGAAGGAATACTACCGGCTTCCATAAACAAAGTGCTACGAAATAATTATGAACTGGTTCAGTGGAATTCAGCGTGGTATACCGAAATGAGCAAGGTAATACGCGAGCACTTTGCGGCAAGTCGTGTAACAGCATATGCCCACATTGTATCAATACATGTTCGATACCATCTGGTGGACTTCATGAATTTGTGTCATTGCTGTTTCGCCCGATTGAAACCAGGAGATTACCGCGTAGTGGACCATCATATGCATATGGAGCGCTGGACTGCGCGGTACCACCTGTCGTACGAATATTATTGGTGCTCGTCGTGAGGCGCCTCTCACACAGTTATACGATGTGTACGATGATGACTCATGTATACTGTGTGATGAGGTGTGCTACGTACGAGTAGTCTTTTTACTGTATCTATTGTATATATTGTACATATTGTATATATGTGTTGTATATATTGTATATATTGTATATATATTGTATATATTGTATAGAATACATTATTTCCTGTCAGTATCTTACTGATTTCGCTGATGTTAACATGTGTGACCCAAACTTTTATTATCCTCAGTATTACAACTGTTTCGATAAACGCTTACTAACGTATCGAACATGGTCTGGAGTTCACTCACCCTCATCGCTTGCTGCAGCAGGATTCATTTCCACATCTTCAGACGATACAGTTGAATGTTTCATGTGTGGGGTTAGAATAAACCGCTGGCAGCCAGATGTCAATCCGTTACAGGAACATCTACGATGGGCACCACATTGCACTTATGCTCAGCTCCTCGCACCACGTCCGCGCAGATGTACTGAAACGGAAGTGGAGAGGACCTTCTGCACTTGTACTAAATCAAAATGTTTTATTCCTAAAGAAAATCATATATCTGAGTAATAACATTTGTACATGTCTGTCTACATCAATTAAATATATTTACATATCGTTTTTTTTTATTTCGGTAAAAAAGTGAGGTTGAACAAAAATCATACAAGTGGGCAAAAAACATACAAGTGGGGTATAGAGTAGCAAGCAGGTGGCTAAGCATAAAGTAGGTCACACGGATGGCCTTGTAATTGTGATACAGGAAAGCGTGGTCGGATAGCCTTGTAATAGTGGAACAGAAAAGCGGAGCTTGTGACCCTGGTTTTGTGGTACTGATATGTCGCACAGATAGCCTTGTAGTTGTGGAACAGGAAATCGGGGTTTGTGACCGTGGGTTTGTGGTAATGATATGTAAGTAGGTCACACATTGCGCTTTTTGACCTTGGTATGGTGGTAAACCGGTTTTGTGGCAACCTTGGAAATGTGGGACCTTGGAAATGTGGCGGTGTTCTAGAAGTCTCCAACTCTACCTACTATTCCGTTACCGCCTACCTTGTATCAGGTTTTTCAGAGGGTTTTCCTCATATATGTAGCGACATGGCCACTGCGGCTACTTAGGCAAATTCTGGGGTGAACAACGATTTTTGTTCACGGCAATAGTTTTCGGCCGCGCATTTCGATAATTACCGCGCTAAATTTAAGTGTAAAATCAATTTTAGACGCAAATCTAACTGGGAACAACTTACTGCCATCTGATAGCTTAATAAAAATTACGATTGTGCATTACGGGCGTAAATTTATAGCAAAGCACAAATCAACAGGGAAAATATAGTAAAGATCAAGCGATGGAGCAGTTATTAGAAGAAATTAAGGCTAAATTGGATAAAATGGAAGTGAGAGATGAAAGACTTGAAAAGAAAATTGATGGTTTCCAAAGCGAACTATCAATAGTTAAAAGGAAAATCTACTTATGAAACAAAAACTACTGGAACATGATAAGAAATTAGAGGAACTCGACAGAGAAATAAGGAAAAGGAGACTAATTATACATGGAGTAAATGAACAAAATAACGAGTCAGATCTGTTAATTAAAGAAGCAACAAGAACGATACTAAAAGGCATGAATTATTATAGATATGGAAAAGAGGTGACCGACATCAGAAGAATCGGAAGAAATACCGAGGGAAGAAGGAGACCCATAATGTTAGAACTACTAAATTGGCCAAAAAAAATGGAAATTCTAAGACCCACAAAAAAGCTAAAAGGTACTAACACTTATATAGAAGATTTTCCGAAAGAAATTCAACTACAAAGAAAAGAGCTGATTAAATATATAAAAATAATTAAATCAAAAGGCAACCTAACACAACAAACTTATAGTAAATGGAGAATCCTACAGCCTCAATCAACTAAAAGCGATTGAAATTAATGAGTCGGACTCTGAAGAGACAGAAAAGAATGTGGAAAACGTTAACACGAATACAAAATCAACAGATAACAAAGTTACCGAAATTAAAGATGAAAAATTAAAGGAAACATCACCAAACCAAGAAAGGCAGAACATCGAGTCAGAGATCACCTGGAAATGATGGAGATGTTAATTTAGGAGAAACTGCAGAAGATCAATAGAACAGGCTATTTCTCAAAAACTGGTAAACACAATAAATGGACGGACACTGGAAACGACACAGGCTATGGAAATGGATAATGCTAGGAGGAATTTAACATGCAATATTAGTACTTGGAACATTACATCTTTAACCGGCAAGGAAATTGAGCTAACAGAAGAAATGGAAGCAAATAATATAAAATGTATGGGGATAAGTGAAACAAAGAAACCAGGAAAAGGATATATGAAAATCAACAGCAAGTACAGTTTATACTACTCAGGTGTAAACGTGGGACAAAGGGCGAAGGTAGGTAGGTTTTATAGTAAGTGAGGATTTAAACAAGGTAATAACCGAACACAAAGAAATAAATTGCAGGATAACATACATAACAATCCAGCTGGATGAAATAATACATTTAATACAGATATACGCACCAGTTGAAGGGACTCTAGAAAAAGAAATGAACGACTTCTACATGAATCTCAATCTAAGAGACACAAGTGATATTATAATTATGGGCGATTGGAACTCAAGGATAGGAGACGATATACATAGAGGAATGGGATGACTAGGGAAATATGGCGAAAAAGAAAGGAATAGAAATGGGCTCAAAATGATAGATTTCTGCATCAGAAATGACTTGAAGATTGGAAACTCCTTCTGGTATCAACCGCTGGAAGAAAAATATACATTTGAAGCCCAAGGCAGAAAAGCAAAAAGCATTATTGATTATATAATATATAGTGATGGATTAATCAATAGAATACTAGAAGTGAAGGTAAATAAAAATGCAGAAATAGACTCCCAACATAGCCTAGTCTACGTTAAAATAAAGTATAGATACGATATAGATGAAGTTTATGAACGTAAGAACGAATATAGATTAAATATAAGAAAAATAAAAATGAAAAGTATAGAGATATATACCGAAAGAAAGTGGATAGTGAACTTTCGAAAAGAAAATATCAGATCTGAGAAACCCGGACGACAAATGGAGAACCCTTAAAGCTGTGATGAGCGAAGCAATTCTTGAAACTTGTGGAATGAAGAAAGTAAATCTAAACAATAAAAGAACACCTTGGTGGAATATGGAGGTGAAAGAGGCAATAAAACAAAAAAAGGTAGCATGGAAGAGGTACCTAGAGGAAAGAAACGAGACAAACAAGATAGAACATGATAGAAAGAGGAAAGAAGCCAAATATGCTGTGAGAAAAGGCTAAACAAGCCTCATGGATTGCTTTTGGTACTGAATTGAACGACGGATATAAAATAAATAATAGAAAATTCTGGGGGAAAATTAAGAGTCTCAGAGGGAGAAATAAAGAAAAAACTGCGGGTATTAAGGACGCTCAAAATATTGTACAAACAAAGAAAACAAGACACATGGAAGAACTTCTTTGCCCATAAATTTGAAGACTCAAGAAATCGTAATGATTCAGTAGAATGGGATGTAGAAGAATATGAAGATGAAGATACAATTGAAACTATTAGCAGAGAGGAAGTTGCCGACGTCGTATCGAAAATAAAAATCGGGAAAGCCTGGGGGGAAGATGTCCACCCTGAGATGATAAAATATCTTGGAGAAATTGGTATAAATTGGCTTTGGGAGTTATATTTAGAAATTTGGAATACGGAAACAATTCCCACAGAATGGGATAGCAATTTAATTTTACCCATCTACAAAAAAGGAGAGAAACAATTATGGAAAATTATAGAGCCATCTGTCTATCGTCGATAGCCTACAAAACATTTACAAGATTAATTGAACAGAAATTAAGAATACTGGTAGAAAATCATTTAGAGGACGAACAAGCTGCATTTAGAAAAGGCAGACAAGCAACAGATAATATTTTTACATTAAAAATTATTATAGAAAAAAGGTTACAGACGGGAGAACAACTTATACTCACCTTTATAGACCTGAGAGCAGCTTTTGATACAATATGTAGAATTGCCTTTCTACAATGCCTTAAACAAGTAAATGTACCAAATAAAATTATAGGAATTATAAAGATATTATACAGAAATATGAAAGCGACGATCGGTTATAGGAATATGAATCCAGTACAAATTGACTCCCTAATTTATGCCGATGATGTAGTCATCCTTGCCGACTCAGAGAAGAAAATGCAAAAATTAGTGAATATATGGACCACAGAAATACAAAAATTAGGAATGGAAATAAACCCCTTTAAAAGTAAAATAATGGTGATAAATAAAACTGAGAAGAATATTTCTATAATGCTTAATCAGTCAGAGACATAGCTGGAGGAGGTAACAACTTTTCGAATATGTAGACACGATAATCACTAATGAAGGAGGGATTGTAGCTGATCTTGCAAATAAAATCAAGAAAGTAACTAATATCTATTACGCGTTAAACAATACAATTTTCAGCCAAAATGAAATAAACGAAAGAACTAAGTTAATAGTTTATAACACCATCACAATCCCAATACTCCTGTATGCAAGCGAAACCTGGGTTATGCTGCAAAACTATGAAAGTAAATTAACGGCAACCGTAATGAGATTTTTAAGAAAAATCGCTAAAGTAACAAAATGGGATCACATAAAAAATGTAGACATCCTAAACCGCTTAGATCAAGAAGGTATAATTAAGAAATACGAAAATAAGATCTTAGAATGGTATGGACACTTAACCAGGATGCAAGATAGTAGATTACCGAAAAAGATTTTAGAGACAAGAGCAACAAGAAAAAGGAAAAGGGGCAGACCGAAAAAGACCTGGCTAGAGGAAGTGAGTAGAAGGGGCGGACTTCGCGGATGTAGTATGAGAGAATTAAATGAAAGAGCAAGGAATAGAAGAGAATACAAAAAATGGATTATGGATTAAAGCAGACAGTATCCGACACCCACTCGGGTAAATGGATAAATGAAGAAGAAGAAGAAGACATCACGTATTAGATACAAACACGCTTCTCTCCACACAGATGTTCACCATCTATAACCATTCACTCCTTGAACAGTCGTCAGCCACGGGGTCTATATGTTTCGACATTGACCGCCCCTTGTAGCCAGGTCGATCTGGGGTTACTAGCTAAATAGTGCTCTGGACGATGTAGTATTCCCTACTAACGGTATCATCCTACTATCGGACAGTTAGTTGTCTACTGCCCCGACACGTAAGGAAGTAAGAAGTAGAAATATAGACAGAGTGATAATTATAAGTTTGAAATGAATTTGATGCACTAATTAGGGGTACAAATGATCTCTCCTGATAACTATAGCTTCGCATCGGATCATTTGCAGCTGGTGTGGATTTGTAATGACTGTTCGTAACTTGTCGATTGAGATAACTCGCCCTCATTCTGCATGTAACCATCAGCCCAGAAAATAATTTGCAATATTTCATGTTGAACGAAGTTTGTAGTTTGTCATAATTTTTGATTTTATGGAAAATGATCTAAATTCAGGAAGTTCTACATTCAGTTGTGGAGGTGGTGGTTTCTCAACACCAGACTTGAGAATCCCAAAAGCTTCCTTAAGCAAGTGTAATTTTTAATCCACTTTTACCTTCTTACATGGTGGTTCTGATAATGGATTAGATGTGTTTTAACTCCAATTGTTAATTCCATTGTCCTGAAAAATACAAGATTAATTTCCCTTTTTTTTGACATCAAACAATCAAACAATACAGTGGATCAAAATAGAAAATGATTTTTATAAACTTTTGAAATTTTTCTCATGTAATCGGAGCATTGGATGGAAAACATTCTGTTAGTGTCCACCAACAGTGGAACAAATTTTTATAATTAGATATGGTAGAAATGGGAACCTTAGCAATACCTACCACCAAACAATTAAAAAGTCACGAATAGAAAATTCTGTATTTTTCCTTGTCGATTCAGCTTTTGTAATGGATGAACATATCATGAAATCATATGCTGAAGTACATCGAAAAGGATCCAAAGAAAGAATTTTTAACTATTGTTTATCAAGAGTATTCGGGATATTTGCTGCAGTATTTCAAGTGTTCAGAAAACCAATGTTACTACAATCAGAAAAGGCAAAAGTTATTGCAATGGCTGCAATACATTTGTACAATTTTTTGAGATACAGCTCTTCAAGAACTTTATGTACACTGTCTGACTCTACGGACTAATATCACTGGAGAGTTGATTTCAAAAAATTGGAGAGATGATAATCTCACTTCATTTCTACCAGTGGTTTGCAAGGCATATGCAATGAAATCAGGAGGAATTATCTAGTTACTTCATGACTAAAGGAAAATTGTCGTGACAAGTCTGTTATGCTTAAAAATAAAACAACAAACATACTTCTGAAGTCACTCCTTTTAGTGGTACATCCCGATCCTTTAAGAATTCTAAAGTAGGATACAATAAACCGTTTACTCTGGTACAATTCAAACAAAATAAATATAAATGAATATAGTTACAATAAATCAGTGTGTAATGAATATATCAAATTTTTATAATTATCAATTAAAGTAAGAACCTTTTCCTCGCCCTAGTCCACTATGCCGTTCGAAAATTGACTCAAACACGAACTACACAACTTAGCATCAACAAGTCAAATAAGAGCTCCTTTGCGTTCAACGTGAAAACCCACAGCTGGCAGTTCACTGCGAACAGTTCGAAGTACTCACAAGCTTGGTTCAATCCTTATCACATTAACGAACTCAGGTTGAAATTACAGTTACAGTACCCAGCTTAACAGGTTACAAGCCTACAATCTAGGCACTAGTATTTAGTGTATGTGGACAATTCTTAGCTTCAGCTGAATCCAATTGTAATTAATTAATCTACGATTTATCAAACATGTACTGGCAGAATTTTAAAACTAGAAACAAGCCATCTACACACCGTGTTTCAGCCAATGTAAAAATTTGTTAGCATCAGGATGTTTGGATTATCCCTTGAAATTATGGAATTTTAATAAATTAGCCAAAGATACTACTTCTGAAGGTGTAAATATTCACATAATCCTAATGTTAATACAGGAGATTTGTTATGTTGAGAAGATTTGCAACAAATTAATCTTCAATTACAGTACACACGAAGAAACATTGCCGATGCATACTCATATAATCGTAAATTTTCCAAGCTTGGCAATCAGGTGATACCAATGGTGTCACCGCCAAATTGTTCAGTTTAAGGGGTAATATCTGGCTTGAATTTTTAAAAAATTGATTTTTGTCTTAAATAATAATAAGCTTTAATGTCCTTTAAGGTCCATTAACAGGACAATAATAAAACTGAAATTATATTAACATTTAAACATAGCTAACGTAACTAAATATAATGGTATAAAATAAAACAAGTGAATGGAATTAAACAATATTCGAATTCAAATAAGCTGACAATACAGAGGAAAGGCGGGAGTGGTTTATGTCACATATTTTGCCAACAAGATCAAAGTTCTGGCATATAGAGAAAATGGGAGATCAGTAAAAGATGTCAGTTTGTGATGCATTGCAAATGAAAGTGGCTACTCTTCGAGAAGAAGTTCGAGGAATTTTAAAATTTAAAAGTGCTAAAAGGTCAGGCGCATCTATCTACACTTAAATGATACTCTAAAGTCAAAAATAAGGTACAATTAATTGTTTTCAGGGGTTTAGCTAGATGTGTATTGTAATTAAAAACCACTAAAATGATATTCAATAATTTTTAATTCTGATATGACTGCACTTTCTCTAATAATTAAATGCATTCCAAAATGTATTTACTGACATACGTGCTAATCTACTTCAGAGTTATTATTTCCAGTTTAGTATTGGTCTTGATTTTAAGGCGATTAGTTCAATACTATAATGAAATGAGTCCAACTCTGGCTCAACATGGACAAGTAATACATAGCCAAACACGCGAAGTGGTGTATAATTATTTGAAAGAGTTAAATCCTTCGTACACATTAAAACAACTTAAAAAAACCAATTATTATTTACAAAATGATAAAATTATTGACGTACAAACAGAGCAAATTGTAATAAATCTGGGGAATGATACAGAAGACAAAAGCAATTGATTTAGCGACAAGTGAATTGCGTAAATTTGATTTTGTTAATGTAATTTTATTTAACCCATTAAGTACCGGTACCAAAAATAATAATGAAATTTAGAAAATTGTTACTAGTTATCAATTAAATCCTATTTTCATTAGGTAAAAATACAGATTTTTTGGTCGTGTTTGGTTTACAAGAAATTAAGTGTCCTATATACAGTCGACTCTTGTTAATTCGAACTCGAGGGACTCTTAAAATATTACGAATTATCGAGTGTTTGAAATATCAAATGGTTCGAAATTTTTTAGAGAAAAGAAATAAAACTTTGAATTATTGAGTGTTGATAATCAATTATTATTTATTAATTGCTATTCTTTAACAATGACAAAAGTTAAGAGGTACAACATGTACATATGTATTCATAATGTGAATTAATTAATCTTTCGAAAGAACTCTGTTACATTGGTTGGCTTCAAAGCACATTGTTGCTGCTCAATAACTTTTTTTAAGAGAAAAAGTGCCTGAAATGCTTTTTCATTACTTTCGTTTTGTAGACAGAAGCTTTGTAAGGTGTCAAATAAGGCTCTTGCTTCCTTAACTGACACCTCTGCCAAAGGTTCTGATGTATCGTCCTCATCTCCATTGTTGCTTTTTTCATTTGTATCTGTCGCAGATAAAATTTCGTCATCGGTTAGTGAGCCTGAGACAGCAACATCTTCATCCACTTGAACGAAGTCAGAAAAACACACCGCTGATGACAACTAGTGGTTCTTCATTATCCGTGATTATTGGAAGATTTTCCTGATCTTCTTTTATGAAACCGGATTTTTTTAAGCAGTTGAGAATCGTTTGGGGTATTACAGCTCTCCATGCCTTGTCAATCAGTAAAATAGCCGTCAGAACTGTGATATTTGCAGTTAGCTGCTTGTCGAGAGATTCTAAAACGAGCTTAACAATTTCTTTGCGATAGAACGTCTTAAAATTATGGATGATCTCTTGGTCTAATGGTTGCAATCTGGAAGTTGTATTCGGCGGAAAGAAGTAGAGTTCTACGTTGGACAATGTAGGAGGACTGTTGTGGGCAGTGCAATTGTCTAAAAAGAGTAAAATTTTCAGTTTTTGTCGTTTCATGTCCCCATTAACTGTTAAAAACTTCTGTCGTCATCCAAGCTTTTTTGTTAGCACGATAATCAGTACGATTTCACTCCTTTGGAACATCACGGTTTCATTGCTTTTCCTATCACTAAGGATTTAAGTTTTTCCGATCCGTCTATATTTACTGCAAGTAAAACTGTCAACCTCTCTTTACTGTTTTCCCCCATGACATTTTTCATCTTTAAAAGTAAGCGTCTTGCCCGTTTTCAATCAAAGTCTTCAATTTACTGTGCCAATCTAAGCAAACTTAACACTTCCACTTTCCCCACAAACTTTTTTAAACACAACTCCATTTCTCCTTTTGAAATTTGTAAGCCACCCTTCACTTGCCGCAAAGTTTTTGATGCTTAGAGTAAACGCGAACTCTTTTGCTTTTTCCTTTAACAAGTTTCCGCTAATAGACAATTTTTGTCCTCTACACTGTCTTAGCCAAATGACCAGGCTTTCTTCCAGATGAGGAAATTCACCTTTAGTAGTTCTCTTCCGTACTCCAGCAGTTTGAGCAGCATAAATTTTCTCCTTGTGCTTTATTATGGTTGAGAGAGTACTCAGAGGAATCTTAAATTCTTTTGCAACATCACTTTTCTTCTCACCTCCCTCTACTTTTTCGATTAACTTCTCCTTTTCAGCAATCGTCAAGCATTTATACTTTTTAGGGCTCATAACTAACACAAACTTTTATTTAATCTGTATACAACTAACGAAAGAGTAACAGTAACTGAAACTTAACTACATACTAATCATTACAAAAACAAAGGCTCGTGTACGATGATACAAGTTTGAATTTGTTCTGCGACTTTTAATTGTTGAGTGTGACGCCGATGAGTTCGAATTAACACGTCGTTTTGTTACGTAGCGATGATTTTTTCGTTCGAATTACCAAGTGCATAAAAATTTAGTTCGAAATATAAAGAAATTTTCTAGAAAACCCGTGATAACTTTGAATTATAGAGAGGTTCGAATTATCGCAGGTTTGAATTAACGAGAGTCAACTGTATATGACACTCGTACAATGTGAGTAGGATTGCACTCCCTACAGCAATGAACGTACTACGCACAATCTGAAATAGTATGGGTTTAACGACTCATGCAACAAAAAATTATTTTTATTTATCGTAAGGTTCAAAACATTCTACAATTTGCAATTGGGAAATTGGCATCTACGCTGTTTTTCCCTCCGTCTTATCCAACAGCTGTTCCATCCTACCGAACGTCAGGCACTACACCATGCACGTTGTGTTTCCGATGGCCTTGTTTTAAATAAAATGTGGCAACACTTCTTCGAAAATCTAAACAAGATAAAGAACCTGGCCCGTGATTTTTCTGTACAAAATCCATGCATTTGTTATGGACATGTCGATCATTCTTGTAATTAACGACCAGTACCAGTTTTTGCCTCTAATCCTAATAGCATATTTGCCAACTATCCAGTCGTGATGATCAACACCTCCCATATATTAATTGTGTCAAAATTTGTACCAATTGTAACACATTTGTCATCATTCCATTTTAAGATTAAAATATCACCAATTTTGTCAAATCGATAATCAAATGTGCCACGCTCTTTCTTTGAAAGTTCTTTTTAATTAGAAGTGGGCATTTACCTGTTCTGTTTTCACACATCGTTCCTATAACATGTAGGATAAGAAAAGTATAGATTATTGCAGTATATACCTGTTGCACAAAATCCAATTGATTTTAGATGAATCAGTATGTCACGGTTTGTAAAAAAGTTAGGATTTTCAACGATTACTAAAAGATCTGTAATAACTTGCGGACCTTGCAGTAAACGCGGAGTTGCATTTTTATCTTTGCCAGTATAAACAGAAAGTTTGTAGCCATATCCATCTGAATTACATAGCGCCCATAATTTATATCCAAATCGAAATGGTTTTGCTTGTATAAATTGCTTCATACGATTGAGCCCATAGTATTTCACAATCATTTCATCAATTGATAAATGAGTAGAAAATGTACCCCATTGTTAAAATGCTTGGTTTATTTTATTTATTAGTGGACGAATTTTATAGCACCTTGAATGAAACACATAATGTTGACCTATCAGTCAAATCAATTTCGTCGTTATTACAACAGTGAAAAACTGATTTCAATTTCAAGTATCTATTTTGAGACATTGCATCCGCTACACGTTGTATTCTGGTGTCTTCATCTGTACTTCAATATAGCTTTTCAGAAAGTAAAATATGGTAACCAGAAAATATTAAAAATCCAATAAACGTTTTTAATTCCTGAACAGTCAGAGTAAAATCAATAAAATTTTTTACAGATATCTTTCCGTTTCTTCTTGCAATAAATTATAAACATCGTCAGAGAAAATTTTTTCAAACAATTGTACAGGAGATAAATCATGTATGTCAGCACTAATAATTTTAATTTTCTCATTTTCAGACTGACTTTCTTATTGTGTTTGTATAGGATGGCTGAGATTTATGCCAACACGAAGTAATATTAGTTAATTTCTTTTTACCCGTACTTGTTAAACAGCTTTCATCGGGTTTCTTACGAGCACATTGCTTATCAGGATTATCATCACGATTAGACACATTAGCTCCTTGTAATTGAATTTCTATATTTCCAGGAATATCATTGATTTAATTTACTCCTGTTATGTGCCGCCTTCATCACAATTGCTTAAAACGTCGGGATTCGGTGGCAAAACAGCTATATCTACACTATCCGCGTTTTCCAAATGTTTATAAAATTCCTTATCTTTGAATAACGCTTCAATATCTGTAACACTGAAAAACCGCTTACTTGCCATGTTTTACACCACAAGAAATGCACTAAATGAATAAGGGAGCATCACCTCTAATTTATATACAAACAATCTCTGCAAGAATCATCTAGTTTGGACCTGTAAATTCAAGGTATAAATGTATACAAATTGGATCAAATGACATCAAATTTTGTACCTGTTTATGATAAGATCAACATTTGAAAAAATTATGCAGTTTTACCAAACAAACTTTCTATTTATGAATTCTGAACAGAAAAGTTACATAATTTATTGAATCTTCAAAAAAACTAAGGAAAACTAAATGTGTGACAAGTGAAGAAAAAACAACCTTTCTTGTAAATTATTTTTCTGTATATAATTACTAATTTCTTATAATCTTGCTCCTAAAGGATGACAAATATAAAATTTAAAAAAAAAACATTTTTGAATTACAACTAAGAAATAAAAATTGCTATTTTTGCTGTCCTATATATATGACACCAGTACATAATGGGTTAATATTTTTAATTCGTGTACGATTGATTAGTATACAGTCGTCCGGATTGCAAAACCTCGTATTTGCATTTTTTTCCTAACATATTATTTTTAATAAATTGGGATCCCAAGGGTGAAACGCGTATGTGTGCAAAATCGCGAAGCGCTCCGATATTCCTATAATGCAAAATATACTCGGTTCTTAACCACGATTTGAATATAGCGAACTTAACCTCGTACTTGACGCAGTTTCCGTGGTAGCTTATAGAGACAGGTGTTTGCGGTGTTTTGTGTTAAAAGAATAGACTGGTATGCATTAAAATAAATATTACAATTTCATGGTTACAGAGAATCCTAAGGCCGTATATTATACGTGCAGTAGTAAACAAATAATTGTTTATGATATTTTACGGTTTTATTTCCATTTTAAATTGTTGCATCATATGAGTTTTTGAGCGAAACTTTTTTGTTTACATTGCAGATACTTGGTTTTGCACAATAAAAAGTTAATAAAGCCTGTTTATGTATGCGTTATTATACCTACATGATTTTGTGTACAGGTTTTCATTTAAAATTTTTAAAAACTACAAAATAGTCTAGATAATTATTTTTATTTTCAGAAGATGTCCTTACCAAGGGAAAAATTATGGTGCCTAAAGCATTAGAACAAATTAATGATCAAGTTTGCCAGATACCTGAAAATATCTGCTTCGAAACTTCTTGCCCATTGAGGAAACTATCTGGATATAGACATTCCTAACTTTTACATTGACGACATGTAATAATAGAAGAAATTGAAGAAATAATAGAAGAGACCATAGTTGAATTGACAAAGACAATAAACAGCATCAAGTCAAAAATTCAAACAACGAAGCGGTGTTGAGAAACTAGGTAACAATGAAGAAAATGAAAAACATACCACCAAAATAATTCAGGATGAAGAGGAGGAGAGTGATAACAACGATCAAAATGATCCTGACTATATTCCACTAGAAGATGAAAATGATACCATTCAAGAAGAACTGCAGGATGCCCCAGCGGGATCCCAAAAGCATGAGAACAAAAATAACTCTGAAGACGATCAATTAGAAAATGAAGATAGAAATCAAGAAGAAACGGAGGAACCTTTAAAGAAAAAAAGTAAACTGGTTACTAGAGAAGAGCAAAAAACAAATATTTACAGATGCGTGGAAATTCATACAAAGGACTTAAGAAGGACACAGATGGTAAATATAAACTCACAAACTCCACGAAGTATTGGACCAACTTGTATTTCCCAAATGTGTCAAAAATCAAAGGTACTGAAATGTAGGATATTTACAGAAAGAGAAAGGGAAGAAATGTTTAAAAAATTCTGGGAAGATTTAACGTGGGATATGAGAAGGACTTATATTAGCTCCCTTGTGGATACAGTTCCAGCAAAGAGAAAGAAAGCAGATTCAAGAAGAAATGAAACATTAATTTACAGTCTTAAAAGGAACTGAGAGAATAAGAGTGCAAGAAAATGTTTCTTTCCATTGGGAGTAAAAAGAATATGTGAGAGAGTATGCAACTGTTGAAGAAAAGTCAAATGAATCACGAAATAGACATTCTACTAAAGAAAAAAAGAAGGTACTAGAGAATTTTTTAGATGTTTTGCCAAAAATGTCATCGCATTATTGCGCCTACCACAAAATTATACTTAGAGCCTGTGTTTCAAAGTAAAATGGACCTATACCGAGAATATAAGAAATATTGTGAAGAGCAAGTACAACAGTCTTTTTCAGAAAAAATATTATTTGACACTCTCAAGAAAAAAAACATTAAGTTATACCGTAAGGAAAGATCAATGACGTTGCATTGGACATAAAGTTAGTAATATTGCTGATGAAATCTATAGTTCTCATTTGCAAAGAAAGGATATACGTTCTTCCAAGGAAGAAGACAAAAAGGCCTGTCAAGAAAGTGATAGGAATTTATTAGTATTAACAGTTGACATACAAGCTGTAAAGCTAGTGTACTTAAGCAGTGAATTACTATAAAACAAAACTCTGTGTTCACAATTATACCATTTACAACTTAGTTGATGGAGAAGTGACGTGTATTTATGGGATGAGAGCCATGGGGACTTGAGGCCAGTAATTTTGCCACAATGTTGTCTGATTACCTCAGAATTATGTTTCAAAGTTTGCTAGTACAAAGAAATAATTATTTACAGTGACAGATGTGGCTATCAGAATAAGAACTGTGTTATCGAATGCTCCTTACATTTTCATCGAAAAAACATAATTGAAACATATCAAGTTTTTTGAAAAAGGACATAGTCAGATGGAAATGGACTCGGTTCATACAGATTGAGAGAAAACTAAAAACAGACATTTATTGCCTACAGATTATATAAATGTTTGTCATAATCATAAAATTCATACAACGTAAAATACATGCATTATGATGATTTTAAAGATTTTTCTAAAATTGGTTATTATTCAACCATAAGACCTGGTTACAAAGCCAGAGATCCTAAAGTTTGAACTTCATGGTCTAATGTACCTTCCTGCGGTGAAATAAAATATAAAATTAATTATGATGATATCTGCACAGACTTTCATAAAAGACCAAGGATGGAAATTATACAGTTACTCAGCTTTATAAAACTGTCAAAAATTAAACAAGTACAATCATCTACAGTCTTTAAAAGTGCTAGATAAGCAGTTTTGGAAATTTATGACAATCTTCCACACTAATAGTGTTTATAATTTATATTTATTGTTATGTTTACCTATATTTACCCAAACAAATTTGTTTTTTGTTTACAGTTACACGAAATTACCTGTAAGTTTCTTTTTTTTCTTAATATTAACCATTAGTTTGCTTGTGCCAGAACACGTATGTCGTTGTACAGTTTCAGAGTTTTTGTTCAAAATTTCGTAAGTTTTGTTATTTTGGAAAAAACTGTTTTGACATTTAAATTTTTTTAAAACGCAGATACGAGGTTTTGCAGTCTGGACAACGATATGTGATTTAATTTTATATATTGTACACGTATTTTTTCGTTAATTTCTTACTTGTTACTAAAATATAAATTTAAAAACACTATGAGATTTATTTCCTCATAAAAATCGGTGCCACTGCTAAATGTGGGAAAAGCAGTTAACATGCCGATGGCTTCCGAATCCACTAACTTTACCTGTGCATTTTATCAAGCGTACTTTACTGTTTGCTGTTAATATGTGTGATGGAGTTACTACTTTAACATTCTTAAACTACATTTATTTATAAAAATTACATATTAGGTGAGGTTTATAAAATATGTAAACTGTATTAATTTATATTATGTATTAAACGAATATTCATGTTTTATATACACTTAAAAAAACTAAGATTATCTATGAAACAAATTATCGAAGTGTTCCTCACAATGAAAGTGTAACAAAACAATTACACTTAAAACATAAAGAAAAACTTTAATGTGACTTACTTCAATGGTACCGAAATGGAATAACATTAAATCTGCATTTAAAATGCATTGTCGCCCATTGGTAACAATACAAAGCTAAGACTGAACTACATATATACAATCATTACCAAAAAAACGTACTTTTGAACTCTACTCAATGTTTTTTCCAATTAAATTTAATAATTACTCAAAAATTAGAGTAGTAATCGCCTAAAGATCACTTTATATTTTAAACAACTTCCATAATTTCATCAGTTTGTTCGGCCACTTTTTTATTAGTTTCACTTACATTAGATTCGTCCACATCCATTACTGTGCTATCTGCACTATTCACATTTAAATCTCCCTTATTTTCATTATCAGTCTCTTTTTGCTCTACTTTTGGTTTCCTACCTCGTCTGCCTTTAGTCACGGAAGACCCTTCTTTATTTACAACTTCGGGATGGGCACCATTCTCTTTCTTAGAATTGTCATTTTTTCCTGCTTCTCCCTCTTTTGAGACGTTACCTTTCTTTTGTTTAATTGAAACTTCACTCTCTTCACTCAATGCTGAACTTACCTTCTCATCTCGCTTTGAATTCTTATTTTCTTTTTCATCTTCTTCGTTTATTTCGACAATCTCATCATTTTTATTATTAACTTTATCTTCTTTTTTAAGTTTCTTACTAAGCCTTGGTTTTTCTTCTTTTTTCTCTAAATTTTTGTCCTTTTGAAGTATACTAGGTCGTTTTGTTTTTTTTGTATATGTCTTATTCTTTTCTTCCACTTCATCTTTATCTAAATCTATAATATCAACAACCGGTTGGGTATTCGTAGGTTCTTCAGGACGTCTAACCAAACCTAGTACATCCAGCATACTGTGCGTTTTTATTGCTTTTTTCGCATCTTCAGCAGATGGATAAGCAGACTTTCGTTCACATTTTGCCAAATGACTTGCTAATGTGTTACCTAGAAAAATTATAAACATAAAATTAATGATGCTTAATTTAATTTTTACAACCAAAAAAATAAGTGACGATATATTTTACAATTCAAAATTATACATGTAGATAATATACACTATTCGACACAAAATATTATATCTAAAGTTTTTGATTTTAAAAAAGTTTTATTTTATGAATGGATAGGAACTTATTGGTGCTACATTTTAAAATTATTTTCATGTTATACAGGGTGTGCCAAAACGAAAAGTATCAAAGTTGCTATTTTTTAAATGGAATGCCCTGTATATTATTTTATTGTTAGTTTCTATGATGAAAATAAATGGGAGTTTTATTAAGGCTTATCCTACCTAACCCCTATGGTTATTGAAATATTTAATATTTTGTGAAAATGTAGTAACAAAGTTAATGCTTAAATTCCCAACTTATATTTTTGTATTTTCAACCAAATTAAGACTGGAGTCTACTAATTGATCAAGTTTTATGTCGCCTGTGTGAAAAATTTACTAACTTATAAAAGGTGTCTTAAAAGTAAGGGTCAATAATTACAATCTTTAGACAGTAGTAACTTATTTAACTTAAATAGGACACCCTGTATTTTATGGCAACAGTAGATGTAAAATTTAATTGTCTATCGCATAGTATTACATATTCCTATGGCTAACTCTTTATATTTTCAAGTAAAATGCACATTTTGTTTGCTTTGACCGACTAATTTTACTCTTCTTCAGTGTTATCAACGAAAAAAATTGAACAAACTTAAATATCTCTGAAACCTTTAGAGATAGGTATAGAACATAGTTAATAGAAATGAAAATCGACTAATAGACGAAGACAAGACATTAAAAAAATATAGGGTGTGCCATTTAAGAAAATGAAGATATAGCATTTTCAAATTTATGTTATTGAATTAATTTTTGTGATCACTGTGTATATTGAAATCCAATTTTGACAATAGATTAAAGTAAGCTCATGTATGAATAAATTCTATACCAAAGATTATTTTTTAATCTTTAAAAATAACTGAGATAGATTAGTTAACTTTGCAAATATCTCAAAAACTGTAAGATTTAGCTTGTAAGTAATTCTTATAAAAAAGATGTAAAATTATAAGGAGAATCGAAAAATAAAATAATATATAGGGTGTTCTATTTAAAAATCAAAAGTTCTATTTTTAGATTATGCAGCTTATAAAAATAGACAACTTTCATATTTGAACTTATCTTCTAAGTTTAATGGCTAAGGAGCTATCGACCGAATACGCACTATTAGGACACCCTGTATAACAGTTTTGGTTTCGATTACAATATCTTTCACTAACAACTTTTTTGTCCATACTTAATAATAACATAGATAGTAAATGTAAATTGCACATAAAGGGTTTTCCAATAAGAGGTGTTATTTTGAATAGCCCGCTATTTCGGTAGATGTCACTTTTGAAGCTGTCATTTATTGACATTTGACAAGTAAAAACTACGCGATTAATAAAAATGGAACGATACACGCTTCAACAACGCATTGAAATTATTAAAATTCACTATAAAAATGGTGAAAATTTGGCAGAGACGGTTCGTAAAACTAAAACATTTTTGGGTCGTCGTGAAGCACCTTGTAGGACCGCAATACAGAAATTGGTGAATAAATTCGAGCTGTTGGGACAAATTAATGATGTGAAGAATAAAACCCGTGCACGTCGCTCAAGAACAACTGAGAATATTGCTGCTGTAGCCCAAAGTGTTGAAGAAAACCCAGGTTTGTCCATTCCTCGTCGTTCTTTGGAATTGGGCATTCCACAAACGTCATTACACCGTACTTTGCATAAAGACTTGGGTCTTAAGGCTTATAAAGTTCAGTTAACACAAGAACTCAAGCCGGCCGATCATCAACAACGTCGTGTCTTTGCTGATTGGGTCGTTGAAATGCATGAAAATGATCCGGAATTCCATCGAAAAATCATCTTGACTGATGAGGCCCATTTCCACCTCGCTGGGTACGTCAACAGGCAAAATTGTCGCATCTGGGGCTCGGAAAACCCAAGAGTTATTGTTGAAAAGCCTCTCCATCCCCAACGTGTGACTGTTTGGTGCGGTTTATGGTCTGGCGGGGTCATTGGACGTTACTTTTTCGAAAATGAGGCTGGAGAAACAGTTACGGTGAATGGATTGCGCTATCGAGAGGTGATTAATGATTTTTTATGGCCGGAATTGGATGGTATTGATCTGGACAACGTTTACTTTCAACAAGACGGCGCTACATGCCACACAAGCAACGAAACCATTGATACTGGAAAAGTTTCCGGACCGTGTTATCTCTCGAAGAGGTGATCACAATTGGCCACCGAGATCTTGTGATTTAACACCTTGCGACTTCTTCCTTTGGGGCCACGTGAAAGATAAGGTCTACGCCAACAGCCCAGCGTCGATTCAAGACCTCAAAGATGGAATTCGTGAGGCTATCGATGACATAGGGCAGCCACTTTGCGATTCGGTTATGGAAAATTTCATGAAAAGGATATGGTCCTGTAAGCGTGGTCGTGGTAGCCATTTGGCTGATATTGTTTTCCATTATTAACGGCATACCTTCCTCTTTATAATGAAATAAACATCCGATCAATTATCTCAAAAAATTCCATTTTTCTTTGAATATCAAAATAACACCTCTTATTGGAAAACCCTTTATAACAATTTTGGTGTCGATTTACCCTTGTCGAGTACAACATCTTTCACTAATAACTTTTTTGTCCATACTTAATAATAAGATGAGATAGGCTGCATCAGCTGTTGACCAAAAGTGAGACGAAAAGGTACATAACGTATCATCTTAACACGCCAATAAAGAAAAGAAGCTAAAAAGAAGGTAAGGGATATAATAACAACTTATTCATATACATTGTTTTACCTAGATCAAGGCCGAGCTCTATGTGATGATTTAACACCATCTGGTTAAATTACAATTCGTTTAAGAAACAGTATTTAATTAAAAATATATATATATATATATATATATATATATATATATATATATATATATATATATTGTAATAAATATACGAAATATAGCAGCAGATACGGCATTTTTGGTTAGTTCATTTAATTACGCTTATCGTAAAATGAGGAAATCGACACATAACTCAAAATATAAAAACATGTAGATCAGGTACTTCTGTGTAGCAGGGCAGAAGCTGAATTTAAATAAATAATTTATAAGTTTAATGCACAAATTTCCGAACTGTTCTACTTTAAACACTACTTCAATTAAAGTATGCATGTTTAGTTTACTTTGAATGTATAAGTAATACATTTTAAAAATAAATTTTTTTTAATGCTGATGGATCATATTACTATTTTAAATTCTTCTCCTCAAGTTATGACGGTATTAAATGGCATAGATATTTTTGTCTGATTTTTATTGCGGTCTTCAGGACATGTAATGCAAAAGGTATGAATGAAGTACCAGACATAGGTAGAAGTTTTCCCAAGCATAAATTGGTGGTGGCATAACTTGATTGCAGTAATTTGAATATTATGATATATATTAGCCTAACATGTAAAGAATATGAATCAATATACAAAAATGCGTCTGACTGTCAGCTACTCATATAACCACACGCATCTGTACATTCGTGCCATATTCCTCAGAATATTTCTGTTCTGAAAGGTAGCTCAAATATCTCGAGAAGTTTCTAACACCTTAAAGAAATAGTTTTTATTTTAATAAAAGAAAAAATTAAAAAACTATTAAGCATTAATTTTAACCTACTCCCACTCCTTATAAGGTTACTGATGGGATTAATTCAACTTTCACTACTAGCATGTAAAATTATGAATGTCTAAACTTGACTATCAAAAAATGCAAGTTACTCAAAAAAATCAAATGGAAACCCCTATTTTTTATTACTCAGATCGATTTAACGTCAAAAATTAAGATAAGTTTGTTTAAAACTTTATTTGCCTAAACGTAACAGTTTCACACTTATTATCAAAAAAAGTCCCAATTTTATAAAATTTGTGATGAAAATGAGCTACATACTTAAATCTAGTATTCCTTGTTCGTGGTCACCATGGAAACCAAATAATTGAACAACATTTTGAACATTTATTGTAAACTAATTTACATTTAATCACGAGCAAGAAATACTAAATAAGCGACTTTATCGTGTAAGAATGCACTGATAAGTATGTAGTTACTACCTCCGCAGTAAAAAGTAGTTTTTTTCGATTTACTCATAAAGTATTAAATTTTTACACTTATGTTGTGTATCGAATTTGAAAAAAATGACTTAGAAAATTTCTGTTTGGCAAAAATGACTTTTGAATCACAAAATTATCAATTTTTATAATTTTTTGCAGTAACTTTTTCAAATATTTTTCTTTATTTCAATTCTCAATTATTTGGTTTCCATGGTGACCACAAACAAGGAATACTAGATTTAAGTATGTATATCATTTTTATCACAAATTTTAAAATTGGAACTTTTTTGATAATAAGTATGGGAACTGTTACGTTTAACCAAATAAAGTTTTAAACAAACCTACCTTAATTTTTGACGATAAATCGATCTGAGTAACAAAAAATAGGGGTTTCCAATTGATTTTTTTGAGTAACTTGCATTTTTTGATAGTCAAGTTTAGACATTTATAATTTTATTTTTTATGAAAAATACAAATGTCATTTTTTGCAGGCTGTTGCAATAAACCTTTGCCTACAACACCTCAAAGTTTTATTCAAATTGTTTGACAGGAACAGAACAATTAACGAGTTATTACTAAGACCGCATCTGTCAATTTTTTAGAAAAATGTTTTTTTTTTAAACGACTGAAATTTCGTATCTAGTTTATTTAACAAACTTACCTTAAAATTCGACATAGAATCCAAAAATGTATTAATATACGGGGTGTTCCGTTAAAAATAAGCGACTAAGTACCGATTTCCGGTCTAACCGGAAGTGGTACGAACGTGAAAATATTTTAGATGAGTTAGCCCTAACATCATTACCCTGTCACTAAATTTTCAAAATTATAGTAAGTTTGGTTTAGCAGATACTCATAGGATCAGCTCCCAAAGGCGGACTCTGTATAGGGTTTCATTACGTTATACAGGGTATTCCAAAAGTTACGGTCAATTACATGAAAATCGTTAAAACCTGTAGAAAATTGAACAAGTGCTTCGCATTATATTATATAAATGATGTTTATTTTGGAATTCAAATTGATGCATCGAATATTAAAAATAGAAACTTTTTTGCAATAACAGTGCAATATTTCAATCCAAAAAGGGCATATGCAATAAACTTATTGATTTTATTGAAAATGCTGATGAAACATATGTGGGAATGATCAGAGTTATAGAAAATACACTTTCTAATTTAAATTTAAAATTTGAAAATGTTTCATGCTTAAGTGCTGATAACTGTAATGCTAATTTTGGCACTAAACAGTCATTATTCACAGAAATATTGCTTAAAAATGATTCTATTAAGAAAGCAAATTGCCATGCATATATTGTCTACAATGCTGTTAAACACTCAATTAATGCTTTGGAGTAAGATGTTGAGAATTTGGTATTAAAGATATATGCTCATTTCTCACAGTTTGCAAAGAGAAGAGAAACTCTCTTCGAGTTTCATGTGGTAACCAGATGGTTGAGTTTAAACCCATGCATAGAAAGAATTTTAAAACTATGAAGCCTTTCCTCTCATACTTTTGCAGTCAACGAGACTGCCCCAAATCAATAAAGTTGCTCTTGAAAATGAAGGATGATGTGTATGAAGATACTCTTGAGAACTAGATGCATATTGGGTAAACAAAATGCAAGACAACTTTGTGTTTGTTTACAAGATTGCCATGAATTATATTAATAAGTGGTTTACTTTAACAAGGAAAAATAATTGGTTTTTTGATATATCTTGTTTAAACTTAAAAAATGATTTACAATACGAAAGCGTTTGTAAAGTTGTAGCTGCTTTTCCCAGTGACCTGAAAGAAAAAATTGACATGATGAAATGTCTTGTTTGGAAAAAATTACTCTGCTTTGCAAAAATGGTAGTGAAATGAATTCGATTAACAAATGGGTGCACATTTTCAATAAATCTGAAAATGACTATTAACATTAATAAAGTCATATCTTATGTATATTGGATACCACCCTCTACGGCTTATGTGGAACGAATTTTTTCTATAATGGGAAATAAATGGACGGATGTGCGGAATAAATCATCTGTAAAATTAATAAAAGCTGAGTTTAAATTTCAATTTATCTTGCCAAGAATTTTTTACAAAAGATGCACAAAATAAAAATCTTTTGAAGAGGACTTCAAATAGTAATAAATATTAATTAATTGTTAATTTTCATGTTATAAACGCCTTTAATACATAAGTAAATGCATAGAATCAAAAGTAACATTATGGATAATGTTATTTGTCCAGGTTATTTGTTCTAAAATTAGATAAATGTGGCAACACAGCAGGGACGTTCACTAATACCATTAACTAAATATACAGAGTTCATGTGTCCTGTAAAGTATAAAAATATTCAATAGACAACTAAACCTACACATAGCTCGGAAGCTACCTTGTACTATAAACGTAAACAGCGTATGACAAGTTGTATACCGGTGGACGCAATTAATCAAGTTACAAAGCGTATTGCAGAATGCTTGGGGAGTAGCGAAAGAAGTGTTGTAAGGGTATCATAAAGTGTCAGGGGCAAGACCAAGAAGTGGAAGACTGGAAGTAGATATCGATAATTTTCTAAAGGGCGTTATATAAAGACAAATATTAAATTTTTATATAGAAAAAAGGTTTCCAACAATAGTCGAGCTGCATCAAACATTGACAGACGAGTGTCTGGATTTTCCAGAAATATGCACCTACACATTAGAAAGGTGAGTAAAAGAAATGAATTTTAGTTGATTGAATCTTTTATTGCCGCATTCAAGATTATTTAAACAGGGTTGTGGGTAAGCTATCTCCTTGCCTTACTCCTGTATTTATATTGATTTTTTGTGTGTCTCCATTCTTTGTTTTCACTTTCGCCATGGATTTTTCCATTGTCATTATGGTTAGTCTAATTAATTTCGCTGGTATATCCATAGTCTCTTCCTTCCCAATCTTGGCATTGAAGTCTCCTATTATTATTAATGTGTCATTTCTAGGTACTTCTTCACAGGTTGTCTTTACTTTGCTATAGAATTCGAGCTTCTCTTCTTCACATACTTGTTCCGTGGGGCCGTAGCCGTTCTCTGTTCTTAAATAAGATATTCTTCCATTTACTGATTTGTAGTGTATTATTTTGTCTCTGGTTTTTCCATATACCATGAATCCCGTTCCATTTCTACCTTTCTTTTCTCCAGCGTAAAACAGTGTAACATCTTTCTGTGTAACTCCTCCTTCATCTTGCCATGTTATTTCTTGGAGTGCCAAAATGTCTGCTTTCTATCTATTTTCATATTTCCTGTATTTTCCCTATTGGCAACAAGGTTTGGATTGTTCTAATTTTGAGTAATTTTTCTTTCTTCTTTTTGTTATCCCTTTATGTTCCGTTTACCCTTCTTTTCTTTAGTATCCCTTTCCATTACTTTAGTTGTTTTCTTTAGTTCCGCCCGGTTATGCCTTTTCCATTTGCATTGTGTTGTCGTCCTTTCTGTTTCCGCCTGGCTTTTAGTTTCTACTAGTTTTTTTCATTGTAATTGGTCCTTGTTGGGCACCTGTTCCTCTCTCCTTTCTTTTCTGTCCCTACGATGGGGTGTCAGCATCGTCTGCGTCCAGTTCATTCTCTTTCGTATTTCTCCTTTTAGGGGTTTCCCAATCTCTTCATCTTTTCTTATTGTTATGTCTTCCCCTTCTTTTGAAACGTTTCTTCTTCTTCCATTTGTTCTACCAGTTCTCCGACGCTCCATTTTTCAGCGTTTATTATCAACCTATCTCTTATTATTAGTGTTTTCATGCCTCCTTTCTTGGCCTCTATCTTATGGGGTATTAATTTTTTCTGGATGTCCTTTGTCTTTTTATCGAAATCTCCATTTATTGCAATCTTTGTTACATTTAGACCCGCTGACTTCTTTAGTAGTTTTTTTTTTTTTTTTAATCTTGTAAGTCCCATTTTGACTGGTCTGTTCCTCTTCATCCCTATTCTATTTATGAAGTCTATTCCTTGATCTGTAACAGATACTCCAATTATTCCTATTACATCTTTCAATAATTTTTCCTTTAGCATCCATAAATATTCATTGTTCTCTTCTAGGATTCCCAAAATTATGATATTCTTTTTCGTCTCGTTTTCTAATATTTCTATTCTTACCTATTGAGGGTTTATAATTTCCTCTAGCTTTTCAATTTTATCCGTTTGTTGTTTTAGATTGATGCCTGTCTCATCTATTTTCTTTTCCATACTTACCATTGGTTGCAATTGTCTTTTGGTTAAGTTTGGCTCTACTTTGAACTCTTTTCGTTTATTTCTTGTGTCTTTTCACTCTTGTTTATAAATTACAAATTTCGTGGTTTGCAGTTTGTGTTGGCGTCCCTGTTTGTTGGGTTTCTTCACTCGTACGCGTTCATTTGTTTATATTTCGTGATTTGGTAAATTTGTGTTGTTGTTACTGTTTGTCACGTACTCAGAGTACCGTTAACACGTACCTTTTATTTCCTATATTTTTCTGATTTGAACTATTTATCACTTAGTGTTTCTTGGGTCTTTTCACTCGTATGCATAGATTTCAATATCCGTGGTTTACAGTTTGTGTTGGCCCTCTGTTTGTTACACTTTTCGCTCGTGTTTATGTATTTATATTTCATTCTAATTAAATTTGGGTTGGTGTTATTATTTGTCGCGTACTCGGTACCGTTACATCGTAAATAAACTTCGTCTTTTCGTTATTTAACTTTGTTCCTTTCAATTATTTATCTGATTTGCACCTAGTTCACTTAATGTTACTTATTTATTTAGAATTTATTGAGTCTTCTCACTCTGCATAGATTTAAAATTATCAGGAACAGATTGTGTTGGAGTTCCTGTTTAACACTTTTCACTCGTGCGCGTTATTAATTATATTTTGTTTTCTGAACTTTGTGTTGGTGTTATTGTTCTTTGCGCACGCGATGCTGTTTCTCTCAAGTAATTTCGCCTTTGTTTTACACTAGATAATATCATTTACTTAGGAAGACCTTGGGTGACTATATTCTGTTTTCCCACAAATTACACTTTATTCAGAATACTTTGTAAAACTTTATTCTACTTATCAGTTCACTGTCACAATAATAGCAGTCAGAAATCACGTTGTGGATCACTCAATGACTCTTCAAAAGTAAGGCCCAATGCTTTGATTTTTGCCCAAACAATTTTTTCAGGATATTGGGTGTGTTCTCTTATATCTGCGATTTTCTTCTGCCCTATACAGACATTTTTGTCTATTAACTTTCCCAGTCAATGTAAAAGGATTCATACGAAACAAAATATTTTCAACATGACGAGGTAAAATGTGAACATATCCATTAAGGTTTGAGAAATTTTGTCAGTCTTAATCGCTTTATTTAATTGGCGTTGTATTCTATAACGATGCTATGTGGATTTTCTTCACAGCGTGTAAAACGTTTAGTTTTCTTCTCGTTGATCGCAGGGCGTTCATTCTTTGGCTTATCTTCTAGAGTCAGTATCTCTAAACTTCCTCTCAATTTTTCTGACTACTGTCTGGTTTGTTGGTCTGTCTGGATATTTGTTATTAAATAACACATCTCATGTGAGTTTGTCTACCAGTCAAATGTCATAAAACTTCAATTATTTGTTTTGTTGATAAACGCATTGTAAGATTACTCTTTTCAAATAAAGTCATAAGATCAACTGACAAATTGGGTAATTCAAAATCTTTGACGTTATTAGAATGTTGTTTATTAAACGAATGAAAGTAGAATTACTATGGAAACAAATAAACAAAACTTCTGACAATGTACAGAATAACAGCCCAATCTGTATAGTTTTATTTTATTTTATCAAAATAAAGATACTTTTTCAAACGGAATTTCTTAAAACAGCTGAATATGGACGTAGGGTATGCTACTAATTTTATATATCAATTTTGGGACACCCTGTACATTTCGATTTTATCTCAAAAATGCACGTTAAAAATATACGTGTAAGGAATTCTGAATTTTAACCGAATTTATTCGAATATATATATATATATATATATATATATATATCAACTTCAAACTTCACATTATATGTATAATTATTTTCATATTTACAGGGTGTTACATATTACCTATATATTATTATTTCAAATTTAGATTAAGCTCATCTCCCACACTTCTAATATAGGGTTTCATTCGTTATACAGTGTATTTCAAAAGTTATGGTCAATTGTACCGAAAATCAGTCACATTTCAACGTCCTGTATACCTAGACAGAACAACCTAAGAATAATTTTTCCAGGCATAACTTTTGACATTGATACAGTGTAACAAAAAGTGCCATTTCTTTATTTGACTTCCTATTTAAAAAATCAAGTTGGCTATTAGCTCCTGACCTTGTCAGTTAAAAAATAAAACTGTGGAAATAATAGAAGGCTTTGTAAACAGCATGCATATTAAATTTTATTGAATAGTTTTGAAATAACAAGACCGGTTCCATACATTTGGTATGCACTGTATCTGAAAGTTCTAAAAATATGTATTGGCTTGTCAGTTAAGGTGTCAGACTTGCAAGGTACCAAGTTTGAAACTGAGAGTAGTCAAGTGCTTGAGGAAAACATCGAAAATGAATTGAACTCAAGTGAAAGCAGTCCTTCTTGGGATTAAGCCTGATTATGGAAGCAGTGCCTACTTAAACAAAACAAAGACTGTGGAAATAGGTCTATCATCTCAACTAACAAACTGTTTGAGAGGTTTAAATGAAAAGTTTATTTCAACAGCAATATGTGCTTTACAATAAATAATTTTGAAAATGTGTTAACGGTTCCAAAATAACAGCACACTATTTTAACCTTCTGGACAAAAATTTAACTAATTGTGCAAGTTTAATAATAAAAGTTATTCAAAGCACGTCTACTTATGGGAAAAGAAGTGAAACATTAGATTCCACATCAACATAATACAGTGTAGTTGATGAGTTCTAGATCTAAGCCAATAAAACCATACAATGTGTATAAAATCGTCAATTATTTTTTGGTCATACCTTGCAATTGTTGACTTAGCTCCAAACTAAGCTAGTTATACAATTAATTCTAAACAGCTTTTGTAGATCAGCCATGTTAAAAATTTTAAATAAAAAGAAATTCATGTTTCATAGCATGACTGATCATAAATATACGTACCATCATTGTCACTATAACCACAAACGCAGAACATTACAGTCGGTAACACAGAAATAGGTAAAGAACTTCAGCTGATCACAATTTTCATGTGTCTCCATTGCAAACCTGCAGGATGTCGTATTGACAATTTCTATTCGAACATCCATCGATTGATCTAAATAACAAAATTATATAAAAATGTCCAAATCTAACATAACTTACTCAAAGTGTTTAGGAGTATTAATAGACATTTTACACTCTTTACAAAGTAATTTATTAAGGGCATTAACAATAATTAAATTTGAATAATTAATTTCTCGATCCGTGTCTTCCCAAACTTGTTTATCTTGTTTTGATTTAGGAACCAGAAGTCCGTTTTTGGAGATGTCCAGGGTATAAGACCTTTTCGTTGAGACAAATGCATGTTAACTTGATGTTCTTTCAGAGTATCTTGTGTATGAACCATAATGCACATTTAACATTTCTTAGCCATTGATTTCTTTTGATGTTTTGTAAATGTTGCATGAAGTAATTTAGATTCTGAGGCATAACTCTACCACCTGTACATATACTTGTTGACTTCAAACAGAATGGGCATTGTATTGTTGAGCCACTATGATCTTTATAAAAGTGTTCAATGGCTTGACGATGTGATGAACAACGATAGCCACAAGTACCACACTGATAAGGTAATTCAGCAGGTACATGTTCTTTAGATAAATGTTTGCCCAATGAAAACGAATTAGCGAACCTTGTTTCACAAATAATGCAAATATAGGCTTCTTGAAAACGAGTTTCGTACGGATGTGAAGATATAATATGCTTCGTAAGACCTTCAGGTGTTCCAACACTTGATAAACAGTATCTACATTGCTGTATACCTCCAGTGACACTATGAGCATGAGAGAATAGATGGTTCATCAGTCGAATATTATTACTAAAGTGACTCTTACACATTGTACACTTTAAGTTATATCCAATTTTGGGATGTTGGTTTTCTTTAGTTCCTGGAATAGTTCCGTAGTAATAATTTTCCAAATTTACCATCTGTTCGGGAACATCCGGTGAAATTGTTCTAGGAGGTTTGATTGCATTTCTAAAGGAGGTGACGGAGAATCAGTTTTGAAATTTATTATCTTGTTTGACCTGATGTTCGTTTCCTCCTATTCCAACACTACCGCTACTAGGTACAGATAGTTTAGAGTCAATTATAGCTGGGGTGGTTGTGGTTTACTTATAACAGTTGCTGGCGTTGGAGTCTGATATACTCCAACTCTTAAATGGATTATTTGAAATTTTATTTAAGCGTGTTATTAAAGAGTGTCCAGATTCATTTCTTGTCTGTTCCGATAAATGCATTAGAATGTTATCGAAACACTCAACAGCTGTCGTTCCATACCATTCCTCAAACTAGTTCATCTAAGAATTGTTGAATAATTTGTCGAGATAACAAAGATAAAGTATTTTGAAACATTCTAGGTACAATTCTTCTTAAATAATCCATTATAGTATGATTACTTTGATTTAATTCGGTAGAAGTTGATTGTTGAACATTAAAATCCAATTGAATTTAAAGTACCTTTATCTACAGTTAAATCAGTTACAATAATACTTTCAGGATGTACCCAATGCACTAGAGGTTCCAAAATTTTTGAAAATCGTTTCTTATAATTTCTATCACCATCGGCTAATGGTTCAATGGCTAATCTAACTAATTTTCCTTCCGATTCTAATATACCAAGTACTTAACTTTTACTTGACGTTGTTGACCATCTTGCGACGTTGTTCCTAATGATATCACACCAACTTAACACGACGTCCCGGGCCGCCAGAGGAGCAATGTGAGTGTGCAAAGCCACGGTACAAATTTCAATTACATTCCTTTGACATAAATTATCGACTTTTACCTGAAAATATCACTATTAGATCTAACAACATGCAGTTTTGTTTTTTAGAAATAGGAATAGATAAGTTATGTAATTAAAGATTAGTTATAGAACGTTTTTGTTACTTAAAACACATTTCAATATTCATGCAGTATTATTTTTGTAGTCTAATCATATTGAAATTAAATCTTTTGTAAAAGATTAATTTATTAATTAAATTATGTTACACAAAAATCATACTAGTTTTGTATGCGTTGACGAAATATTTAAATAAAAACGTTTTAATCACTCAAGAATAGTAACATTAAGATGGTCTGATGATTTTTGGGCACTTCTGTTTGACGTTAATTATACCGCATGTTGGATCATTTTTTATATTCAAGATCTTAAAAAAAATTTCTTTCACACAACTTATAACAAAACATGTATTCTTTAGTAACATAAATGTCAGAATTAAGATTATAGTTTCTTGTATGTGGTATATCGTATTATAGAAACTTATAGTATAATTCAGTTGTTTTAAAAAATATGTAGGGTTTATAAAACTGAATAGAGAATATTTTCATGATTGTAATTTTTCGATTTTTCATATGAAAATTAAATTACACTATGGTAAAATACAAGCTGCACTGGGCACAAAATCTGAAATAGGATGCAAATCACGAACGTGACAAATTAAGATTTTATTATTGATTGATAACCAAAGTTTAATACTATAACATTATAAGATCCGTTTAACACCAATGAACTAGAGTGTACAAATCCAGTCTTGTAAGTCTAGTGGATATGACTAGCGTGCAATCTTTGTTATAGAGAAGAAAAATTTAAAATCCGAGTCAACTGTTTCAGAAAATAGTTCAATTGTTTTAGACGGTTTGTCATATATCAGTTTAGATAATATTAAAAGTAATAAAATGTGCATTTTCTGATACCTCAAAAATTAATAATATTACAAAATGGTACAATTCAAGCTCTACTTGACACTAAACCTGTTGTAAAACTGCATGCAAATGACGATTGTGACAAATTTGTAGTTAGCAAATTCCTCTATGACGCCAACAAGTTTACTCATATCGTTGATATCTGCCGATACACGCCAACTACAACGTACTTATAAAGTTTCTGTTAATCTAAGGCAGGGTTTCCCATGGTCTTTCGACCCTTGGGGTCAAATCGTTTCATCGATATAAACAAAAACTGATTTTGAAATGTAAAATCAACCCATATTAATTAAACCCGATATGTACACATGTGTACACTTACAACTTGTTCAATCCTGTTTAAACCTGCAACCAATACGTTCTATACTGCTTGAGGTTATTTAGTAAGCTGGAGTGCATGTGAGTAGATGTAAAGTTATCTTTGTAACTGCATAGTGATTATTATTAGTAGCTGAAATTTGTTAAACTGTGACAATGGCAGATTATGGAATACGTTTTTCAAGGTAAGGTTTTTTTGCTAATTTTAAATTAATTAAAATTTTAGTTATTTATCATATAATATATACAAAACATGTAAGATTCGCATAATGAAAAAAAAAATTTCACAAAATTATTTCAGAGTAACTTTTATAACCTTTATATTTTAATGTACTATAGGTAGTACGGTGGGCACTTATACAGTCACTTCATTATTGTTTTAGGGGATTTTCTCTGAATGAGGCATTAGTAATGTTGGAAGACAATGAAGATGTAGTGGAGAATGTGGATTGCATAACCCTTTTTCCGCCAGAAAATGCTTGTGGAAATGAAACCGACGAAGATTCTGGCGCGGAAGATTTTGTCAATCTAAATAATTTACCTGGGTCGCAACTTCGAGCACCGGTTGAAATTAATTTATGGAATATATCAGACAATGAAAACAATTTGAGTGACTCTAGCTTCTCATCTGAAGATGAAATGCCTCTTTCAGTTTTGAAATGTCGATTAAACTAAATAACTAAACCCAAAAAATAAAAGAATTTATAAATGGGAAGACAATGACTTGCCACTTGACAACAATATTTTTGATGATACAGATATAGCACAAGCGAATCTCGAAAGCCCTGCGTAATTATTTTTTTAATTTTTTGACGAAGAAATATTAGAGACAATCGTAACAAGACGAATTATGCACAACAAAGAAACCAGAATGTGTTGGTAGAAAAGTCGGAATTGAAAGCGTTCATTGGCGTATTATTACTGATATGTACAGATACCTAGACGACGAATGTTTTAATACAGAGACCTCATAATGTATTGGTATCCGAGGCAATATCGAGAAACAAATTTGAATTTATTCTGTCTCATCTTCATATAGCAGATAATAATACAATAGATCGACTGACAAATATGCTAAAGTTAGGCCTTTATTTATACACCTAAATAAAAATTCTTAGAATATAGCAAATGCGAAATGCATTGTTGATGAAGCCATGGTTCCATACTTTCCATGGTTGCAAACAATATATTTATGGAAGCTATTCGATATGGCTATAAAATGTGGGTAAACACGATTGGCTATGTTAATTGGTTAAGCATCAAGGTGCAGCTACAAAATTAGCGTTCAGTATGCTAGTTATGGAGTTGGACCATCTGTAGTTCTGAAATACGCAGATGTTTTGAGAAAAAGGTGGCCAAATAAGCAGTATATGCATTTATTTTGATAACTTTTTCTACTTTACCTTTGCTGGAACCTTTCAAGAAGAACTTCAAAGCTACAGGTACTATTCGAGAAAATCGCATACCTAGCAGCCTCTAAAATAATAGTATTGTTACTTTATGTTCAAATGCCGCAGAATTAATCCAATCCACGCTGTCAAAAGATTTTCTCAAAAGAAAAGAAATCCATACAGGTAAGTCATCGATTACCATTCTGCCCATAGATCTTGTAATTTTGAAAATGTTTTGGTTCCCATTTGATTAACTTATATAATGCCAATATGGGAGGTGTTGACAGGAGTGACCAAAACATAAGTCTTTATAGAATATCGATCAGAGGTAAAAGTGGTATTTTCCACTCATATCACACTGCATCAATATGGCAGTCACAACTCGATTACGTAGGCAAAAAGAACTAGATCAATTAAAGTTTAGAAGACGAATTGCGACTATGCTATTAGTGCAAAACAAAACTTCAAAAGGTCACATGTCACGTAATGAAGGACGATATTGCTGACCGTTTAGATCATTTAGTAATACTTCAAGATAAGCAAACCCGTTGCATTGTCATGAGAGAACCACAACTAGGTGTCAAGTGTAACAAAGGATTGCATGTAAAGTGTTTTTTGTCCTACCCACAAAATGTTAAATTCTTTAATAACAAGAATAGTTGATTAGTTATACATTTGCCCACCGTACTAGGTAGTACTGCTTCAATTTTGTATTATTTTTCAATAAAATTTATTTTTTCAGATAAATTGTGTTTATTTGTACTCTAAACAACTACGGTTTTAAAAAAACTATTTATAAATACCTTGCGTAAGTGTATGGGCATACCTGAGTTAACACAAGTTCTTATTTGAAACTTTCAAGATACTGTATGAGTTGTGTTATGTGTACCAACTTGTTATAAGAATGACTAATATTTTAGTAGGAAGTATCATTGTTGAACTGCGTAAAATTTGACGCATATACGCGATTTAACACAAACGAAATCTTGATCAAGTTCAAGTCCAAACATGCTCCTGATATTTTACTATATAACAAGCTTGCACTTGGGCTGAAAGTTCATTTGCGTTTTGAAATTCGTTGGAGCTTGAATGATAATACACTCATCTACCAATTTATTTCAAGAGATTACAAAGTGATTACATAGTTAAATAAAGTGAATTAAAATAAAGTGATTGAAAAAGAATTTACAAAGTGCTTAGTTACCTACGTGTGTTAATAGCTTAACCATACATTTCTGCAGTTTCTGAAAAAGTAACAGGGTAAAAAAAAGTTTTAAAAAATTATATGTCATTCTCAAAATTATAGCATGGAGAGAATGGATTTCACTAAGGAAGTTATGGGTCCAGATTAATTTCGAAACTTTGGTTTAAATGTGATACATGTGATGCAAAGGAGTTTATCACCACAGATGCCATCGAAAGTGGTGTAGAACAAAATAAGAAATATGCTATATTCCACAAAAGAATTAAGAACGCTTGGAATTTTATACGGTTGAACAAATGAAGCAAGGGCGATCAAGAAGTATGAAGAACAACAAGGATTATCTGTTAAAAAATGTGGATTATTCGTTGACAAGAATAATCCATTTTTAGCAGCATCTCCTGATGGTCTAGAGAGGGATAATGGTGTTATCGAAGTTAAATGTCTTTTTTCAGCCAAAAATTTTTTAGCAGAAGATTGCAAACCAACATCTTGCTATTGAGTGGTAAGACGTAAATCTCAGGTGAGTTAATTATATTTCGGTGCACGCACGCAGGGAAAACTAATATTATCAAATTCAAGGTCAATTAAACATAACAGGTCGTGAAGAATGTTGTGTTGTTCTCTTTAGTAATAAAGATTTTCATGTAGAAGTAATATCACCAAATGAAGATTTATGGATGAACACAATGGTTCCAAAATTGCGCTAGTTTTATTACAACTGTATTTTACCGGAATTGATAGATCCACGCATTCCAAGAGGTATGAAGGCTAGAAACGGCTCAACAACTGTAGATAGTAAGTTATCAATACCTAGATAGACATTTTTGCAGAATGTATTACTTTTATTTTGTTATCAACTTTACTTCGTAACAGAACAAATTTATTTATTAGAACTTGTACCGGGTGTCCCAACGATAGAGTAAAGTAAGTTTATGCTTAACTAGAATTATTTGTGTAAATATTGTATGGACCATGGGGTAGAGGTAAGAAGTGTGCATTTTTTTAAAATATTGGAAGTTATACAGGGTGTGCCAGAAAAGCAGGACGTGAAAAAGTATAATTTTTAAATAGAACACCCGTATTTGATTTTAGTTTTAATTACGTGTCCATACAAACATATTTTGTCATACAAAAGATTGGCTGAAAGTTTTAGTTCTTGAGATAGTCGCGTTTAAAGATTATTATGGTTATTTTGGTGGGGTTGATGAATGGGCAATTGTTCCGTTATTTCACAATAAAAAAAATTGATATTTCGTGTGAAAAATGAGTGATATTATACTAACGTTTAGACCGAGTAGTATTTCTAATTTTCTCAACAGGGTGTTTGTTATAACCATTCAAATTTGAAAATTCTCAAATTAAAAAATCAGTTTTTTTAATTGCACACCCTATATATTTTATTTCATTTTATTCGGGATTAAAAATCTATCATTTTGTCAAATATATCCTATATCCATCTTTGATAGTTTTCGAGTAATTTGATCTTTTCACACTAGCTACTTTATTTTCGATAACATTGCATTGCATGGATCTTGGTAGCCATGGAAATAATAATTGCGTTACTAAGATCCAAAGGTTTCCTACTTGTCAAAATAAACACATATTAAATTTGTCGTTTTCGCATTTAACTTGGTATCAATTCTTGTATCAATTATGGATTATTCGACAAATGAATTAATTGATATGATATACGTGTTGGGCGAGGCTGAAAAAAACCCTTTATTGGCACAACGAATCTACAAAATGAAATATCCTGAACGTCGAATACCTACTACTGTTGGCTTGGAAAATTTGATGGATAGATTTGATTCTAGCGGTAGTGTTAAATACTTCAAACGTAAAGTTGTTAATAAAAGGGCAGCTAATGAAGAAAAAGAACTTGAAATATTATTAAATATTCAAGAAAATCCCCAAGTGAGTTCTAGAACATTAGCGACGATATGTGATACCTCCAAATCAAACGTGAATCGAACAACGCTGAAGTATAAGTATAATAATCCATAATTGATACAAGAATTGATAACAAGTTAAATGCGAAAACGACAAATTTAATATGTGTTTATTTTGACAAGTAGGAAACCTTTGTATCTTAGTAACGCAATTATTATTTTCCATGGCTACCAAGATCCATGCAATGCAATGTTATCAAAAACAAAGTAGCTAGTGTGTAAAAATCGAAATTACTCGAAAACTATCAAAGATAGATATAGGATATATTTGACAAAATGATAGATTTTTAATCCCGAATAAAATGAAATAAAAATATATAGGGTATGCAATTAAAAAAACTGATTTTCTTTAATTTGAGAATTTTCAAATTTGAATGGTTATAACAAACACCCTGTTGAGAAAATTAGAAATACTACTCGGTCTAAACGTTAGTATATCACTCATTTTTCACACGAAATATCAATGTTTTTTATTGTGAAATAACGGAACAATTGCCCATTCATCAACCCCGAAAATGACCAATAATCTTTAAACGCGAATATCTCAAGAACTAAAACTTTCAGCCAATCTTTTGTATGACAAAATATGTTTGTATGGACATGTAAATTAAAACTAAAATCAAATACGGGTGTTCTATTTAAAAATCATACTTTTCACGTCCTGCTTTTCTGGCACACTGTATAACTTCCAATATTTAAAAAATGCACACTTCTTACCTCTACCCCATGGTCCATACAATATTTACACAAATAACTCTAGTTAAGCATAAACTTACTTTACTCTATCGTTGGGTCACCCTGTACCTGTAAAACCTTTATGTATGTAGGTAATATACTGTGATGTTTTTAACCTTCTTTTATGTATGTACTCTTGTAGAATAAAAATGCATATAAAAGTGTTAATACTAATTGATGTAATATTTAATTATTTAAATGATCCGGATTTGCGGAGCTCCACTGTATATGAAAATGAACATACATATTTACCTATTTTTAAATGATTACTAAAAGTAATAAATAGAAATAACCTTGGAATAAAGAACAAGAATTTTATTACAGTATGTATTGTATTTATGTAGGTAAATATATTTTCTATTGTAATAGACTGAATAAGCCATTAGAAAACATTTGTACTTAAACTTTATTGGTGGTAATACATCAGATAAGAAATAGATAGGCTTGACATGTTGAGGGGCGTTAATTCCCCTTCAGTTAAAAAACTACTACGTATTTTTTTTCAAATTTTATCTTCAAAGTTCGCTTATTTACTATAGACTACAGCAAATCGTTTAACAAATCTGCATTGAAGATTATTATGAAAAAGTATGTTTACTTTTACAACTGCACATTATTCAAAACCGATTTATGATAAGTTACATATTTACTTTTGAACTTATTCGTTCATAACAAAAACTTATAACGATTTATGATAAGACTATTGAATTTTTGGTGGTAACCACCACATAAATGTCTACATATTATCTACAAAGGACAATATGAAAAATTCAAACACTTCTATCAATTACTTTTTAAGTTGAAGCAGAAGTCAAATTGGATTGACTTGTATATGGGGCTAACAAGGTACCAAACAGCCTTAACAAGTCTACAGAAATTCTAATTGTGATATATCATGCATAATTTGAGGTTAAAAGTTACGTATGCTCTATTAGTAAGGGGTCTTGCGCCAATGTCTAAAAGAATGTTCAAATTTCAGAGTAGTGAAAGTTTTAAAAGCTTTAAAATTATGACTTTTCCATGTCTGTTCATTTTAAGCTGTGTTGTGTATGTTAAGGGTCAACTCTATAGAATGGATAACCAGACACATTCATACATGATTTAACACTAATATATGTATAAACTTTGCAATCAATAAATTGGCAATTGAATGTTACAACAATACAACCAAAAACCTAAATAGCACAGAGCAAGTAAAAGATTACCTCCTTAATGCAGTATTCTATAGTATTGAAGATTACCTACACAACTGTAATATTTAAATAAACATAGTGTAACTAGAGGATAAGAATGACTATTATATTTACCTTGTATTAATACTATTGTATTGCTGGTATGTAATAAAATATTATTATTATTAGTATAATACTCAGTCATGAATACCTACACTCACACCATCACACTCACATATGTAAATATTTCAATCAAATATATTATAATTATCGATGTACCAAGTGAACATAATTGAATAGTATTAAACAGGAAACTCTGTAATTAAGGAAGTTACAATTTGAATGCAGAACTTTCATATGTGCTTCCGTTTCTGAGCTATATACCAAAAATGAGAGTTTGGCAATTTTGACAAATCCCCAAAAAGTCAAATTTGATCTATGAATCATACTTTGAGAGATATAACATAAACTTGTACTTTTTAATTCAAATCATAGTGTGCTTGGAGACAGTTCGGTGGCATATTTTATGGAATTTTTATTGATATGTACTTTATTGGTAATATATTGAATACCACAAAAATTAAAAGCCAAATTAAGCTTTAGTTCATAGTTTTTCGTAGTGTGGATTAACAATAGCAATTGTTTTACCAGCCCTGTTCATTTACTTCAACTATTAATTGTGAGTGCAATAAATGTGTAGTATGGTTTAATTTTGCAGCTGAACCTAGTGCGTCTAGTCGACAAGTTCAGCGTGATGGGAATTTCATAATCTAACATATTAGAGGTTTTAAAAAAGAATAAATACGTACTATACAAGTACGGTATTGATAACGTTATATTATTTATTCAAATTTTAGTGCTGCATAAAAGGAAATAAGCTTTATTTTCAAATATTTCAGGGTATCCTGGCAAACCAAAAACATAAATTTTGGAAGGTCTGGAAGAATTCTTACAGGACATGGATTTAAAGATGGTCTAGTAATGGCAGCGGATTCTGCGGAGGGCTAGAACCCCCCCAACAAGAACCAGAACAAAAAGTTATTGCACATATTTAAAAATGTATTACATTAACATATCGTTGGTGCACAAGAATAGTGACACAACTCAAAAACATAGACCTGGGCTTCTAATGATCTTGAGTTCTTAAATTTTTCATATATTTTTTTGGAAGTAATATTATTGTTCACCTTGCATCCAATAGTAATAAATTTGTTTTGATAATTTAAAAGCAAAAACTCAAAAAAGTCGATTTTCATTCCTATTATGAGTTATGACGATCTTCCAGAAAAGAATATTTCACTTCATATTGATAATTTTATAACGTGTACAGGCTGTCCCAAATTCGAGGGCAAGCATGGGGATCTCGCTTATTATAAGAGATAGGATATAGGTTTAAATTTGGCGCTTTTGCTAAATTCGATGCCGAGTAATAATCTGAAAAGAAATTTGAGCTAACTCGAATGGATTTGGTTTTATGCTCAAAAAACAAAAAATTTCGTTTTTCGCGTTTGGCCACCTTATTATTAGGAATTTTCAAAATTCGATGAAACATTATTAAGGCACCTTTTTATGCACAATACTAATACGGTATTAAAAATATTATGTGAAGTTTCGTTTATTCTGAACCATCATCAGGTTTATTTTTTCTTATGGGGGTTAAGATATATTTTTATGTCGTTGGATGGAGAATGTTATGCTGATTTTAGCAATATATAACACTTTATGGTTTGATCGACTGCGAACTAAAATAATAAGAAAAATACGAAGAACAAGATTCCGCCTTCTTGGATCCAGCAAGGAATATAATTACAGTAGTTCTACTTATTTAATTTGTTAAACTCGTTAGAACATCCAAAAAAATATAAAATTAGTTAAACAATTAAAAAAAAACATTAACAAACAATTCAAACAAGTAGGTCTATGTAACACGGTCATAATAGCGACAACGCAAATTTATCGATAGGTAACAACAAGTTTCCTCCCTCTTGAATACAGTAACGAATTCTTCTTTACGCTTCTTTGAATGGTTCGCCTGGGAATTTGACGAAGTTCATTAACAACCCTATTCTGGAGCTCTTCTATATTTTGCGGTGGCGTCTTATAAATCATATTTTTTAAATAGCCCTAGAGGAAGTAATCTAAAGGGGTTAAATCTGGACTTCTTGCTGGCCACCTACGTGGTCCCCTATTTCCCATCCATTTATCAAGAAATTCGCCGTTAAGATATTCACTTATTATCGCAGCATTATGAGGAGGAGCTCAGTCCATTTGCCACCAGAGAGTCCATCTTTTGTTTAACGGAACATCATCCAAAAGGACTGATATTTCGTTAGAATACCTTTGTAAATAATTGGCCCAGATTCCAACCCACACATTAAAGGACCGGTGGCCTTGTCATAGCATTTGCCTGTTAATTCGTGGATTTTCAACGGACCAGTAGTGCTCGTTATTACGATTAAACATTCCATTAGTGGAAAAATTGCACTCATCCGTCCAAATTATTTGATTGAGAAAGTTGCGATTTTCCAGCATTTTTTTTGGTATTAAGTTGGTTACAAAAATCCAATCGTCTCATATCGCCCCCAGGCCGAAGAGTTTGACTAACGTGTAACTTAAATGGTTTATAACGGTGTTGCTTTAACACTCTCCAAACTGTCATTTTTGGCACTTCAATAGTTTGCTCTATTTCTCTGGTAGATATTGAAGGATTTTCTTGAACCTAAGATGGAAAACATAAAGTCATAACTCTCCAAAAAAATGTCTGCTGAAATTAGCAGTGAAGTGAGTAGAAATTCTTATAATTAGTATAATACTAACAAATAGTACCTGATGTAATATTTCTTCTTGCATCTCTGTCTAGTCTGCTACCATATGCATTTTGAGGTTTCTGAAAACATCCAAATTGTCGCAAATTTTGGTCTAATTTTAAAAAATATTTCTGGTTTGGCTGCTGCCTCTCCGGATATTCCTCTAAATATCTTTGTTCTGCTCTGACACTATTTCTATTGCAGCTATAAAATATCCTTATCATGTCTCGTTTTTCTGAATTTGAAAACATTCTAAAGAAACTTGCAAATTTTAAAGCACTAACACGAAGGATCTTGCAGTTATTACCCTTTTTATAATTAGAAAATGACATGACAAAAGCCCACTCCTGAGTTTTGTTTGATTCATGGGTATCGTGATAATGTAATATTTAGTTTTTAATTTAAGAGTATGTTAGTTTGCAGTCGATCAAACCATGAAGTGTTATATATTGTTAAAATCAGCATAACATTCTCCATCCAACGCCATAAAAATATGTCTTCACCCCGATAAGAAAAAATAAACCTGATGATGGTTCAGAATAAAAAAAACGTCGCATAATATTTTTAATACCGTATTAGTATTGTGCGTAAAAAAAATCGAAATTTTTAGTTTTTTGAGCATAAAACCAAATCCATTCGAGTTAGCTCAAATTTCTTTTCAGATTATTACTCGGCATCGAATTTAGCAAAAGTGCCGAATTTAAACCTATATCCTATCTCTTATAATAAGCGAGATCCCCAAAAAAAACACTTCTTTGCACAAGAACAATATTTCTTACACAACTTTCTCTCACAAAACTTATTAAATATAAAATAAATCATATTTTCATAGAAAAACGCACAGGATTTATGAATTACATTTTTTTCAATCAATCGCAGAAAACCTGGTTTTTTTCCTTTTTAAGAATACAGTGAAGCTTCGCTATTCCGAATATTCCTTAATCCGGATGTCCTCGTAGTCCGGATGAAATTAGAAAATAAGAAATTTACATTATGTACCTCGTAGTCCGGACTAAATATTTACTAAACCGGATTGCATTGAGAGAATCAGTCTTAAACATGGCACCAAAGAGGGCACACAAAACGTTAACTCTCGCCGAAAAACAAGATATTTTGCAAACATTGAATAGTGGTGTTTGTGCTAAACGGTTAGCGGAGAAATATGGCATTGGTACATCCACAGTTTCCGACATTAAAAAGAATAAAACAAAAATTATTGGGTAAGTATTATTTTGTCTGCAATAAATAAATAATCAATTAGGTCCTATCCACGACGTCATTGATCGGGGGACAATGACATTGATAAAAAAGTTTGACATCTTAATTTAAAAGATTCAAGGTTAGAAATCACTCAAAATTTGACATAGCTAGCAAAAAAGAAGAAGAAAATTGTCAAAAAATATTTCTAACCTTTTTAGTTGTCATTGTCCCCCCATCGTGACGTCACGAGCTAGTGACTCTGTGCCTCATTGTTATTATTTGTGAGGTCTTATCTCAGACTAAGCCTTTGTTTATTAATCTAAGGGTCTTGCGTTTCGACACCAACGAGAAAAAGAGTTTTGCGGAAACCAGAATATTCAGCAATGGAAAACGACTTATACAAATGGTTTCAGCTACAGCGACTATCACAACTGGTATTTTGAGAGAAAAGGCTATTCAACTTTATCGTCAACGTTATAAAAATGATGACAAATTTATTGCAAGTAGAGGATGGATACGTAGGTTTAAATGGAGACGTGGCATTCGACAGTTAAAAGTGGTTGGTGAGAAGCTATCTAGTGATTCATCTGCCGTCCAACCATTTCTACGAAAATTCGTCGAAAAAAAAAGAATTAAACTTACTGCAACATATATAACGCAGATGAATCTGCATTATTTTGAAATTACTACCAGATCGGACAATGGTGCAAGCCACGAAACAACTGCTCCAGGACGAAAACATCGAAGGAAAGGATAACATTTCTTGCTTGTGCAAATGGTGATGGTTCACAAAGCCAAAATGATGGTCATTGAAAATCACGAAATCTAGGGTTTTAAGAATTGTGGTCCTCTTCCCGTTGAATATTACTCGACAAAAAAGCCTGGATGACTTCTAGTTTATTCATTAAATGGTTTAAAGAGTCGTTTGTTGTGCAAGTTAAGAAATTTCAAGCAGACCAAAATCTTAATGGACAAGCAATTTTATTAGTCGATAATGCTCCTAGCCACGCATCAGAGACGCAATTAATAAGCGACGACGGCAAAATTATAACCATTTTCTGCCTCTAATTGACCCCACTTATTCAGCCGATGGATCAGAACGCTATAAGATTAACAAAAATGTATTATCGAAAGAGTCTCTTGGTCTATGTTCTATCTCTGGAGGAAAATGATATTTCAAAGCCTCTTAAGAATATCAATTTGAAGGACGCCGTATTTTTGCTGGCAAATTCTTGGGATAAATTGTCACCTACAGTAATCGAAAAGTGCTGGAAAAAAATACTTTATTCAAACATTGCAACATCAGAAACTGAAGAAGATTCAGATGACGATATGCCCTTATCCATTCTTAAAGAAAGGTGGTTGTTGATAACGATCAGCAAAGTTGAAGAAATTGGAAACATGTTACAGCAAATTAATAACTCGAACATCCTCCCAATGAATCTGAAATTGCCGATTGGATCGAGGAGATGAAGACCATTTAACAGTGGATAGTGGCAGTTCCTCGAAAATGAGGTCCCCAGGGATGCATTGAAAATTAAGCATGAAGAGGCTATTGAGAGTTTTCTACTTGCATTCAATGGACAGAAGAAAACGGAGTCTATTTAAACAGTTTAACCAATTTAAGAATGTTACAGGGCTATGGAAGCTAAACAGGGATGCCTGCAAAAGAAAATTTCAGATTTTTAAATAAATTCTTAGTTTAGTTACATAGTTAGTATGTATTATGATTTCTTAACACTGATATTAAAATCTTATGTGCTACCGTTCTTTTAATTAATTTAATCCATCACATAATAATTGCTATGAACATAATTTAATAATTTTGTATTACGCTTTTGTTTAATCTATTATGGTTCCAGTAGTCCGGATGTCTCGGTAATCCGTTTTACTTTAGTTTTAATTGATCCGGATTAGCGGAGCTTCACTGTAATGTCTTATTTTGAATGGTATCACTGTCACAGATAAAATCCATAATGTATTTTCAATAGAACTGGCACATTTTGATTTATGTCACTGTAGCGGAAAATTGGCGATCTTGTCACTTAACTAAATCTGTGTCACGGTTCATGTTCACAGACTTGTGACTCTGTAGTAAGGGAAGAACGACACAAGCGTTTTCTAGCGAACATTTTTATAAGTAGCAATATGTCGTTCTTCCACATAAAAATATGCCAATTTTGCTATATAATTTATACCAAAACGGCAATTTTTGAGTTGTGTCACTATTATTGTGCATCAAGGATATTTTAGTAAAACTCAATAAATAGTAATAACAATGCGATTTATAATATATGGTATTTAATAAATCCCCATAGAACCTCTATTTGTAAAAAAATGAAAACAAAGTAAAAACTTGCTTAAAACATACAATTTTATGTTATTTGAAAATCACAAAATTTAAAATTTTTATTAAATATATTTATGAATTCTATGAGAAAGCCCTACAAGATGCAGTTTTAGTTTTTCAATATCTCAAAAGGTAACCGAGATACAAGCAGCATCAAAATTTTAAATTTTCAAAATCATACTTATCACAGAAACAAGGAAAGCTGAGAAAGTTTTGTTTTCGGATTCTATCATTTCACAAAAAAATAGTACAGTGATATACGAAATCTGCAACATAGTATCTTTTGTAGAAACAGAGATACACCCAAATTACATAAAAAATGGGACACACTGTAAATATAAATACTTATTTAATTGTTAAATTATAATCTACTTTTTAAATAGAAAAATTTTATATTTAAAATAGGTTATTTAAATTGATACAGACTCCGAGTAATTGTAATGTACCCGCCAGTTAACCACAACACATTCAGTTGCTTTGCACTTTGAAAGCCGATTGCAAATTTAGTAAATGTAACAGGCAAGACAACCTCGCATTGCAAGTATCTTGACTCTCAATCCGAACCAATCCGATGGATTGGTTCGAAACGACAATGAACAAGTCCAGAAAAGAACCAAAACTACCCATCACTGTTAACAGACAGAAAGCAGTGCATTGCTTTCGATAATGAATCATCATTGCTTAGGACAAACTCTTATGGAGTATCAGAGGGACCAGTTCTATGTAAATGACTTATCTAATGCAATTACACAATTTACTTACGTATGTAATATGCAGATGATACTACATTACTTTGTCAAGGTCCACATATGGAGCAAATTCAGTAGAATGTTAGGTTTATAAACACACATGCTCTAAAGTGGCAGAAGATAAGCTAACATGGGTAGTGCACATTGACCATCTATGTAATAGAATTTCAAAAATATATATTTAATACATTTTAACAATAAGTTCAATGAGAAGATTCCAATTTCTTGTTATTATGCATTACACACTCCATAACTAGCTATGGCATAATTATATAAGGAAATATCCACGACAACACATTCAGTTGCTTTGTATTTTGTAAGCTGATTGCAAATTTAGTGAAAGTAACAGACAAGACAACCCCACAATGCAAGAGTATTGACTCTCAATCTCACACTCACTCTAAAACGTGTTGAGTAGAACTCTTTTTTACGCTTACGATTCAATTCCATCTTATAGAATTTTGTATTCGTTCCGAAAGTACGAATCGGCGGATCAGATCAGAACAAGAATGAACAAGTTCGGGAAAGAACTGAAACTACCCATCACCGTTAACAGATAGAAAGCAGTGTATTGCTTTCCATAATGAATCATCATTGTTTAGGACAAACTCTTATGGAGTATCAAAGGGACCAGTTCCATGTAAATGACTTACCTAACGCAATTACACAATTTACTTGTATGTAATATGCAGATGATACTACATTACTTTGCCAAGGTCCACATATGGACCAAATTCACCAGAATGTTAGGTTGATAAACACACACGCTATAGATTGGCAGAATTTAAAGTTAAAGCACAATTCAAGTAAAATTCAACAAATTATATTTTCTACAAAAAATAACTTGTCCAGTAAACCTACTGCTGAATCATTAGGTATGTTATCAACAATAAGCTAATGTGGGAAGCGCACATTGACCATCTATGTAACAGAATACCAAAAATATATATTTAATCAGGCATTTTAACAATAAGTTCAATGAGAAGACTCCAATTTCTTGTTATTATGCATCTATACACTCTATAACTAGCTACAGCATAATTATAAAAGGAAAAGTGCATATTAAAAGAATATTTAACTACTTAAAACAATAATAAGAATTAATGCCAAAGTAACACTAGAACTCTATGTCAAAACTATTTAAAAAAATATTTTATATCATGCCCAGTGCCCTCAATATTTATTTATCACATACTGATAGAAACAGGCAAGCATCGGCACCAAGAGAAAACTGTAAAAAGACGTTCTTATGATTTAGAAATACCAAGATTAAACTGAACATATTCAAAATAACAATAAGTTTAAGTTATACAATAAGCTAGGATAATCTATGAAAAGTTTAATGCTTGTGCCTTGGTTGTTTTGTTATATTAATACTTTCCTTGTATGTATACCAAATGTGTTATATAAAGTATGTGTTTAGTATACACGTCTTTCAAAAAGTCCGTATCATATGGGAAATTGTTTTATTAAATTTAAAAAAAATTTGAGTTTTACATTAGTTTGTGCTTCACATTGGACATTCCGTATTTTCTGTTAATACACAATACATTCGCTTGAAAGTATCACACAGTAATCCTCAAATTAATAATCTTGTCTCAAATATTCACCAACCGATCACTTGGCATGGTTGTAACATTTTACACAATATGTTATCCAACCTAAAGTTTGATTTTATTGATAGATATTGATATTGATAGCAAAATTAACGCTACTGATAAGGTAACCTCAAACTCAGCAAACACTCGCAAAACTCAAAATTTTAATAAGAATTACAAGATATCTCCAAATGAATTCAATTACTTTGTTAATGTCGCCAATGAGATTATTGCTAAGTTACCTATTGTTAATACAAAGGTAACAACGTATACTGCCCACAAAATGTATATTTCAAAATTAAAACACTATCACCCAATCAAGTTCATAATATCATTATATCCTTTAAATCTTCAAAAACCAAAGATATTTTTGGTTTTGCTCATATATCGTGAAAAAAAATATCTCCAACTTGATTAATTCGTGCATTACAGAATGTGTTTTTCCATATAAACTTAAGCTATCTTTAATAATCCCCTTTTAATAAAAAAGGTGATCCTGACATACCGTCCAACTACAGGCCCATAGCTTTATTGTCAATTCTCTCAAAGATACTCGAAAAAGTTCTTGCTCTACAGGTAATAGAATAGTTCGAAAGCAACAAGCTTTTTTATAAAAATCAATACATTGTACCGACGACACTACGTTAATAGTAAATGAAGAAAACTTAGATTACTTAAAAACATAGTGAAGCCCTACATTTGAAGGCCTTTGAGTGGTTTGCAGCAAACCAATTATGTTTAAACATGGAGAAAACACAAAACATGTTCTCATTAAAGCATGCATAACAATGTCACATCTGTCATTTCCTTAGGAGTCTGTCTGAATAGAAAGCTAAAATGAACTGAGCATTCAAATCAATTGGCATCAAAATTAACAAAAGATATTTTTATGTTAAAGAACCTAAAACATTCCGTTTCACCTCATGTTTTATGCACCTTATACTTTTACACTTTTCACTCAATAATGTCATATACAATTCTTATTTGGGGCCATTCAACTGGGAGGCATAGAATTTCCTGATTACAGAGAAAAGTTGTACAAGGAATAGAAAACATTGGGTATTGTGAAAAGACAGTTTTACAAAATTTCGAATCTAGACATTACCTTGTCAGTTTATATATGATTTCTTGTTACATATTAAAAGAAATCTAACACCGTATACTAAATATAAAGATTTACACCACTACGAAACTAGAGACAATAATTTTTAATTGATCAATTTAGGCTAAAGGCGTCCCATAACGGCCCTAATTACCTACCGTAGAAATTCTCCAAAAATATGTCCTTTGCCAACAAATCAATTTAAGATAGTCATCAAGCAACATTTAATCCCTCATGTGTTCTATACTTTTCTACTATCATAATGTAATTTTAATATAAGTGCTTGTTTTAGTTGTTTCTCTCTTATATTTTTTAATGGTAAATTTACTAACTTATTGACGTATATGTAAGTACAACTTGTATAATAACATAAATAAATAATTATTATTATAAGATGATAAAATGACACCTGTTATCTGTCTCAAAAATGTCATTATTTGAGGGAATTTATAAAAACTACAAAAAAGTTGTTTCTAAAGCAATTTTATGTTCATGTAGAGTTTGAGCCACCTACAATGAATTTGACCATTTCACTATTTTCAGCAAAAAAAAACTAAATATCGACATCATATACCCATATTTCCTAATTCTATTTTTTAAGCATTTTTGCATGAGTTACTTTGTTTTTCGGAAATATCAATATCAAAACTACGAGTTGACAATTTTAATATAAGTGAGGCAAAGTTGAAATAACTTCCACTTTTACAAATACTCTATTATTATAGTGTTTTAAATAGTAGACATATCTGACAATTCAATAACATTACCAAGAAATATACAAGTGTCACAAGAAATACTTTTTTAATTACTTGTTTATTAAAAAACATAAGCCTACTAACTAATAATATAATAAGGAAATTCACATTTCTGTATGTTAACGTTCCCATCCCATGCACACATGTTTGTCTTGAAACATCCTTCACAGCATTTACTAAAAATTCAGCAGGTATGCACATTGCCTTCTCTCTTGTAGCGTTTTCTAATTCATCAATATTCCTAAAAGGTGTTTCGTCAGACTTCTTCTTTTAAGTACCACCAAAAGAATAAATCAAGCAGGGTCATATCTGAGAACCTCTGTGGCCATGGATATCCGAAAAACGTCCTATCCATCTCCTATTAAACTTCTGAACCAAGAAATTTTTTATTTGTACTGTTGAATGAATGGGAACCATAAGTTTTGCTGTCATGTATTAATACTTCTCATGTTTTATAATTATTTATTATTAATACATTATGCTTACATGCCAGCAACTAGGAGCATTAACCTGTTTTCTGTGTCTCTTGTCCCTTAACCTTAACAAACTAACATACATTACACTGATATTTAGGGGAAATTCGTCGAAAAATCGGATCAATTCATTATTTAAAAATTCCAAATATCGTTCGGAGTTTAAGTTCTCATGCAAAAAAAAGAAAAGAAAAAATAAATAAATATACCAATTAAGAAAAACTTCAAAAATCAATTATTAAAATAGCATAGAGATGTTATATATTTTTAAAAAGCACAAAAAAATGTGAATGCACTAACGGATTCTACTTAAAAAAGTGCCTTGAGAATGTTTTTACAGTTTGTCGATACATTTAGAAATAAAAAAGTTTTTCAAAATTTTCAAAATCTTGATTATGACTATTGGATCTTAACCCATTATGTACTGGTGTCATATATATAGGACAGCAAAAATAGCAATTTTTATTTCTTGATTGTAATTCAAAACTATATTTTTCTAAAATTTTATATTACTGTCATCTTTTAGGAGCAAGATTGTACCTTTACTTTTATAAGACATTAGTAATTATAAACAGAAAAATAATTTACAAGAAAGGTTGTTTATTCTTCACTTGTCACACATTTAGTTTTCCTTAGTTATTTTGAAAATTCAATAAATTATGTAACTTTTCTGTTCAGAATTCATAAATAGAAAGTTTGTTTGCTAAAACTGCATAATTTGATCTTATAAACAGGAATAAACAAGTACAAAATATGATGTCATATTTATAGGACACTGGTCCAATTCGTATACGTTTATACCTTGAATTTACACATCCAGACTAGATGATTCTTGCAGAGATTGTTGGTATATAAATTAGTGGCGATGCTCCCTTATTCATTTAGTGCATTTATTGTGGTATAAAACATGACAAGTAAGCGGTTTTTAAGTGTTAAAGATATTGAAGCGTTATTCGAAGATGAGGAATTTTATAAACATTTGGAAAATGCGGATAGTGTAGATATACCTGTTTTGCCACCGAATCTGGACGTTTTAAGTGATTGTGATGAAGGCGTCCAAGACATAACAGGAGAAAATGAAATCAATGATATTTCTGCAAATATAGAAATTCAATTATGTGGAGCTAATGTGTCTAATCGTGGTGATAATCCTGATATGCAATATACTCGTAAGAAACCCGATAAAAGCTCAACAAGTACGGGTAAAAGGAAATTAACTAATATTACTTCGCGTTGGCATAAATGTCAGCCATCCTATATAAACATAATAAGAGAGTCACAGTCTGAAAATGAGAAAATTAAAATTATTAGTGCTGAAATACATAATTTGTCTCCTGTACAAATGTTTGAAAAATTTTTCTCCGACGATGTTTATAATTATTGCAAGAAGAAACGGAAAGATATGCTAAATCTGTAAAAAATTTTACCGATTTTACTGTGACTGTTCAAGAATTAAAAATTTATATTGGATTTTTAATATTTTCTGGTTACCATATTTTACCTTCTGAAAAGCTATATTGCAGTAGTACAGATTAAGACACCAGAATACAACTTGTGGCAGTTTCAATGTCTCGAAATAGATACTTGAAATTGAAATCAGTTTTTCACTGTTGTAATGACAAAATTGATTTGACGGATAGGTAAATAAAATAACGTATAATAACTGACAGAATTCTAACATTATGTGTTTCATTGTAGGTCCTATAAAATTGGTCCACTAATAAATAAAATAAACCAATCATTTCAACAATGGGGTACATTTTCTACTCATTTATCAATTGATGAAATGATTGTGAAATACTATGGGCTCAATCGTATGAAGCAATTTATACCAGCAAAACCAATTCAATTTGGATATAAATTATGGGCACTATGCAATTCAGATGTACATTGCTACAAATTTTCTGTTTATACTGACAAAGATAAAAATGCCACTCCGGGTTTACTGCAAGGTTTGCAAGTTATTACAGATCTTTTAGTAATCGTTGAAAATCCTAATGACCATTTGGTATATTTTGATAACTTTTTTACATACCGTGACATACTGATTAATCTAAAATCAATTGGATTTCGTGCAACAGGTATATACTGCATTAATCTATACTTTTCTTATCCTACTTGTTACAGGAACAATGCGTGAAAACAGAACAGATAAATGCCCACTTTTAAATTTAAAAGAACTTTCAAAGAAAGAGCGTGGCACATTTGAATATCGATTTGACAAAAATGGTGAAATTTTAATCTTAAAATGGAACGATCACAAATGTGTCACAACTGGTACAAATTTTGACACCATTGAACCACTAGGTTATGCTCTAATGTGGTGTAAATCTAAACAAAAAATTCATATCACCCAACCTAATGTTATCAAAATGTACAATCAATATATGAAAGGTGTTGATCATCATGACTGGATGTGTTTTAAGTAAAGATATGAGTATAGGTGATCATCAGTGAAAATAAGAGAGAAGTGAGTATGTCCGTATGTCCAACAGCTGACTTCAATCAACGCTTCAACTTACTATTGCACCGATTCTGATTTGACGTCAACCTGTCAAATTTATTCATTATTTCTAACCTCATTGTTTTCTTTTAGTTTACGCCGTCTCGTATTACTTCTGTCCGTTGTTGTTTTGCCCTTTTATTTACTCGTTCTTTATAGTTATTTTGTTCAAATTTAACAAATTATTACCTGAAGACAACGAAGTGTGGATTGAAGGACTAATCAACTAATCAAAATAAAAAGTCAGCACTAACTTCACATAAATTGTTTGTGTACATATTTGGAATCTATTCTATTCACAATAAAATTATACATATTGTTTTAATTATAAACTCATTTAAGTGTAATATTATTTGTAACTAACTCTTTAAATTATGCTGCAAGTTTAAGTTCTGGGATGGGGACATTTGGTCAGCGATAAAGATTCTAATTGGCATTTTAAAACAACAAGTTAATTCACATAACAGTGTCTGTTTACTTGTGATAATAAACATCAATGTTGGTAAAAATAATTTAGATTTCAACTGGTTCTAATTACCATAACATAACCTTACTTTTGATATATAAGTTATTATAGTGTAAATTTTTTTTATACAGTGGGGTGCTGTTCTAATACATGTTTGAATGTACCTATAAAATATACTTATTACACGAATTTACGAAAATTCCAATATTTTTAATCACAAAACAGCATGTTTGACTAGTTCAATCGTAGCAGACGTTAATATTTTTATTGGACTTATTAGAATTCCGCATTTAGCTTTGCTAAGCTCTAATTAATTTGTTTTATACATAATGGATTAATTAAGCACGTAAAATATTACTACGGCAATTTTAAAGTAGTACAAGCAACTACCTGTGGGTAATTAAAGTATTATTTGCAACACTGCCTTGTTACGATTTGGCAAATTTTCATTCCTGACGTCATTATTTCTTAAATATGTAAAAGACGATCCATTGACTTCAAATTTTAATCTTAATACATACAATTACAAGTAATGACTGCACGTCAACTCTCGTGGATACAACCACAGCAACAACTTTTTGAATGTTTTTTTAAAATTCTCCAAAATAATGACATTTTTGAAAAAAAAAATCAATTATGAGGGATCAGGTGTCATTTTAGCAAGCATGATTTTTTTATCAAAGTTGAAGCACAAATTAATGCCTAACTTAAATTTTATTTAAATTTAATAACAATAAATGTCCATGATACGAGTTTTTTGAAAGACGCTGTACTTTTGTGACATTTCCCAAATACACAATGCAAGGCTGAATAAAAATTCTATTTTATTTAATAAAAATATTTTGATGCATTTTTATTTTATTTGACACTCACGTTTCTACCGAAGACAACTTTAATAGTCCTTAAAAAATTTACATACATTTTGCAATATTAAATACATATTTTTGAATTGCACCTCTTTTGCATATAGGATCCTTGGCAATTTTCGATATAATAACAAAAGTAGAAAAGTCTACTCTAAAACCACAAAATAAATAAACTAAATATGTGTTACATAAAAAGGCAATTGCAGGAAGAAAAGAGTGGTTAAAAAAGTAATTTATAGATGTTCACAAGTAAGTGTATATGCACTTAATATAAATCACTATTATAAGCAGACAAGTCGAAATCACTCAATTTTGAGTGTTTCGATCATGTTAAGTGTTGAATGCGCAATGCTAATAGGATTTTTACATGCTACAGTGAAATAAATTAGAAAAAAATAGTACCCATTGCACGACGTTTTGAACATTTGTCTGACAAGCCCAATGATAAATTAATTTTAGTAAAACACTTGGTGGATGAGGTGAGCCTTCAAACAGAGATCCACTGAATACAGATACAAATCTAGATGGACAACATTCAGATATCCAAACGTATCCACCAGAATAAGGAAATTTTGAAACATCACTATACATTCCCAACTTCAACTTTGCATTAGGATGATTGGCACAACTTTGTTCAGACCGTACAAGACCTTGCTGTATTAACCTAGAAAAAAACATTTAATACTACAACCTGTTTTGTTAATGAAAATAACCATTCTGTAAACTTCGTAGGAACATGCATAAGTACACTTTTAACTTTGGAATCAAGTTTTGTACGATCACCTCCTGTAATATCTTTAACACCAAGATGAGGACGGGCGACAACCACAAGAGATGGAAATGTTTTTCCTTGTAATTTATTAAAAGAGATTTCACGAGTATCAGCTAGAGGTCGACCATCGTCATTTGTTAAATCAACAACAGCAGGTGTAGTAGTAGAAGTTACTCCAGTATTCGAAGTTTCTGCTGGTCTTATTTGAACCAAAGGTGGAGGTCCAAGGTTTGCAGGTACCTGGAAATACACATCACAAATGACGAAAACAAAATATTAACTAACCTTTTGAAGTTTTGGTGTAACTGGTGGTTGTGGTACTGAATTTCTTCCTCTTCGACGTACTGGTGGTTGTGGTCTATTTGGCGTTGGTGTTGGTAGTGGACTTTGAGATTTCGCTGACGTTGGAGATGAAACAGCTTTATTTCCCGTCGGTGTCATTGTACCAACAATTACACCTAACCTTGGATCCATAACTAATTGATAGGAATTATTCTGTTTACCTTTTTGTAATAAAACATTCTGTTGTTGAGTTTTATTTTGTGGAGCAACTTTTTTCTTCGGTGGTGGTGGTTCTGGAACTAATAACAAAGTCAATGCATCAAGTTTTTTTAAGAATACTACAATTTCATGAGCAACTCAGAATACATCGTCTTGTTTTTGGCAAGTGCCAGTTACCAACACTACAATTTCCAATAATTTTATGTATTCAATAGAGATGAAGTGTAAATATTTTATTCAACACTAACCCAAAAGAAAGTACGTAACACATCTTGTACTTCCTATACATTAAAATGATACTTTATTTTTTGCGTGATCTGGTTGGTAATTTAATCCTTGATTATGAACTTGTCTACGTCGGTACCTTTGACTGGAACTTGATGGCCCTATACAATTATTACTTATGAGAAATCATTGGTAAAGCTTTATAAGGGCGGGTAAATTATATGCTTTATGTAGGTTTTCACCTTTGGGGTGAACTCCCGCGGAAGTGAAAAGATTTGGAAATATTCGATTCGACATACTTCGGCTTGACGCGCACCACATTTTTCGTGTTCAAAGATAATCCACACACTGTTGGAACCGTGGCATCGCCGCACGAGACTACCTGCCGAACATGCAGCGTCGTGCCCATTGAGCTCGCTACATCACTACTTGTCAAGCCGATCAATGCTTTTTTATATGAAACGTGAAACACAATAAATTCAACCAAATTTAAATAAAAAAAAGAAACCGGAATAAAAAATGTCTAATAATTGATATGATCCACTACTTCTTACAATCGGGACAATAATAGGTCACGTGTTCTTTACACAATTATTTTTACACTTAATGCAGGTCAAATTAGTATTGTTATCACATTTAGAAGAGCAAAATTTGCAGCGTGCTCGTTTGTTTTTGTTGCTAGTTCCAGGAAGAGGTGCGGTAGAATTTTCCACCAATGGTTGTTGAATAGCTGTTACAATTGCAGCTACTTGTTCATTAAAGGGAAGATGTTTTCTGGACAAAATGTAAGGATTTACCAATTGTTTGCCCAGTTGTTCCAAAAACAGTCTTCTTTTGAACAAAATATTTTTATTCCAGTTTGCATTTATTTCGCGCCATAAGACGAAAGCATTATAGGCACTGGTATCTAAAATGTTGTAAAATAAGATTATGGGCCATAGATTTGTTTTTCGTTTGCATGTGTATGCACCGATTAGCTGATCTAATGTATCAACTGCTCCTTTTGTAGAATTATAATTTGTGGTTTTTTGTCTTCTCTGTCGCTTATTTGTTTTTGGTTATGAAACGTACTTATTAGAATGAAATTCTTGTATTTTTTTGAAATATAAGACACAACTGCGGTATCTTTAGTAAAATAAAATTTAGAACTATGCACAACGTTATTTACTTCCATGATAGGCTCAGGATTGCTTTTCCTGACAGTCCCTAACATAGTAAGCTTTCTTTTGAGAAGCATTTGACCCAATTTATACGATGTAAAGAAATTGTCACAAGTTACATTCTGACCTCTTAGTCCATAAGTAAGGTCTGAAACTACTCTCAGCCCCTGATCCTTCTCAGGTTTTCCCCCAGGTGCTTTTCCCGTATACAGTGTGTCTGAGATTCAGCATGCATGTATTGCTATATTCGTTAATATTGAAGATAAATGTCGGTTAAATGGGGAAAGTTTTAGAGAATTTTATGGCTATCGTCATGGTAAAGTCAGATTTGAAGTAACTTTTTTTGTTTTTGAAATAATTGAAGAAAACAAAAATTGTGCATTTTCTACTACCCCCTGTAGCTCTTTTATTTGAAGTCTGACATTTTGATTTGTACATTATTATGACACTTTTAAAAGACAATTTTAAAAAGTACCAAAATTTATCTACAGTCATTTGTTTTGAAATACATACACTAACTATTGTTTTTCATATGGACGCCATCTTGGATTTTTACATTATCGAATAGTATTTTTTATCACCTTTTCAGCGATGTATCACATGATACGAGAATTTACTTCCAACTATCAAAAATTAAACCCTTGATAATTTATCTGTTTTTACTTACAAAATTTAATACATTTCTAACTTTTGTTTTTGGACGCTATTTGGATTTTTACATTATCGAATAGTGGATTTTAACACCTCTTCTACGATGCATTACATGATATGAAAATGTAGAAAATGTGTGGAGTGTAGAGGGGGACATATCGAGCATGTTTTATGATAGTTACTATTATCGGTTTTATTTTTATTTTAGTTATTAGAAATTACAATAATTAGGAATCTAATTGTATAAATTTTTCATTTATTAATCCATGCCTTCTCAAGGACTACTATTTCAATTTTATATTTTTAAATTTTTGATAGTTGAAGTAAATTCTCGTATCATGTGATACAGCGCTGAAAAGGTGATAAAAATACTATTCGATAATGTAAAATCCAAGATGGCGTCCATATGAAAACAATAGTTAATGAATGTATTTCAAAACAAATGGCTGTAGATAAATTTTGGTACTTTTTAAAATTGTCTTTAAAAGTGTCATAATAATGTACAAATCAAAATGTTGTAAGACTTCAAATAAAAGAGCTACAGGTAGTAGAAAATGCACAATTTTGTTTTCTTCAATTATTTTAAAAACAAAAAAAGTTACTTCAAATCTGACTTTACCATGATGATAGCCATAAAATTCTCTAAAACTTTCCCCATTTAACCGACATTCTGTCTTCAATATTAACGAATATAGCAATACATGCATGCTGAATCTCGGACACACTGTATACTTGAACTTCTAAAGCACTATCACCAAGCGTCCATATTTTGATGCCATATTTTTCTGGCTTGCTTGGTATATACTGCTTGAATGGACAAAGACCTCTAAATGCAACAAGCTGCTCGTCCACAGTTACGTTTTGCCCAGGATTGTACAATTTTGGTAGTATTTCAGTCCATTTGTCCCAAAATTCTCTAATAGGAGCCAACTTATTCCGTAGCCTTCATTCTTGACGACCTTCTTTATTATCTAACCGTAACACGCGTGATATATAATAAAATCGTTTCAACGACATTGTTGAGCGAAAAAGAGGTCTGCCTGTTTCTGCATTCCACAAACTTCTGGTAGATTCATCGTGCAATCTGTAAACTCCTCCTAACAGTAACAAACCTATGTACGCCTGCAACGTAATGTCATCGTACACTCTATGACTTTCGATGTTAGTCATTTTCAAAATTGTATTTTCCCGAGAACTATTGAAAAATAGTTGAAATGTAGATTTTACATCCTGGACTCGTGTATTGCTGTATCTAGTTGGACCTGGAGCGACTTTTATAATATGTGCACTAGTTGCATGCCCTGATTGAGGAAATGGATCTAACATCCAAGTTATGGCATTATCTTTAGATTGAACCGATTGAGCAGGTGGCATCAATTGCGTAGGATTTGTCCGTCCAGCATCGTCGAAAATCGTCTGGCTGTTCATAATCACTATCTTCACGATTTTCCTCTCCAGAAGCTTCATCATCACTAATGTCACTCAAATTATCAATAAGTTTTTCTAAGTCTTCACCACTAAGATATTTTTTTGCCATTATTGTTATTTCAGCACTTTAGAAGAACTAGTAGTACATACAACAAACCGCACTTTACTCTGCAACGTAACAATCAAAACTGTCGGTTGCATACTGCGATATGATATTTATACCTGCTGCAAGTTGCAAGTCTGTTCCTGTTTCGACTTGCACATGCGGCTACAGACCTGCCGAAAATGCTGTAGTAACTCGCATAGGTAGGTACAAGCATGTGATGTTATGCATATTATCTATCCTCAAATTTCAATATAAAATAATTGGAAATACAAATTTATACGTCCTACTAATGTATTACAGCCTCGGGCCATAATGACCCCAGGGAACATGAATGTAACAATCATGTTTAAAAAAATAAGGAACAAAAAAATTTATTAAAACAAACAAGCCACCTCATTCTTCAATGGATTAGAAACAAAGTCATTAACTACGAAGTTTAGATATTAATAAACAAAAAAGTTATCTAAACAACAATTTGATTTCGGGTCATATAGACCCAAAGGTAACAGCAGGGTTAAATTACGATTCGAATCATGAACACTGCCTCTCCAGCAAGCCACAATATCCAAAATTCTACATTTTGCATCGCTCACTATTTAGAAGTTTAATGGATAATCACCCTTTCTGTAGATTTAAAGTAAGGGGTTATCAACAGTAGGACATTTTATTTTGACATGTGTCTCATCAATGCAGCCGACTATATTAGGGCAACTTCCAATTGCATAAAAATCTTGCTTAACTGTATTTAATTGTGCTTCTGTTGCACGAAACTTTATGTAGTTATTGCGGTGAACAGATAAAGCTACAGTTACACGTTTGATAATACGGCTTAATGTACTTTGGTGAAAACCATATTTTTCACTAATTTCGTCTTGATCTGCTCGTTTAGCACAATATCTTATAAAAGCTAATACTTGAATTTCAGGAGCAACAGGCCGCCCACAATTACTTAAATAATTTAATTGGTCCCTCACAATGTTTATAATAATTTGCACAGTTGGTTTTTTTAATCTATAATACTGACCAAATTGTTCATCATTATAGTGCAGCAATGGATTCATATGATCTACATACACTTTGGGGTTCCTATTGATATTAAGAACATCTTGAATTATTGAAACTTCTTCAAGTTCTTCATCGACATTTATAAGGTCTTCCATTAATACCTCTGCAAATTTATATTACAACACCTACACGTTATTCTCTCACCAAATTTTATTGGAAGGATCTTATGAAAAAATACGTATTTTAAAAATATAACTGATAATAATAATACTGTTGAATAATAATTTATAAGCTACACAAACACAACTCAATGACACTACTGCTTTTAAGGTTAAAATGATATTAAACATGCATAAGATCGCTACTAAGGAATTTAGTATCAAACTAAGAATAGTTTCCTTTTTGACTATAAATACAGTTTTACTTAGTTGGCAACTAATTAAGGCTTAGTATGTTGATAGTGGATAACTTTCTAACAATGCATAAGGCTGTAAAAATTTTAATACATGTACAAGGTTATCCCAAAAGAGACCAGTCTGTTGACCATATATTCTTTCAGTCAAAGCAATATGGATCCCATTGGGTCATTTTTCATTTTGGCGTATCCAGCTACAAATATTTTCGTTTACAACTCAGGGGTTTTTGAGACAGTGGGATGGAATTCGTAAAGCATTACTTTTAATAAAGTACAAGTTTGTGAAAAGGTGCTTAAAAACAACTAAACAATGTAAAAACATTGACACATACTCTGTAACTCCCCTTGAGATCAAGTGTAGAATAAAATGATTGAAATTATGTTTTCTTTGGTGTATTATACCTTTGAAAACATTTTTTTAAAATTAAATATTAACACCCTATATACAGAGAGCGTCAAAATGAAAAATTTACTAACAAATAAATATACAGTGCGGCTCACAGAAGCCCCCCCCCCCCCTACAATATTTACTGAACCGTTAAGAAAAAAATTTCAAATTTGCCACACAAAAATTATACTAAAAATAGTATGGTTTGGTGGATTTGTCATGTCAGTAAAGTCCAACATGGCAGCTGGGCGCCATATTGAATGTTTTTAATGGAAATGGTTTTTGATTTCTTTATAAGTAACTGTCACTTACAATTTTCATATTTAATGAACGTTGATAGATATGTACAAGGTACACTCATGCCAAATATCAAAACAATCAAATGCCAAATAAAAAAATTATAACATACTAAACTCAGGTGCCTTGCTTTTTGAAACCGAGAGTAGGTGGATCAAAAAGTTTGAAATAAGTGAAACAAGAAAATTTTTTTTGACCAAATTCAGTTTTATTTTTCAAAATACATTCCTTTTAAGTCGATACAGCCAATTCAACGATTTTATAACCTTTTTATCCCGTCCTTCGGAAGCTCTCCAAAATAACCCTCAGTTTCAGCTATGAGTTCCTCATTTGAGTAAAATCGCTTACCAGCGAGCCATTTCTTCAGGTTTGGAAACAGGTAGAAGTCGCTGGGGGCCAGGTCTGGCGAATACACCGGCTGAGGAGCCAGTTCAAACTCAATTTCGTACAATTTTGCTTGTGCAACCAACAATGTATGAGCAGACATATTGTTGTAATGATAGAGAATTTTTTCTTCTTCAAATAATATGCTCCAGTTATGGTTTTACCTTTTTCAAGATAGTTACTCGACATTCGCATTCCAAAATACGGAGGCCGTAATCTTGCCCTTCCACTGTAGCGTTCACTTGGAGGAACCCACTGTTTCGACTGTTGCATGGACTGTAGTGTTGCTACCTACCTTGGGTCCAAGGCTCTTCGGCTAGCTCTTAGTATTGCGGAGGCAAGTCGTGGGGAAGGATTTAACAGAATAAAGAATAAAAGAGAGGGCGCCAATCGTCTTGAAGACGATAAAATAAGTTGTTTTTATTAGTAAGTAAATCAATTTTAATAAGCTCAAATTATTAATTCTAATAATAATTCAAATAAGGTTTCCCTTATTTTCCTAAACATAAGTATTCTTTGGCACACACTAAAGACTTAATCAGCATTTGTAATGGTGGAATTACCAATAAGGGTTACAACACAAAACTTAGGATTGAATTTGCTTAAAGCTAACCCCGAAGTATTTAACCAAGTACTTGTTTTATACTCGAGTCATAATAACTCATAAATTTAATCAAATTGGAAAGTCCCCCTTATTTAGTAAAAGTCATTAATATAGGTGTGCAATAAAAATGAAAACCTACCAGTGGGCACCTTTCAGTAAGCATTAAATCCTAATTAATACAATTGAAACATCAAAGTACACATAAGGCAATAATAATCAAAATACTTTAAAGATACGTAAAACTATACATAACCGGAAAGCGAGTGGCTATCATAGGGTCAACCCGTGCCGGTTTTGGTTAAGAGGTCTCCTGACTGGATTCCCTGCCAGTTATCTCAGGTGAATCTTCCGAGACAGCATTACCAAAATTCCTCGTAATAAATTTATGTTTCTTATGTGGAAATATAAGTAAAGGAAATCGAAAACCCAAACATGACGATCTATAAATATAGTATAACTAAACGGCAAGAAATTACTTCTAAAACAAACCTGTTTGAATACAGATTTTTTAAGGTTACTAATCAATTTTCAATTCTATTAATTGTACGATATTTCCAATTATGTAAAAGTAGAAAATATGTCGGTGAGCTACGGCTTTATATAATTAAAATGGGAGAATCAATTGTCTCAAAAACGATGGCTAAAAATGAAAAAGCATGTTACCTCGTGGTAGGAGGTTATGTAATACGCACCTCGTTGAGCAGGTAAAAATAATGAATCACCAATAAATCTGGTTGTGGATAATTTATATTTATAGCATAATTAATCCCCAAATACCAGGGATGCTTCTTAAATTAACCGAAATTTAATTCCTTTTTTCACCCTCAACTGTCATGCTGTTAAAGCAAAAATCACTCGTTTTTACCTGCCTACCTGCGGCCAATTTCCGAACTATATTCTATCGAAGTTAAAACTGTAGAAAAACTATTGATGTTGAAAAAATAGTAGCTCAATGATGGTTAGTGAAAATACATTAATTGATTGAATAACAGAATCTAATGATGATATAGTGAGTGTGGACACTAAGTTTTAATGTTTAAAAAAAATAATTAACCGGTTTCGGACCGTAACAGTGTTGAAATGTATCCACGTTTCATCCATGATTATGAATCGGCACAAAAACTCCTTTGGATTTCGCGTAAACATTGCCAAATTCTGCTGGGAGGTCGTAACACAAATTCGTTTTTGGTCCACTGCTAGCAAACGCGGCACCCAACGCGCGCAGAGCTTCTTAATACCCAAAACGTCACGTATGATATTGAACACACTGCCATACGACACCTTTGTGGTCTTAGCTAGCTGCCTCAATTTCACTTTGGGGTCGTTCAACGTAATATCATGGATTTTTTTCACGTTTTCTGATGTGCTGACGTCTTTTGGGCGTCCAGATCGTTCAGCGTCATCGGTTATTGTACGGTCACAAAGAAAGTCACCACTTTTGAATCATCTTCATCGACGGTGGAGTCCCGACAATACTTACCCAGCTTGGCTTTGGTCTCGGTTATCGTTTTCTTGCGTAAATAATAGTGTTTAAATCATAGACACGAAATTCAGATTTTTCCATTAAAAAAACAGGCAGGATGGTTGTTTCTTACAGCCGTAAACAAAAATGGCTGAAATTTTTACAGAGGTCTAATGAAGGATGAAGCCTTTTGTGAATAGTTCACATTAGTGCACACTAACACCATCTCTTAGAATTAAACCAAACTTTTTAATCCACCTAGTACAAGGTATACCGTTGACCGGTTCATTCAGTCAAAACAATAGGGCTCCCATTGGTCATCTTTCATTTTGGCGCTTCATGTTTTAAATATTCTTCTTTATAACTCAGGGGATTTTGAGATACTGTGACCAAATTTGTAAAGCATAACTTTTAATAACGCACCCATTTGTGAAAATGTGCTTAAAAACAATTAATTAATACGACACACGTCTATTCTGCGTAATTACTCTAGAAATCAGATGTAGAACACGAAGGTATTGAAATCATATCTTCTTTGGTAAATTATCTCCCTGCAAACATTTTTTTAAAATTAAATTTTGACACCCTGTATTTTAAACAGCAAGAAAAGTCTTATTATTTTGATTCAACAAATAAATATATAGTTAACAGAATGGCTTCTAATTTTCAAACGATGTGTAACAAGACAGTGGTGACTGGCCCTGAGTGGCACTAGGCCTAGAACCCCCAACTATAGTCATTATTCGTTTTCTAATGAACTGTGATATGCAAAAAATGCAGTAGTATTAAAAAAATTTACATATCTAAAAACCATAATGATACACTAAGAATAAACACCATCACGTCTTTATGAATACATCGTCCTGGCTTTTAAATATTTTATAATTATTTAGTAATTTCCTTCTTGTACATCTCAACTCTCATAAATATACAAGCGCACTCGACACGAATTTAAAAATATATTACATGCATCCATATTTTAGTAAATATTCATAATACTAATACTCATTACATTTACACAGTATGGCAGTCTAAATGTTTTATTATATCCATTATAGACACTATCTGGGGCTATAAAGATCTCAGTTGCAGCATTCTAATGAATTTAAATTAAGAAACGCGCAGTTGCCTGAAGGTGTGCTAACTGAATCACGAGTAATGTAATTCTATGTTAACTGAGGGTTCAAATGACTTGATATTGCAGCTCCAGTTCCGAAGGTTCAACATAATGGTAGGGAAGTGCTTGAGAAAAAATCAGAAATAAATGAATTCAACTCAAGTGGGAAATCAGTCCTCTTCGCAGGACTAAGATTAATGACGGAAGCAGAATCAGCTTGCGAAATGTCATGCTACAAAAGCCGAAACTGTGGAAATATGCTGATCAACTCACTTAATATGAAACTACAGTTACAAAACAGTTATAGATAAAGGTACAGTTGGACGAGCTCTTACCTCGTTCTTTAATATTTAATTTAAAAGATAATTTTACTATTATTCAAGACTTATTGGATAATTGTTAAATATTTATTGAATTATAATATACAGTGCGTTCATAAAGTGTGGAAACGGCCCATTATCTCATGAGTTAACTATTTTCAGAGGTAAAGTTCGGACACGTCGATTTTTATTTTTGTTTTTTTGTTTTAAAACAAAATTTTTTTTACCCCCACTACCTAATCAGATGTGACGTCGTCGGGAATTTTTTAAATAGAAACCGTATATTTTTGTATCAAAAATTAACAGCCCATATTTTTCAGAGTTCAGCCGTACCAAAGTTGTCACATAAAATATTTTAAGCTACAGTATACCGAGTATAATGAAAATCAAATATTTGTTTCACTATTTATTTAAATTAGTAAAGTACTCACTGCTCAATAAAGATAAACAAATAACTTAATTACAACAAATGTTCAAATGTATTGTTGAACGAAAGAGAAGGTAAGCTGTTTTGTTTATTAAAGATAACCAATTTCATCCAAATAAAAATTATTGTAATAGTATGAGTATTAATGTCAAAAATAAAGTAGGCTGTGACATGTCACAATCCTTAGTAGTCAGAAAATAAATTCATAGTTACAATTGCATATGTCAATAATAAACTGTTTTGTTGTGTCACATCGATTTATAAGTCTATAACAGTATCTTTTTGAGAAGTAATACCCTAAAATTATTTGAAATTACGATGGTGCTCTCAGAAAAACAGCGAATAGAAGTTTTAATGATATTAGGTTATGGCGATCGTAAAAGAAGTATGGCAAAAGTATGCGATATGTTTAATAAAAAATATCCTGATCGTGTACCTATAAATAAGCGCCGGTAAGCAAAATATTGCATAAATTTAATGAGATCGGTAATGTTAGGGATAAATCCAAGAGTGGCAGACCCACTGTTTCTGAAGATACTCAATTAAATGTATTACTTGAAGTTGAAGAAATCCTCATTGTTCAATTACAACTTTATCTACTAACAAAATTAAACTTATACATGAACCAATGAAGACGATTTCGATAAACGTATGGAGTTTTGCGAAAATATGGAAGACTTGTTGGATTTGACTATAATATTTTGTTTTCCGACGAAGCTACTTATTGTTTAAACGGTACCGTTAACAGACAAAATTGTTGTTATTGGGCAACAGAAAATTCTAATTGGACAATGGAAGCTTATACCCAATATCCCTAAAAGTAACTGTGTGGGCTGGGATTGTTATGAATACAATTATAGGACCATATTTTTTGACGGAACTGTGACGGGTGAAAGATATTTAGAAATGTTACAAACCTATGTTGTTCCATTTTAACGGCAACTTTTCCTGACATTAATAACCCTGGTCAAATAGATCCCACCATTTGGTTCCATCATGATGGAGCAAGTCCACATTATGCTGTAACAGTTAGAAATTTTTTAAACCGAACATTTCCCAATCGCTGGATTGCACGACGCGGTCAAATTGAATGGTCTGCTAGGTCGTTAGATTTAAATCCCATGGATTTTTCGATCTGGGGTTATTTAAAAAGTAAAATATATGTAAACCGACCTACCACTTTAGAAAATCTCAAAGAGAGAATTCGTGCTGAAATGCAGCAACAAATTACACTTACACAAGTGATGTTGTCAAACATAACCCAGGAGTTCATTGGACGTCTTGGGTACTGTCAATTAACCCAAGGAGCTCAATTCGAGCATTTATTATAATTATGTTATTTGTTAATTTTTATTACTAATTTTCCTTGTTAAATAAATAGTGAATTAAATATTTAAAAATCCAAACGTTGATTTTCATTATACTCAGTATACTGTAGCTTGAAATATTCTGTGACAAATTTGGTATGGTTGAACTCAGAAAAATATGGGCTGTTAATTTTTGATATAAAAATGTAGTTTCTATTTAAAAAAAACTTCTCGATGACGTCACATCTGATAAGGTAGTGTGGGTAAAAATTTTTTTTTTTTTGAAAAAAAAAAAAACAAACAAACAAAATCGACGTGTCCGAGCTTTATCTCTGAAAATAGTTAACTCTCGTGAGATAATGGGCCGTTTCCACACTTTATGAACGCACTGTATAATAATAATTGTATCAGATTTAATAATAATGGCTATCAATCCAAAAATGCTCTAAGTTTAAGATTCAAACAGTTACATGACACACGGTTGTAGTTATAATCACATAATATTTAATAAATCAACGTTGATAAATTTGATATTTTAATTGAAATCAATATCTTCATGACTACAACATTTAGGTAATGAATATTGTGATAAAAATGCTATTGATAAATGTTTCTCTCATATAAGTTCAGACTTAGTAATAACTTATTAACCAATTAAGATTGATAATACAAAAAGGAACTTTCAATCAGCTTAAAAAAAAAGACCTACTCTACTTTGAATCATTGAGTATACAGGGTTTTCCACGGTAGGCGTTCGTTAGAAGTTTATGTGGTTAGAAACAATTTAGAAATCTGAATTTTTGGACTTATGGGTTATTTAAGATTCTCTTTCATTCTAAAATATTTTCAAGGTCATGTTACTTCCGGTTATACCGGAAGTCGCCACTAACTTCCTTATTTTAAATGGAACACCCTGTATATTATTTTATTTTTGGATTCTTGACAAAATTTTAGGATAAGTCTTATCAGAGTTTCCTATACCTTTTTTCAACTGTTTCTTAGATATCTTGATTTTTTCAAAAATTTTGAAAGATGTAACCCTATTTTCAACACTGCTTGTCTTACTTATTTTTGACTGATGGAAAGTGCTTCTGGAGTAGACAGAAGCATAAGAACTATACTTTTGAAATACTCATTGACAATTGATTTATTGCATACATGGTGTTCAAAATTTGATGAACTGTTAAACAATTTTCAAAGTTGAAAAACTTTGTTAATTCAAATGTGACACCCTGTATATTATTGGATGAATAGATGCAGCATTTAGTTATGCATCGTTTGGCTATAACATTACCTATACCTATTATCGACAATTTTCTTGTTAATTAATATTTTCTACTTTAATGCGATTTTTGACAGAAACTGAAACGTTTTTCTAAATTAAAATGAATTTAATTCAAACTACACCAATTCTATTTTATTAAAACAATGAAATAAAACAAGATAACAAAATTGAGAGCATAATAACAAATGAAAAACATAAAACAATTATTTGAACATAACTAGAAGAAAAGTGATAAAAAAGATAAAATGAATCATTACAAATGTTCCACATGACCGCCAATTTGATTTAAAATATCCTTTATTTCATAATGAGTCATTTTATGAAATAGTGCCCTCGCCCTCTGTGAGCCGTAATCCAAAAGTAAATTATGGACAGTGCTATGAATATAATTAAATAAAATGATTCCTTGGTTTAGTAATGAAAATACTTTCAGCATGTTTCTAATTACTAAACACTAATTTATTTGTGGCCCCTTACGCATGAGCACCAAAACTAGTTCATTTAAAAGGATTGTCGTATACGAAATATCTTTCGGGTAAAAAAAGTATGAATTTTATAACCGATTTTTTTTTTAAAGCGCGTTTTTAAGATGTGTAAATAAATATTTCTTCATAGCACAATGCAAGATTGGCACATTCAAAGATAATTAATGTTCTTGAAGACACCCTATTCAAGGTCAATTACACAAAGATACATTATTAAGTGTTGCTTTTGTGTAATAAAAGTAAAATCTGTGTAAAAACAGTGATTGTAATTAAAGAAAACAATTTGAGGTATAGTAGTAATTTTTCTTTACAAAAATTAAAATAAAAATCACAAATTACACTTAACATTTCAATTATTTCAATACTCCAATCACAACCAGAAATATCTGTCATCAACCAATCAAATTACAGCTTGCGTCATGTCATCAAACAAAAAATAAACTAGTATATTATTTTATAGGGAGCTGGCAATTAGAGATGTGACACAAAGTCACTTCAGCTCCACATCAAATATGCTATTTTTTCTTCATACCTAACCTAGGCCTAGTTATTTTTGGGGAAAATTGCTTGTAACCATTAACCTGGATTGTATAGGTTGCTTTGCAAAACGTTAGACGTACGTAGCTATAGATTCAACAAAATAAAACACTAATGTAAAATAAAAAAGTTAATATTAGGAGAAACGGGAAGCTTTTTCAAAATTTGCAACTTTACAGCCGCTGGCGAGCGGCGCTAGTTTTTTAGCGCCGATCGAGAATGACAACGAAAACAATTATTAAAAAAGTGACGTCATAACAACCATGGTATTTATTTCAGATCAATTTAAAACCTGAGATGGTTATAAAGTAATTGCATGCACACTTTAATTGTTTAATTCACCTTGCATTCTATGCATTAACCTAAAATTATTTTTAAATGAACGTCTTTACACTAAGCATATTTAGGCTTTTTTTTTTAATTCTAACGCATGCGCAAATATTCGTGCGGAATTCTGAAGTTCGCCGCCCGATCGCGCTGCAGTATACAATCAAACAATTCTATCTCAGAAATTAGTGATACTATTATCAATCTAATAACAAAGCAATAAAATTTTTGATCAATTGTCTTTATACAATAACAATAATGTTTAATAAAAGCTTAATTTGTAAAGCTCATTATCAACATGTTAATTACCTATTATACATAAAACTGTAATAATAGGTTATTTAATCTCAAATAATTTCACAAACATTGAAATGGTTTCAATAGCCAAGCTATAATCATAGATGGCATGTTACACATTTTCAATTAACATTAAAAAAAAAAGGGGTATCTAACCTTACTTTTTATGGATGATATATTTCTTGAAAATGTATCCTATTGTAATCACAAAGCAGCAGTGATGTTTTAAATACCCACAATAAATATTTATCATCACATTAAACTGCCTTTTTTTGTATTGAATAAAAAATACACATTCATTCTCAATTTACTTTATCTAACGATATTGTAAGGCTATTACTCACCATTTTTTTGACGTATTCTGAGTTTCCTTTAAGCTTACATAGCATACCTACCAATGCTAACCGATGATGTAACACTCATATCAACCTCATATATACTACATTCTTTTCCTTGATAAATAACCTCAGCATTAGCCTGTTTTGTAATTTGTTCAATTCTTTTCGATACTTCCTCCAGCTCCATTTGTATTTTGTTATGCATTTCCTTCTGTATTGGCGAAAGTTCATCATCAGGCCAAATGTCCAACTTAAGAGGTTCATCATTCGCATCGCTGCTATTAATGCTTTGCAACACAATAACATCTCGATCTAAAAACAATTGTCTAAATGTTTTACAACCAATAATAACACTTACCATTACCATCGGATGATTTTCGATGGCTTAGCTTATATTTTTTTTTAGGGGGCATCTCATCGTCTTCCGCCATCTACAAAAGAAGTCTTAATACATAAAAAATGCAAAGTAACAGAACAGTATACATCATCTTCAGATGGTATTTCAAATGTGTCACTAGGATCATCATCGTATGCAGTCGCAGAAAGTAGTTGCATTTGTTTTAGTGCCTCTTTACTAGCTGCACGGCGAAGATTTTTTCGGGACATTGTCTAAGTGTATTATCTATAATAATAATACATAATGGGATTTTTTGTTAAATTAAATTTACAAGCGGTAAACATGGCGGTAACAGCAATAAACACTAACCTTACTTATGTGATGAGCATAACCCCACCCCCCAAAATAAAAAACATTTTCCATACACTCCTCAAAAAATTAATTGCAATAAAAGTCTCAAACGCAACAAAAAAAATGCGAAAAGAAGGTTAAGTGTTAACAAATGCATATTTTTAATTAGGTTCCCTATCGATATGCTGAATATGTGAATGAGCCTTTCCAGGCTTGTTTGCTTGAGCTGTTAGCGTTCAAAAGGTGTGTTCACATACACTCAATTCATAGGTTAGAAACCAAAATTTTTAACGAATAAAAAATGAAATGGTATAAGTGAAAACAAAAACGTGCGAGATACGGTAAATTAAATTCGTGCAAGACATAAAATGGAAATTTACAAAGCAATGCATGTTAAACGGTGTAATGTCATGGCGGTAAATGAAGCTTAATCTAAATCCAAGCAAATACTGCATACAAATGCGTTTCTCCTCTAATTAGCGACATTTATGATAAGGTATCTTAACATAGATACATTTAGCGCACTTAAAATAACAATAAATATACACACCTGCTTTTTTATTTCTTTGAAAAATTGAAAAAAACACAACTTGTCAAAATAACACCTCACTAACCGTGGCAGCCATGTTGAATTGGTTTCAACTGGCAAATTACGCTTATTGGTCAATCTAACCTTGTGCGTTTTTAGCGCCAAGTTTAAAAATCTACACTTTCGATTACATAAAGATCCGTTCTTTAAATTTCTATTATATACAAGTTATGTAAAACTTATCTAATAACCTACATACAGTGTGCTCAAATTATTTTGCATGCAATCTTAATTTGTATTTATTTCTGTGCATTCTCTTAATACATAATTGTAATCAGTAAATAGCAATTTTAAAAACCATTAAGTCCTTAATTAATAATTAGTTCCTAAATATTAATTTTTAGTTTATTGACATAATTTTTAATCATATAAAATTAAAATATTGGTTTATCTTAAACGAATATTTATTTATTTCTTGTTCTAAATAATGCATACGAGGGCATTCGTAAAAAAAACTAGAAAGATTGTAAAACTAAATTATTAAAAATGCTATATATCGACTGCCGATTGTGCATATTTGTAATATATGTCAAATTTGACTTTTCTTAATCAATATCCATAATATATGTATATAATTAACCTTCACTGTATACCCAAATTCGACAAAAAATGTTGACAAACGTCAAAAAATGAATATCTTTGCTATAAATCAATCCATAAACATTAATTAAATATGCAAATCGATTTTTTTTTAATTTTAAGTTATTTTACAGGTTATGTGAAGATTATTAATGTGTGCTGCGTTGATCGCATTTTATGTTATTGTTATAGAATGAAAAAATCTTTGTTTAGGAAATACTCATTTCCCACTTGGTATAACAGGCTGGTTCCAGATAGTCAGTAATAATTGAAAAAAAATTCTTTCAAAAGTGATGAATTTGACAGTTAGTAGTATTTTGATTTTAAAATATGATTGATGTAAACATCTTTCAATTGCGTTATTCTGTCAAAAATGTCCAATCACATTACTTAATCCAGAGATTACAGTACTTCTGGTTTAATTCACCTTTGTTCAATTGACTCAAAGAGCAGATTATTCATTTTTAAGTCTTATCTCCATCGATGTGTCATATGTTGCTTTCGGGCCTTTGTAGTATAATAACGTTAAGTATATTGTAATAAACCTACGAATCCATATCTACGTATGGTAAATTGATAAATACGACTGATCAGACAAAAAATCAATTTCGATCACTTCTTATAGTAAACATGTTACAGTAACCATTATTGCTATAAAAGCATTCTCTTTTTTTAATTGACGCTTCTAGGCCTAGACAAATCTAGGTTTTTAGGTGATAATTCATATAAATGTCAGGTTTGGTAACCAAGACACATTTGAATCCTCTCGAAATAAAGCTGGATTTTATGTTTCCTCTTTTAAGAAAGTGAAATACAGTTTAAATACTAAGTAAAGTAAAGTGTTTTTAATACATTATATTTTGCCATTTTTTATATATCCGAGAGAAATTGAAAATATTGTGGTAGGTTTGAAAAAACTGTGTTGTTTCTAAACTTTTATAGTCTCTTTTCCAATAGTCATATTAGTCCAGAAAATGATCGTTTTTCAGACATGTCCGGTAAAACTATCACAGCAGCAGTTTTGGTTGGTAGACCTGATAGCAAATTAACACATTTTAGTACCTTTGACAATGACATTTGTTATTTTGCTTTCATCTTTAATAAAATCTTCAAGCCTATGTACTTACGCAAACAAAAAACTAAAAAGGTATTGATTAGACTTTTGTTAACGTAAGTATCTTCAAGAAAAATAAACATGATAAATTTGGGGTTATGCTATTTATCATGATCGGTGTTACCACACTAAACATTTTGGTGTTACTAATTTATTTTCAATGATAGCTAGGTATATAGAAGAGCCATTTTAGTCGAAATGCTTAATTTTTCTAAATTTGGATACAACAAAAATCTTGTGCATCGCATAGCCATAAAACGTTTTGCTGGTACTCATGTATTTGAAAATTTACTTATACTCGCAAACACTCATTGTCTGGCATTGTGATGCGAATAACTAGGTATTTTTCACGTTTCAGAATCCACTGATTCTAAAACAATAAACAGTGTTTGTTTAATATTTGGCAATCTGCTGTAGGACTATGCACAAGATGTCTGAACAATGACCTAGCCTATTAAGCTGACATTTTTACAGTACTTATGTAGTGCTTATGTAGTACTTACGTAGTACTTATGTAGTACTTATGTAGTACTCATTTAGTACTTATGTAGTACTTATTTAGTACTTATGTAGTACTTATGTAGTACTTATGTAGTACTTATGTAGTACTTATTTAGTATTTATGTAGCTTGGTCATGGGAAGAACCGAGTGCACCCAAGGGTACTCTCCATAGACACATCCTCATTTTTTATTTTTCTAGATTTATTTATGAACAAATAGGTCAAAAGCTCTAAAACTTGGCCAAGATTGGTATTTTCGGACAAGAAATGATCCATCGGTTTTGAGAGTGCTCCGACTCCTCTTTAAATGGACGCCGTATTTCCCAATCCATTATTTTGTTTTTTTAGATTTGTTTTCGAACAAATAGACTAATTGGGTTGAAATTTGGCCAGGATGAATATTTTAAAACAACACATAACACTAATTGAATTAAAAAAAAGATTAGGGTTAGTATTTTAAGACAACAAATCGTGCCATGAATTTTGATTGATGACTTGCAAGGTGGTCTCTTGTAGATAGGTGTCCTGGGCAGGTCTCGGGTAACCACAACGGTGGTTGGGTTTGTGACAGCTAGTAGGACAATACCGTTAGTACTGAGTGCTGCGTCGTCCGGGATACGACTTGGCTAGTAACCAATCTGATTATGATTATCTCGAACATCTCTGGCTAAGTGTGACGGACAGAGTCTGTAACAAAAGGACCCGCTTGTTGACGAGCGCATAAACATGGAATAATGACGGGTTAGTACGTGAAATGGTAGTGGTAGTGAGAAAAATTATAAAATTAAGAATGTAATGAATGAAGCCGAGTTTAATATTCTGTGTGTATCAGAGACAAACCGCAAAGACAAGGATGTTGTGGAGATAAAGCATGTAGTTTGGTGCTATGTTCAGGGGTTGAAACACAAATGCATGATGCAAAAGGAGTTACAGTGATCGTAAGTGAAAAATCGAAAAGGCATATTAAACAGTATAAATTGGTATTCTTCTGGGTAATGTGAATTAGAATGAAAGTTAATCTTCAAAAGACCATTTTTATAGTACCTTACTTAAATAAAAAAGAAGAGATATGCTGGATGTACAGAGAGAACGTTCGGAACGCGTTATAGTAACGTTTATACATTAAAGAGAAAATAAGATTGGTGAACGCCTGATGAAGAAATAGAATAAAATGTGTCTGTACCTAATGCAAGTTTAAAAGAAAAAGTAATCGAATGTATGCATGGCAGAGAAATAAACCTAAAAGCATGATTAACCTAATCCTTTATGATGAGAAAAAAAACCTGGTTAGGCATGCGTGGATCGGAGTGTCGAACAGATCGCTTTTTGTTTTTATCCAGAGTATAGAAAAAGAAGTTGGACGCAGTGCGAACGTTTAGGGCGAATGGGGCAGTCAAGGCGGATTGAGGATGGTAGAACTTTAAAAAGATGCAGAACAATTTTGACAAAAATGGGAAGCTCTTTTGGAAGTGGGCAAGGATGTAATAAACGTCCTGAATTATGAAAATGTAAACTTTTACCATTATTAGACATAACTGTGAATGCAGCATAAGGTCTGATTAACAAAATAAAGATGAGAAGCTTGAGGAATAGGGCATGAGTGTCACATTCAGTGCATGAACCCTGCGGAAATTATAGAAGCATACAAGTAAATATATGAATCAAACACGGTGTTCACTCACCCCGTAAGGGAATGGTGTGATGGGTATGTATGTAACTTACGTATAAAAGTTGAAATCGACATTTATTATTGTAGAATATGAACTTATAGTAAACTGAACAAGTCTGAGGTGGTTATTGTGTATAAGTCACCAAACATTCACTTTCGTAGTTTGAAAATAACGTGTTATAGTAAATTAATAAAACAATTAAAAATGCATCGGTTATTAGAATAAATTCAATTGCTTAAATAAACAGCTTTGGATTAACAAATAGAAAATTAGTTGAATCGATCGACCTATTTCCATAGTTTTTGCTTTTTGGGCACGACATTTTTGAAGTGGACTCTACTTCCGCCATTAGGCTTAGTCCTGAGAGGACTGTTTTCGCACTTGAGTCGAATTCATATGTTATGATTTTTTCCCAAGCACTTGACTACTCTCAGATTCGAGCTTGATACGTTTCACTTACGAGTCTGACACATTTAATGCTAACCCATTGAGCAACCCAATATATATTTTTTAGAACTTAAACTTTTTCGTGGTTGCGTAGTAGTTTATTGCGCATGTTGCGCCGTAACTTACTGCGCAGGTGTATTGAGCTTAAGCTCGCCGCGCATTGTTGGAATCCGTATGGGTTCTATTTCCACACTAGCTTGGCTTATTGGATTTTCTGGTAGTGCGATGTATGTGGCTTCTTTTACTTTCCGGCGAGTTATATTTTCGCCCTTTGCCACTATCTGTATGTTATCCCATTGGATGCGGTGGTCGTCGTTGCAGATATGTTCTAACATGCGGACGTTGTTCTTATGTTCCTGTGTTCTTACTTTGACTGGTTTACTACTCTCTCCTATGTATGCTCTGGCACATTCGCATGGTAGGTTGTATACACAATTCTTGGAATTCTGATATTCATTGTGTGGTTTGGTTTTGGTTAGTATTCCCCTAGTATTTGGTCGATTTCAAGGCAGTGTGTACCTTGTATCTGCTGCCTATGCTTCGTATTTTGTCTGACCTAAAGCGTACCTAGTAGTTCCCCATCGTGTAAGAAGCAATATCCCACAACGCACATATAAAATAGTATTAGCATTCAAAAGCTGATATATTAGGTAGGTAATTAAAAAACAGTGTAGCTAAGTGTGGTAAAATAAGGAGGTAAAATATTTAAATAAAATGTATTAGGTAAGTGTACCAATCACCGTCACCGAAAAATTCAACAAGCAATTATAAGGTTATGTAAAAAGAAAGGTGACTGGTATATTATGAGTTCAAACAGGCCGAAGAAAATATTGGATGAATTTTTAACCGCCAAAAGACAACACGTACCAATTAAGCACTAGAGCAGTAACCACAAGTTGCAATACATTGAATGCATTAGCCTCGGCGTTATTGATTTTTGAATTGTTCTAGGTGAAATAATTTTAATAACATTTTTTTAGGATAACGATGCAACATCTTTTATAAGAAGCTCATTACAAAAATAGGCAACATTGTTAACGCAAAAACAATAATCTATGTGAAACTATGTCAAAGGTTAATAGACATCTAGATGCGAACTTAAATTAAAAGAAATGAAATAATTTTTTTGCACGACAGGACGATTTTAGTTAGTTACCGGGTTTGTTGCGAGATCAGAAGGTTGTTTTTACTGGTGACTAGGATACACAAGTCGGGTAAGTAATTCACTTACCGTGCATGTAGCGCAGTAAGTAAAAATCTATATATTTCACAACAATAAGAACAAAAAATTTGGACATTTCTATTTAAAAGGTCATTTTTGACATATTGTTTATTTAGTAGAAATTAAATAATTTCAATTGTGGTAAATTTAATACAATCGTGCAAAAAACAGTATGAGCATCACGAACATTAAGGGTTGTACCGGTCTCCGGCCAAATTGGAGGCTTCGCTATAGCCGTCGACCGGTAAACATCCCTTACTGTTCTTGATACTCAATATACTATATTCACAATTAGTTTGTAACATACCCTTTAAAGGTTGAATAGTGAATAATTCTACGGGTTTACTTTAAGCGATCAGTAATAACAAAAAAAGGAGGCAGTAATGAGATGAAGCGGTTAGTAATGGACCACTTTCCAACCTGTGGGGGAGCTACTATCGATTTTGACTATCAATGTCAAATTGATAACTTGTCAATTTTAATAAAGGGTCTAGAGTATGCAACTATTTTCTCTCACGTGCGTAGATGGTGAGTGAAGGAAAGCAATAGGTGAAACAAACAACACGTTTCCTTTAATAAGCATATTTAATAAGTGAATTATTGATAACAAGTAACGATAAAACCAATAGAAAAATAGTAAGCATAACATTTATGGCTTCTCATTAAAGTAAAAATTAAAAGTCGCATTGTCACGACCTTCAATATTAAACGAGAAGCCGTAATGGATGTGTTCCAAAATTTTCTGATTTGAACTGTACAATGTTGCTTGTTCTTTAATTGTAAATAAAATCGTATACACACCTCAGCAAAAGTACCATTCCGCTGTCTCGAGAACTAGTTCACCGAGAGGCGAACTAGACAGGAATGGAACACTTTCCACCTCGGTGTGTAATATACTATTAATTAAAATTTTTTTGGATAACTATTTAACCTCTTTTTTATACGTTCATAACTAAAGCAGGTAACATTGTAAAAACAAAAACACCAATCTATGTCAGAATGACGTTTAAAACTTCATGACAGATTGAGATTCGTAGACATAAATACACGTTAAAGTAAAAAAATTTTCAAAACCGCCCGCGTCTATAAAAATGTCGATAATACATCTTAATATTTATTTAATTTTTACATTTATTACGATTTACGTTATAAAACATTGTAAATAAAATTTATGTAAAATTACATTTTCTTTAAAAAATACATACTTTTTTAAATAAAATTAATCGTTATTCAGATAATGAAAAAAATTAGGAATTTTTGCTGCTAAATTACGCGTAATATCAAAAAATTGCATAGAATATAATTAATCGAAATGTTTGAGGTCTTTTTATATCCTTGAAATATGTAGCTGTTTCAAAAATATTTTATAAAATCTAAAAACTACCCATAATAAACCCCCCTCCCTGAAACTGGATTTCTCCCAAAATCTAATCAGCTCTAAGCCAACTGAAAACAAGCTTAGATTCAAAATTTTAAGTACATAGATATTTTCGTTCTGAAGTTATCGTAGATACTAACACGCACGCACGCATGCAACTATTAAAAATGTGTAAATATTTATCCCAATTTTGAATTTTATACTTCAGCACCATAATATTAAACAGGTGTTTGTGTATTTATGATAACTACACATATTATCGTTAGTTAAATTTTCAGAATCCAAACAGATATGATACGTAGAAAATTCAGCGCTTAGACAGTAACTACAAGCTACTATACGTTGAGTGCATTAACCCTGGCGATAAGTCAAAAAATGTTCCGCTAAGTTCTAGGGTAAATAGAATATTAAAAAATAACGTTAGTTTGGTTAATAAACTGTAAAAGTGGCCCCAAAAATTCTTTTTTTTAATTACCTCTGAAACGGTAAAAATTTAGTGCTTTTGGAGTTATTTGAGGTTTTAGCAAGTAATGCTGACCGAATTAATAAATTATTTTAAAATGAAACAATTACTGCAGGGAGGTTCAATCATTAGCAAAGGAATTATTACCGCTCCTAGTCGAAGCAATCAGACCCCTAATTAACAAGCTCGAAGAACACAATACCTTTGCTACACCCCACCCCATTCCCTCCCACCATCCAAATGAACATTCTGAGTCTATGGATGAAGATACATTTGGAGAAAAAAGGAAAAGAAGTATCACTAGACAGGATTCCTTAGAATCTGTCAAATCAGTAGAAAAAGAAGCACTTCTGGATGCTCGAAAAAAGAATAGAGTAGGCCGTCCGAAAGGCAAAACCAAGAAATAATCTAGTCAGATGTTACGATTCGTAACGTATATACTAGTCATTGCACTTATAAGATTCTAGTAATTTTACATATTTCTATAGATTTATTTACTTATTTATTTATTTATTTATTTATCTGTTCCTTTTGTGTGTTCGTTATATTAGAAATAGTCCTTGGTCTTTTAATTTTATTTTTTATTTTATAGTTATACTATTATTTACATATTTATAACATAATGCATACCATAATACAGTGGAACTGTAACGGAAGTGTTAATAGTAAGGACGAACTAAAGTTAATGATAACAAGATACCTACCATTATTCATTAACTTGCAAGAAACCCACCTCAAAGATAGCGACGAGTTTCAACTAAATAACTATAAAAATATCAGAGTCGATGCTTCTTACTCCCAAAGAGCAAAAGGCGGCGTAGTTATTCTAGTACACCACAACTGCGTATTCAGTGAGATACAATTGAAAACTGAGGTATAAGCGGTTGCGATTTCATTACGGTATCCCATCAAAGTAAATATCTGCAATATATATTTGCCAGATAACAAATGGAATATCACAGACATAGAAAAACTGATCGACCAACTCCCTAAACCATTCCTGTTAGTGGGGGATTTCAATGCCCACAGTAAGATCTGGGGATCGATTAAGCAAGATAGCAGAGGTGCAGAAATAGTTAACTTACTAGACAATTTAGAATTAGTATTACTCAATAATGGAAAGCCTACCTTTTTCAATTCAAGATCAAATAACTTTTCTGCCATTGATCTTAGTATATGTTCGGCACAAATTGCCCAAGAGTTTGTATGGGATCAGATATCGGACTTACATGGAAGTGACCACTATCCCATAGTTATTGCTGCAAACAAATGCATACCCAATTGGAAAGTGGCTTACAAATGGAATACAAAACTAGCAAATTGGGAAAAATTTCAAGATAGCATCCAGCGAGTAAATAGGCAGCATGAAACCAACTGTGCCGTCCACGATTTTTCGAAAGCAATAGTAGACGCTGCAGAACAATCTATTCCCAAAACCCGCAAAAGAATGACTAGAATCCCAGTTCCATGGTGGAACAGTGAAATCTCGGCTGCAATTAAAAATCGAAAGAAACAGCTTAAACAATTCAGTCAGAACCCTACAATCGAGAATTTAATTGAATTCAAAAAATCAAGGGCCATAGCGCGCCGTTTAATTTTGGTTGCAAAAAGAAAATCCTGGGAAGAGTATGTATCATCAATGACAACGAAGGCACCCGTTCCAGAAATATGGAATAAAATAAAAACTTTATCTGGCAAGTTTTCTGCAAGAGTAATACCCAAATTAGAAGAAGATGGTCAACTGATTACAGAACCCGCTCATGTAGCAGAAACAATAGCGGAATATTTCAAACGGATTAGTAGTACAGAAAACTACCCAAAGGAATTCAAAGAAACCAAGCAAGCCCGAGAAATTCCACTTGATTTTGATGAAAATGTAAAAAGTTGGTACAATAAACCTTTTACATAAGACGAACTAGATATGGCATTACAAGGAGTCAAAGAAACTTCCCCGGGGCTAGACAACATAACATACTCGATGATAAAGAACTTACTAAAAACTAGTTTAGAAGACCTTATATTTATATACAACAAGATGTGGGAGGAAGGGGATTATTACATTGGGTGGAAAACGTGTATAGTTGTACCAATATTAAAGCAAGGAAAAAGCGAGCTAGAGGTGTCCAGTTACCGCCCTATCGCACTATCCAGTTGTGTAGGGAAAGTTCTAGAAAGAATGGTCAACAAGCGCTTAAAAAACTATCTAGACAGATGCCAACTAACACTGCACAGCAGTATTCTTCGATATCCAAAGAGCATACGATACGGTTTGGAGGTATGGTGTCATAAAAAAGTTGCATCGTTGGGGAATTAGGGGAAACTTGGCTTTATATATCAAATCGTTCCTAAGGCACAGATACTTTTAAGTAAAAATAGGCAGTAACTTATCCTCTAAGTATCTTCTAGAAAATGGGATTCCGCAAGGATCTCCCCTAAGCGTAACGTTATTTTTAGTAGCTGTTAATGACCTAACCAGAACGTTAAACCCATCTATAGAGCGATGCTTGTACGTAGATGACCTAGCCATACTTACTTCATCTGACGGCAAAACATCGCATAACGCTACGTTACAAACGGCGATAAACGCCATACAACAGGAAGCAGAAAGTGTAGGATTTTGTATCTCAACAAATAAAACGGTATGCCTACACTTTTGTAAATTACGTCATCCACATCATATGCCAAAGCTATATCTGAAAGAGGAAAAAATTAAATGTGTTTCAAATTATAAATTTCTGGGGATGACACTAGACGAAAAGCTTACGTGGAAACTCCACGTAGAACAAATACAAATAAAATCACGCAGAGTACTTAACACCTTAAAATGCATCGCCAACAGAAAATGGGGCGCAGACAGACAAGTGCTATTAAGAGCGTATAAAGCACTAATCCTGCCCTATCTCGATTACGGCTGCATGGCGTATGGATCTGCATCAAAATCCTTACTCGGAAAACTAGACGTGGTGCAGAATAGATGCATCCGTTATGCAATAGGGGCATTTCCAACTAGTCCTACATGCAGCATACATGTTGAATCAGAAATGCTTCCACTTAAATATAGAAGAATGTGGCTATTGTTGAAATACGCGGTAAAAATTAGAAAATGTAACAACCACTTCATCAAGCAAGTTATGTCCAAACAACATTTGCAATCTACAGCAATAAGCAACATACCTATCCATTGCAAATTAAAAGAAGCACTTGAAGGATTAAATGTAGAATATCCACCGGAAATAGATGAACGTGAGATAAAAAAGTTGGTTTGGAGTAAGTGGCAAGAGGAATGGGAAACACAAAATAAGCAATTCAAACCACTGGAACCTAAGGTTATTAAAGGCAAAAAGTACCCAGACATGTCGAGAAGGGACAATACAATAATGACAAGATTAAGAATAGGCCACACTAACATAACCCATAGTCATTTATTGAAAAATAGAGATCAACCAAGATGTGAACATTGTAATGATGCACTAACAGTTAAACACATATTTGAGACATGCAATGCAATAAGACTAAGTAGAATACAACACAAAATAAATAACGGCTTGAAAGAAAACTTGAAGCTCGAGAGCCAAAATATCAAAAATGTCGTAAGCTTTCTGAAAGAAAACGATTTATATAACAAAATCTAGAATATCTAGAATACGAAGGTAAAAGTAAACCATGTGGCAAATAACCAAAGAGTTGACGCCACCAAAAAAAAAAAAAAAAAAATTAATAATTTTCATGCGCGAGAAAGAACTACCTCAGGGAATAATGATTGTTTCAGAAACAACTATGAGGTAAAAATATTGTAAATTATTTAGAAGTTAAAAAAGGTTTTAATTGTATGACATTAACACAGAACAGACGAAGGAAACAATTAAAAAAAACAATGAATAACACAAAACAAACAGAAAAAAAATTGAATAAGTAAGTACGGGTTTTTACATTAAATGTCTTCAGTCTAAGCCTACTTAATTCAAGTAAATCAAATTAACTCAATATTTTATTTCTTTTATTGACTTATTTTAGGTAAAACATGTTAAAACTGAAATAACTCCAAAACCAGTAATTTTTTTGACATTCGACAAGAGTACCTTTTTTGTGGCAAATTGTTTAAAAAATATTATTTTTGCCCAAAAAATGAAAAATATCCCCATAAAAAAAATTTTAGACCATAATAAGTGGCACCCCTCCTTTAGCGACGCTCCTGTACAAAATATTAAAAATTTTCCAACAGTATCTTTTTTGAACTAATGAAAGGTATTTCTGATCTAAATTTCATGTTTATTAACCAAACTAATGTTATTTTTTAATATTCCATTTACCCTAGAAATAAGCGAAACGTTTTTTTGAAACACCCAGTACACACACACCCACACAAACACACACACACACACACACACGCACGTACGCTCGCACGCACGCACGCACGCATGCACGCACGCACGCACGCACGCACGCACGTACGCACGCACGCACGCACGCACGCACGCACGCACACACACACACACCAACATATATATATATATATATATATATATATATATATATATATATATATATATATATATATATATATATATCACAGTGCTTTCATTTCAAAACTAGTCACCCTTAATATTTTTTTTAGCAATGGAATCTCGACCTAAAAAAAATACGTCAATTTAGATGTCGAGGGGGACATTCAAAAACAGTGTTCATGGCATTTTACTTTTCACCCCACTCCACTCACTTTAAAATTTAAAATTGCACCCCCTAGCTTGTGATACATCATTTTGAAGGTATTCAAAATACAAATCTAACGGCGTTCAGAAACTTGATTTCCATCGCCCCATTTTGAAATTACAAGCGAAAATGTCAATACTATAGGAGTAACGTTGTTCATCGATTTCATTGTTCAAGACAAAAACAATAGTTTATTAAATGCTCAAAATGTTCTCTATTCTTAGGTAAATAACAATACAATCAATTCGTGTAACCTCACTTTATTAAGTGCTCAAAATGTTCTCTATTCTTAGCTGGACAATAAAACAATCTATTAACGAATTCTTCTCTAACATTTTGAAATGTTTCCGCAGTAATTTGCTGGCAAGCTTGAGTGATCCTAGCTCTAAGGGCTTGAATATTTTCTGGTAGAGGCTTACTATACACGATTGATTTTAAATAACCCCGAAGGAAAAAATCCATTGGCGTTAAGTCGGGAGATTTGGCAGGCCATTCTATTGCGCCTCTTCTGCCAATCCATTTGCCGGGAAACCGTTGATTAAGCCACTCGCGAACACCCAACGCATAGTGTGGGGGTGCACCGTCTTGTTGATACTGCAAATTTCTTTCATCTAACAGCTTGATTTTCTAAGGACTCAGTTATACGCGGATCAATGTAGTTTTCGAATAAATTTAAATACAAATCAGTGGTTAAATTTTCTTCGATAAACTAAGGTCCTATTATTTCATTTCCAAGAATTCCTGCCCAGACATTCATTTTTTCTGGAAACTGCGTATAACCCTCTAAGAACACGTTAGGATTTTGAAGATGCCCATATCTACAGTTCTGTTTATTAACAAAGCCATTCAGATAGAACGTCGATTCAACACTGAAGCAAATATTCTGTACCAAATTGCTGTCATTTTGAATCATCGCAGTCATTATTTCACAGAATTGAATCCTCCTATAGTAATCATCTTCAGTGAGTTCATGGAGAATGGTAAATCTGTAAGGAAAGAACTTGTGACGTTTTAAAGTCTTGTGTATGGAACCAACAGAAATATTCGTTAATACACCGACTTTTGGAATTGAAGTCGTAGGTTCAGCGGCAAAATGGCCTAAAACCTCAATTTGTGCAGCTTCGTTGAGAACTCGTGGTGTCTTTCTTACTTTATTAGATAATGAGCCAGTTTCTTGAAATTTTCTCACCAGAGTTAGCACATATTGATATCCAACATTTTTTTCAGGATGCGTTTCGTTGAAGACTCGGGCTGTGCTATGAGCACACTTATTCTGGGCTCCATACAAATAAATAATTTCTCTTTCTTGAATAGTGTAAACCATGATTGATTCTTGGTTTTATTCAAATTAAATGTTTCAAACTGAAGTAATGAATTGTTAAAATTCAACAACTTAACCGAAATAGACTTGATTATAAATCGTTGCAGTCGGCAATAAATTACAAACTGAAATACAGGTTACCTTAACTTAACTCTGAAAGCAAGAATAATCCAAATCGATAAGAACATGATAAAAATATTCGAGAGAGGAGATATCGTTTCCGTATAACTTCGTATTTCAGTACTTGATAAACTAGGGGTATTGTCTTGCTAAAAAAATATTAAGAGGGACTAGTTTTGAAGTGAATGAAAGCGCTATATATATATATATATATATATATATATATATATATATATATATATATATATATATATATATATATATAGGGCGACCCGAACTCGATGGTCAAAACAAAAACAGCCGATTCTCCTGACCAAATGAAACAAAAAATTATTAATAAATGTAGGGTCTATTGTTACCGGTTTTCAAGATAGTGTTTTTTTAATTTTTTCAATTTCGCAGAGTTACCATAAAAATGACCTTGTATATTCCATAGAAATATGCCCAATGAAAAATTTGAAGAGCACAAAATTTCCTTCCGGAACCTTGAATCGATGCGAAACAATTTTATTATTCACCATTTTTAAGACCTGAATTAATTTCACAATAAGATTCTTTCAAATTTTATGACGAATTTCCAAGAGCAATAACCTTTTATGGGGACCCACTTGATGTACGGCTAACGAAGGAAACACTACTGTATTCTGTAAGCTTTAACTGAAGTAGGAAGTTAATACACTAGTTTTCGAAGTATGACACTGAAAGTTAATTAAGATCTGATAATCAAATCTACAAGCAATGTTCAAATCATTGATATGAAGAAAATGGATCTAGTATTTGACCCCACCTGTTTGTTTCTTCACCATAGTTTAGCCACTGTTCGAAAAAAAAACACTGCGCTGGCGGGATTGGGATCCACACTTAGCGAATGTCGTTATTTTCCCGTACATGAATCGTTTTGTTTAAATCCATCGTAACGAATTGTTTATAATATATGAATTGTCATAAATCATCTTTAATTTTAATTTTAGTTTGGAATATACAGGATCATTTTTATGGTAGAGATCGTTTCAAGACTAAAGAATGGTTGCGAATGTCAATACACTATCCAACTGAAAAACGTTTGCACTTTTCATACGGGGTTTGATACAGCTGACGCACACCTTAGCATTCTTTAGTCTTGAAACGAACTCTAATTGCGAAATTGAAAAAACTAAAAACACTCTGTATCTTGAGAACCGGTACCCGGTAGACCCTACATTTATTAACAATTTTTTGTTTCATTTGGTCAGAGGGATCGGCTGTTTTCGCTTCGACCATCGACTTCAGTTCGCCCTGCATGTATATGTATATAATATATATATATATATATATATATATATATATATATATATATATATATATATATATATATACCGGGTGGCCCATCACATTCGCCTCTGTTTTTCTACAAGAAATGGAAAGGGTTGGGAAATAATTTTTAGCGCAGTCATATGTGGGTTCTTGAGGAGCATATTCCAAAATTATTTTTGAATATACAGGGTGACACAAAAATAAAGTACATATCAAAGTTAGATTTTTTCTTATGGAACACCCTATAATTTTTTATATTTTTAGATACTATAGACCAAATAAAGGTAAGTTTCTGTTACACTTCCTATACCTAAAACTGATCGTTTCTGAGAAATATGAAAAACATATTGTAATTTAAAAATTGCTTACACCCTGTAACATAGAACGAGCTGCTCAAAATTAAATCTTCTGGTTAGCTGAAAGGTTAAGGTATACTACCATATAAAAGTTTTATTTCAAAATTATACGGAGTGAAGAAAAAAGTTGCTCCAAAGTTTAGGCACACATTTTATTGAATAACTTCTTAAAGTTAAATAGAACACCCCGTATTTAGTGGCTTATTTCGACGCAGAATTAGATTCCCTTTAAAACTATATTAGGGTTCCTTATGCCTATCTCTTATGCTTTGTACGGAAACGGCGTTTTTATATTTTACTTTTTATCTGCTATACCTATCCTACTATTTTTTTAATAATAGTAGGCTTTGGCCAAGATGGAGTTAATTATCTCGAAAAAAATGATTTGACAGTGACGCCACTTGTTAGTAAAACCATTATCGTTGTTTAAAATTGTTTTTCGAGATTGTTACATTTCATTAGTTAAAATAAGAACTTACCCCCAGGAAGAACGAATTGATATGATCTTGGTAATCTATCAGTGTGAAGAAAACTGTTTATTAGCGTCAAGAGTATATGCTCAAATGCATCCTAACAGACATCATCCTAATAAGCGTTCATTGGAAAAGTTATTGCAGCTTTTCCGAAGATCAGGCAGTGTGTCTTATACTAAGCCCGAACGACAAAAATCGGTTACCGCAGTGCTGGCGACTGGCAGACGGGCGGCCCAGTGAATGCGTGCGTGCGTGTGTTCGTGGGTAGATGCGTGCGCACGTGAGCATGCGCGTTCCCGTCCGCGTGCGCTTGCGGGTACGTGTGCGTGTGTGTCTGAGTGTGTCTGTGCGCACTTGTGTGTGGGTCTGTGTATGTTTGCATGTAAGTTTATGAGGATATGTGCTAAATAACTCCAAAACCACACTACCTACGTACTTGAAGTTTTGTATTTAAGATTTTGAACCTGATTAGATTTTGGAGGAACCCAGCTGAGGAGAGGAGAGGTTTATTAGGCGTTTAGTATCGATTAATTAATAAATTTTTTATACGAGGCGTAATTTGACGTCAAGAAAATTCCTAAGTATTCAAATCTTATCAATATCTGAATAATGATTAATTTTATAAGAAAATGTGTAAATACAATTTAATTTTACATAACTTTTCTTTATAAAGTATTTTAATACGAAGCCAAAATGCATTCAAAATGAAGCTTGAAATCGCTTAAGCTGCATTATCTATATTTTACAAAAGCCGGCGACTTTGGAATTTTCTATAAGTTAGCATCTAGATGTGTATTAAGGTCTATTTGACATGAATTTTTAAACACCCATTTGACATAGACTATTGATTTTGTTTTTATAATGTTGCTTATTTTCGTTATGAACGTATAAAAAGAGGTTGTATAGGTATCCTAAAAAAATTATAACTAACAATAGTATTTCATTTCTTTTAATTTCCCCTTTGTAGGTTGAAGTGTCTATTGTTGTTCCACACCAGATATTTAGTAGAAAAACATTGCACTAAAATGTCAAATAGCGCTTTTTGAAGACATCACGCATGTGTTATTTAAGTTGCCTGACAACTGTAATTGTTTGATGCGGTTCATTTAAAGAGATACGTAGGGTAATTGTAGGTATATATCATAGTACATAAAAAAATATATACAATGGTATTATGTTCTCTGACGGATGGACGTTTAACCGTGGTTTTTCAACTGTTAGAGAGTTAATCAATATTGACTTATGTACATATTCGTGCGCGAATCTGTACAATGACTGAATGGCGTTCTACTGATCCATTAAAAAGTTATTATATGTTTTTTACACACTTAATAAACAACTATTTATAGAACATAAAAGAGATCATGATTATTGTTCATAATAAAAGTACTTACACTAAAAATCGTGTAATGAAATAAATGTTTATATACGTAATTATATAATTTTTCCATTCAAAGTTAAGTATTTTTATTTTTTATTAAAAAGTGATTAACTCCGTTCCTTGAAAATATTTATAAGTTCAAGTCATTATTTTAATGTAATACAAATTAATTATAAAAGTTTCAATTTTCAAAGCACTTTAGGCAAAATTAGTCCTCTCTCCAGAGCATTTGTGATACTCGTTTGAAGTATTTTAAAAGGAGACAAGTAATTTTAATAATAAATATGTTTATAATTTATTGTAGAAGTTTGAATAAGAAAATGAAAATACATGAGCATTTTGTGAAAATGTAAAGGTAGTGAGGCTTTTTGTCTAAGTTATATTTCGTCACTGAATGCCTAGATATATTACACAGGTATCTAAAAAGATGGTGTATGTTGGGTTGCCTACTAGTAACAGCATATATTTTAAAGTAGGCAATTTCACCACTTTAATTTTGTTTCTTCAGCCACGTTTGCATTAAAAACGTTATTTTAAGTTCTTTCGTTAAACATCCCCCCCCCTCCCCTCCCTCTTGCCCTTCCGAGTTCCAACAGTTCAAGTTCCATTCCTCTAAATGTTAAATGTGTGTAATAAAATGTTTAAATGTGCTAGTTGTTTTAGTAGTTTTGCTCATAATGTAAGGTGACCAGACGTCCTCCTTTGAAGAGGACAATCTTCCTTTTGTGAGTTGGTCCTTCTCAGAATTGGTGTCCTCCTTTTCGTCAATAGCATTCTCCTACATCCTGTTCTGCCGATTTCGGACGGATAGCTATTGACTCTCAGATAGCGCTGTTCGTTGTTCGAGAATTATCTGTTTCAATTTAGCTTTAGGTGTGGGGCACATGTCTTACTTAGATTAAATTAGAATTAGATGGTGTTGGCTTTGGCCTAAAGTGAGATTAAGCCATAGACAATACATGGGTTAAGCTTAAAACTTTGAGAACTTTGGTTGGGATTGGGTCATATTTCTGATAGATTGATTAATTAAATATTAAAATGACCGAAAAACCAAAACACAGAAAATGTCATTTTACAGAACAACTACAACAGGATTTCCCTTATATAAAACGTGCAGTGGAAGATACAGATAATACGATGGAGACGTGCACTATTTGTAATGTCAGTTTCACAGTATCAAGAGGAGCACGATCATAACTAGAGAGCGGATTTTATGCAAACTGCATGTTGCTTATATTTTATAGTACCACCCACGCGTTTCGGTTTTTATACGAATCGCATTAATTATAATTGTTTGGCACTAATCAGTTTTTGCATATTTTGCATATTTGGTCAAATACTGCATATTTGGCCAAATACTGCATATTTTGATGTTTTACGCATATTTTGCACTTTTTTTGCATAATTTAACATTTTTTTTTCAATTTTTGCGTTGAAACTCAGGTTATAAAATATTTTCGGGACTCTTGTTCAAAGTTAGAAATTTTAATATCCTTTTAAAATAAATATCTTTAAAAGGTAGTGTCTAACATCGGCAGGTAGTTGTTTACTTTTAATTATTGTCTGAGTTGGCAACTATCCTAAATCCTAATACTTCCGTATTGCAAAGCGGTAATACGGTTTTTTGTTGAGTGCTTCTTAAATTTTTGTATGGAAAGAGTTGATGAGTAAAATATACATAGTTAATCCCTAACATCCAAATGACCTTGCTTAGTGGAAAAACCCTATTTTAAAATAAGGAATAATATTTCCCATTCCTTTTTAAAACGTGCAAGTGAACAGTAGCACAGACTGCAGAATTTAGTTTTCGAATTATATTTAACATGCCAAAAGTAAAGAATAATTTAGTTCCAGTATGGATAAAAATGTCCCTGCACTCCGAATGGACGGTGAAAAAGTGTTTTGTACAGTATGTGGAAAAGCGGTAAGTGACAATTCAGAATACTGTTTTAAAATATTTTTAAACACTGACAACGATCTACGATGCCTTTAGTGAATACAGAGCAGGTATTAGTTTTCAATTCAAACGTTGTATTTAAATGCATAGGGAAAATTAGAAACACAGAAGAAAACCAAGCTCTCTCAAACATTTCTGCGAGAATCTTTACGTGGTGAAACATTCAAAAGAAACGACCAAAAAGAATTCAATTTTAAATTATGCAGTGCTCTAGTTCAGGCTACATTCCCTTAAAAAAGCTTCAAAACCATACTTTTACATCTTTTTTAGAAAAAATTAGTAACAAGCAAGTGCCAGATGAAAGCACACTTAGAAAAAATTATGTTAATGGGGTATATCTTGAAACCATGCTACATATAAAAGAAATTGTTAAAGATAAATATATTTATTTCATAGTAGATGAAACTACAGATTGTCGTGGACGTTATGTTACAAATTTATTGTTAGGTTATTTAACCGAAGAACAACTTGCCAAATCATATTTGATTTCTTGTAAAGTACTTGATAAACCAATAATGCAACAATAGTTAGATTTGTAAATGAGACTTTCATGCAGTTTTTTGTTCCCGATATTGTTCCAACAGATAAAATTGTTTTGATGCTTTCTGATGCCGCGCCATATATGGTAAAGGCTGGCCAACAATTGAAGGTATTATACGAAAATTTAATTCACGTAACATGTTTGGCTCATGGTATAAATAGAGTAGCCGAAGCAATTCGAAATGAATTTCCTTTAGTAAATAGTTTAATAAGTAGCGTAAAGAAAGTGTTTGTAAAGGCGCTGACACGAGTACAGTTATACAGAGAAAAACTACCTAACATTTCTCTACTACCAGAACCAGTAGTTACGCGTTGGGGAACGTGGCCAAATGCTGCTCTTTTTTATGCAGAAAATTTGGAAAAAATTGAGGAATTAATTTTAGATTTGTCTGATAATTCAAGTGCTTGTATCAATAAAGCGCAATCGGTTTTAAAGAAATCAGAACTGCGCAATCAATTAGCATTTATAAAAGCACATTATTATTTTGTAAGCGGGACTATTTGTAAATTGGAAACGGAAGCATTGCCACTTAACGCATCGATAGAACTAGTAAATAATATTCAAAAATTAATTTATACTGCCCCAGGAAATACTGGCAAAATTATTTCAAATAAATTTAAAGAAATTTTACAAAAAAATAGTGGTTATCAGCTGCTAACTAAAATTAACAAAATTTTGACTCTGGACGAAAATCGGGAAGATCTGGATGTACAATTAGATTTGTCCATATTAACCGCATTAAAAAATGCACCTATAACGTCTGTAGACGTGGAAAGAAGTTTTTCCACCTATAAATATATACTTTCTGATAGACGTCAAAATTTTCTACCAGAAAATATAGAAAAGCATATAATTATAAATTGTTTTGCAAATCAACACAATAAAGCATAGGAGTATTAAGTACCTATAATTTAAAATTTATAATACCATATGAACACAAATTGTTTAGATAAGGGGTGGCCACGGTAAACAAAATCACTGTCTTTGATAGGTTCAGTTTGTTGTTGGTTCTACATGTCAATTAAATGTCCGTTTTGATTTGAATCAATCATGCAACGTACGTTCAGAATTCCAAAGCCACCCTTTATCTAAATAATTTTTGTTCATATGGTAAGTATATTATATTATTATTAATACGTATTATGTTAATTATGTATTATTTTTTAACTAATAGTTTCAATTTTTTATGTAAATACTTTCTTGTAAAAGTTTTGTGCATATTATGCATTAAATTTTTTTTTATTAAAAATGTAAAAATCACATCTTTATTGGTAGTTTATTTTGCATATTTCGAAAAAATAATGCATATTTTCTGCATATTTTACAATTTTTAAGTGCATATATATATGCACATATTTTGGTATTTTATAATGCATAAAATCCGCTCTCTAATCATAACAAAACATAATGACTCTGCTAAACACAAAAAAATGTTGGATGCATCATCCTCATCGCAGAAAGTATCTTCCTTCTTCACCAATCTAAAGTTTTTAGAAGATGAGAAGAAAGTAGCGTTAGCAGAAGGAACATTTGCTTACCATACAGTGTTTCACATCCATAGTTTCCGACTTTTTCTGCAGAAAACTTAAAATATGACCTAGAGCAAACAAGGTATGTTACGATAGTGAGTGATGCTTCCAATCATAAAGCCACCAAACTATATCCAATCTTTGTTCGATATTTTAATTTCAAAAGTGGGATTAATGTTAAAATTTTAAATTTGGAAAACATACCTGGTGAGAGCTCGGATATATTAGCTAATCACATAAAAAAAACTGTACAATTTAAACACTAAAATTACTGCATCGCCTGCTAATAATACTAACACTAATTTTGGTGGTTTAAATAGGAAGGGTCAAAATAATGTACATAAAAAACTTAATCATTCGTTAAACAAAACTATAGTTGGACCCCGTTATGCAATAAAGATCCAACAAGTAGAACACATGTTTTGAGATAATTAAGTAAAACAATGTTGGTGTTTATCGAAAATAATTCATTAGTAAACGTCAGCAGATATGTACGGAATAGATTTTTTAGTGAAATACTTTAGTAGAACCATTATCTTGTAAAACAAAGAAACTGAAAACTCAAGCAGGAGTAAAGAAAAATCACTTGGTTCTCTGTTGCCTAATATTAATTCAAGATATTTCTTCTGGTTCGAAGTCAAGTCTTCCGTTATACCCATCAATATCTTCTTCTATATTTTCATCTCCAATGAGATTTGTGTAAAAAGGATGATCTGCTTCCGAAACAAGATGCACATAGCTCTTAATGTCCTGCAGTTTCAGTTCAGCAACTGGTTTACTGATCGGCCACAATAAATCTAAATGGCTAGAAAAGTAGTTATTTGCAATAGTAGGTGGTCTTCCTGTTCCTTTCTTTATATCTATTTCTTTGTATTCTTCAGTGATGTTATGGGTGGTTTTTACAAAAATGCTATGAATTCTTCCCACCTATGAAAACCTTGTAAGTGCAATGTTTATCAAAATTGATATTTGTGCACTACGAAGATAAGAAACTCGTATTGCTCGTTTTCTGAGGTCCTCCTAACCAAATTCATAAAACTACGTCATCTGTGAACAAATATGGAAACCTCTTATGTCAATATGCAATATTTTTAAACCGAAATCTTCGTAAGTTTTAGTTCTCCGTTGACAGTTAGACAGGTTAGAGTGATGATGCTATTCTGTAAGAAACCACTTGTAATAATTTGAAAGGTAAGCGTTATATATTTCCTATCGTGTATAATAACGCATATAAGCTAGGTTCTGTTCATGCGTTTACCTGAACACAATGTGTAATTGTTACAATATTTGATAACAGTGGTTGAAAAAGTTGCAAGGGTATTAGTATCCAAGAATTCAAAAAGTTTCAAACATTTCCTTTCCTTCCTGCCAGGGCTGTCCTACCCTTGCTGTTCCAAGTTTCCCCATACTCTCAAGGTGTACTCGAAAAGCCGAACGTCCTGTTAACGCTCCCGGTAGAGTTCGAAGATGCTGTGTACCTAACTGTAGTAGTTCTGAAGTTCTATTTGAGCAACGCCTATCTACGAAGGCGTAGCAGTCTGTTAATCCTGGTTTATTAAAACAGTAATCCTTGTACCGCTCCGGCATCCATTCTTTGATCTATCTGAGGACAGGATTTCGAGTTACTCCTAAGTTAGGTACTGGTTCGTAAAACTGTTTTAGTGCCCCTGTCTAGCGAGTTTATCCGCTTATTTATTTACATCGATTTCCCAATGGGATGAAAGCCATTGTGGGATAGCGCTGTTACGTCCCGCCAGGTGGTTGAGTTACTCGCATCATCCACAGACCAGTTCTGATAACGCCTTATGGCTCAATATGACTTTCAAGGGTGCCTGACAGTCTGATAGAATAAAGATGCTTTCGTTTATTTTCCCTGGCTCATTTCAGTATCGCGTATATGTCCGTTTGAAATACGGTAGCGAAACTTCGAGGCGAGATTGTGATTCTCTCCCTTGGAGTTGCTCATTAGACGCCTCTAAAGCACCAGTCACATACACACACACACGCACGCACGCACGCACGCACGCACGCACGCACGCACGCACGCACGCACGCACGCATGCACGCACGCACGCACGCACGTTTTATAATCTTGATAGCTTTGATATGTAGCCAGTTGATTTTTTCAGAACTTCAGCTCTTCTTTCTATTAACGATTTCCTTTTCTAACTTACGGGTGCTAACAAAGTCTTCTTTCTCCATTCTGGTGACAGTAATGGGTCGTTTCTTCCTGCAATTCTTCATAATATTGATGTAATCTTGTGGTGAGTAAATTTTGTTTTGTTTCTTGATAGCACATTCGACGTCACCAAAGTCACTGTCATTAGGCAAGAAGCTGTGCCCGGAATTAAAAAATTTCAAAACAATGCTTTTTAAGTGGTGAGATTGCTCTAGAATGCATTTCAAAGGCAGAACCATTTTAATATTACGATTCTGACCGCTCCAAAGAATAAAATTTTCTACACTCCCGGGAATGTTGCTTTGAATGTACCTTCGTAAGCACGAACCTACTTCCTGAGCCTCTACCAGCCTCTCCTTCAATCCATACACTAAAGGTGGAATTTCTATGATTTCCTGCATAAACTCCTAAGTTATATTACCATAGCTGTCTCTTGTAGAAGATAATATTTGTACTTAACCTGGGCAGTGGAAGCGTTTTCTGCATGTCAAAAGTAATTGCTTCGGTTTTTTTGTCTCCTTCTGCTGCCTTAAGATCATCGTTCATGCTATTTCTAGCTAATTCTGCTTCCTGCAAGTGCATATCGTGCTCATTAATAATTTTGCTCCTTTCTTCTCCTTCGGGTAAATTGTCGATCTTCACTTTGTAGACATCGCATTTGTTACTTGTGTCCTTCTTAGGTATCTTTACTCTTAAATTAAATTCCGTAAAGGAGATTTTTTTGTATGATGAAAAACTAACAGTATTTTCGTTTTCAAGTTTATAAAATCTATACATTATTGGTAATGTCGTACCTTCTTGTAAAAACTCTTGTTCTGCTTTTTGTTCCCTACGGTAATAGAATTTGTACCGTGGAAATTTGTTAATATGCATCATTACAGCATTTTTTTGCTCCGTTGACATTTTATTGTATCCACCACTCATACCACGTCGATCTAGTATTGTTAAGTTTCTTGCTTTTACGAGTGCAGTATTGATACGTTTTGTAGATACCTGCAATGTTTTGACAAACATCTCTCTACAAACGGTTGTTTGCTTTATAAAGAAATATCTTGAGAATTGCCGCTTTTGAGAGTTAGCTGCTGTAGTGAGTTTTCATTTAACTGGTTCTTCTCTTACATATGTTGATATAAATGTAGTTTGCACATTGTAGTCTGCTAAGTTCCAGTAATGGTTGAAAAAATTACGTTGTTCTTCCAAGGACATTTTTTCATGGCATTTCATAGAACACGTACACACACATGCGACGAACTTTTTTGACTTCACAAGCTTCCATTTTGCTGAATAATACTCCCTATTGCTATTGGTACAAAGGTTGCGTGTTTTTCTGTCCTGTTCCGGATATTTTCTTTTTCTTCCTTTCCTGGGTCGTCCTTTGGAAGGTCTGTCGATAGTCGATAAATTCTCATTTGATTCTGATTGTTCATCCGAATCTGATTGTTCTTCTGCCTGTGTATCTGAGGAGAAATCTCTGGGATCAGGCTCGTAGTTTTTGTCCATAACTGAATCGTCAGAATCTTCGTTTAAAACATATACACCAGTTTCTCTTTCCATATTTTCAGACATCGTTTGTTTATTGGGTTGTAAAACTGCATTTCTGATGTTTTTTGTTTTCTCAAAACTACATTTCCCTTTCCTAGATACATAACTGGTTGCCAAATCTCCTTCATTTTCTTTTGTATCTGATGCTTTGCCATGCTGTGCACTCTCCATTTCTAGGTTTATATTTTCGAAACTTGTAGATGCAGTGTTTTGATAAAACATATTGTTCTAAAAAGAAATTTGCAATAAAGAACCAACTTTCGAATAATAATGTTAATTTTATTCTAATAATTTCAACATTTTCGGGATTATATCACACTTTATTTACACATTCTTCATATCTGTAAAATATTTGCTTAAAACTTTAGAAATATCACCAATACACCACATGTTTAATAAATTTACTAGAATAAAATTTTTAGGTTAGTAATGGAAAAAGAAATCATACCTCATTTTCTAATTCACTTGATAAAGTCAGTGCATTGTTCATTACCTTTGCAACTCTTGCCGAGATTAATTTATTGGAGAACATTGCGCAGATATTCGAATTAATAGCCAAACACCACCCACTATCCCTGTCAACAATATTAGTTAGTATAGGTACCTATGTTACCAATGCAGTAAACAAATATGCAAGAATGATCCAATTAACTTTGGATCCCATCAGTTATTAATTCCAATCTGCAGAATTTTGCAATACAAATCCAAGGGACACAGGTTCCCTCTCGAATATTCATTTCGAAGATTCGTTAGTTTTTCAAGCTAGATCTATTGCTCAGTAGGTGGCGCTTTAGGCTCTGATATCTAGTTCTTTGTTGCAAATCAGTGAAGACATAAAATAAGGTTTCACTGGTACTATTATCCACATTTTTAACAAATTGTCGGCTGGTTCCTTATTGCATAACGCGGTCCAGTTGGTATTGGGTGCAGCTCCCATATTGTATCAAATGCTATAAATACAGCTGCTAATTTAATGACGATTGATGTGGAGGTTATCATTCCACAAATATATTTATATTTTGATAGATACACAGTGAGAGTTGAAACTTTGAAAGACTTTTGTGAAGAGGCCTCGGTGGAATTTAAAAATCTTTTAGGATATTCAAAAACTAGGTGGCTTGCATTAATGCCAGCAGTTGAAAGAATTCTCATATTATTTCAACCATTAAAATCTTATTTTTTAGGCATAGACAAGTGCCCAAAAGCCATCCAACAATTTTTTGAAGAGTTGTTTTATTTTTTATTCATTCTCAAGCAAGTATTTTCCATAATACGGTTTTGAAAATTGAAGCGAAAAATATTTCATGTACCTATTGAAGTCAACTGTGCAATAAGCGAATTAAAAACCCAGCTACAGATAAGGTTAGACAAAAATTTTCCTCTTGTCAATAATTTATTGACTGTTTTGGAAAACAGTAATCCTGGAGTTAAACAAAAATGTTTATTATAAATTAAAAATTTCTATGGGAACACCCTGGCCTATTTAAATGAGTGGTTAAAATATATAGATGATTTCAAACACTTTCAGTGGATTTTACATGACAGTGATTTGATATGGGAAAATGTTAACAGTAGTTTGGTATTTTTTTCAAGAAAAGTTTAATATCACAATTAATGACAATTCGATGAAATAAGAAGACTTAAAAATTATTGCACTAATGAAAATTTATCAGAATGGGCCGCAAAAAAAACCAACGCTGAACACAAATGGCTGGAAATATTTAATTATTTCGATCAAGTATTCATTCCATGTGACATACCTCAATAATAATTGAGGTATGTCTCTCTCTTCCTGGGACTAATGCCTGTGTAGAAAAAGTATTTTCTGTTGTTAACGATATTTGGGGCGTGGAAAAATCTAGATTAAGGGTAGAAACCCTTTCTGCAATGGTTATTGTAAAATTAAACATTAATATGTCGTGCGACGCATTTTCCGAAATGTTAGGGTGCAATGAAAGATTGTTAAAAAAATACACTCTAACGATAAGTATATGTAACATTTTTTATAACAATAAAATATTTAAATAATTGTAATATGCAGATTTTTATTTTGTCCTCCTGAACAATTTCTAAATTTTGGTCACCTTACATAATGCCTATAAAATATCCTTGTGCAAAGTGTTGTGACATATTTCACACAAAATGCGCCATTCTATCAGAAGGTAAGTACTGGGTGAGTCAACGATAGAGAGTAAACCGGTGCTTTATGCCAATAAAATGTACTTATCATATTATATGTCTAGTAAGTGTGCATTTTAAAATTATTCTTGACTATACAGAGTATTTCAAAAAAGCAATGCAAGACCACGTTAGTATTTTGTTAATGAAACGCCCTGTATATTCCATTTTTGGATCCTACGTGGAATTATAAAACTTTATATAGCTTTCATTCATGTAAAATTTACGGTTTTTGAAATAATTCGAATTTTATCCAATATATCGCATTTACAGGCGTAACTTATTACTATGTACCACCTTGTGTTTTGTTATGAAAACTTTTATATTTGGATATAAATTAACTCCACCAGAAAACATATTACGTCATTATAAAAACTTGATATAAAATAAATATACATTCTCAAGTCATTGGTTAATTCAACGGTTACTAGTAAGTTCTTCTTAAAATATGTCCGGAAAAGAGTTCTCCTGCTGAATACATACATTTAATCGTTTTATTATGTTTTCCCTCACGTTTCCCAGCATCTCCCAGTGTTATTGTTCTACAAGCGTCTGGTATCCTATCTTTTATATTTTCATTTGTAATGGGAGATGTGACATATGCACGTTCTTTGATATATATCTCCACAAGGGGAAATCTAATGAGGTAATATCTCACAACCTTGAGAGTCACTGGTCAGAACTACCACGCCACATCCATTTTTGTGGATTATCATCTAAAAATTCATGTACCTCGATGTGGAAATGCGGACGGGCACTGTTCTGTTGTAGCCACATATTCTGTCATTCATCATTACGAAGCAGATAAAGGAGGTTAGGCAAAACTTCTTGGAGGAAGTGACGGTAGATACGACAGGTCAGGGGAGTATTAAAAAACACGGTCCAATAATTCTATTGTGTAGAATGCCACACTAAACATTTATAGACCAGTGGTTTTGGTTTTTCATTTTTCGGATCCAAAATGCATTGTCTAATGCGTAATAGTGCATATTGTGACGATTTACATCACCATTGCTTCTAAACGTAGCCTTATCAGAAAACATAATATAACATTAAAAGTTTGGATTAATCTCAACTTGAGCAATAATCCAAAAGTTACTCGTTTTTCGAAGTTACCTTTGCAAAATTCCTGGGTAAATTAATATGGTAAGTTTGATACTCATATTTTCTTGTTGCCCGATTGACAATTGATTGTGACCTTTCACATAATGTTGCTATCTGACAACTACTGACATGCGAGTTTTCTTCTATGTGAAGCAGAATGTCAAGTTCTTGTCCTTGGTTGCTGGTATTTCTGTTCACCCCTTTGCATTTTACATAATATACACAGTAGAATCGAATCTCTCTATCAAATTTTCAAAAATGAGTCTAGTGGGTTGGCTTCGAGCAGGATACTTCATTGTGAATAACCTTTGAGGACAAGATAATTTTTTTTGAGCATCTCATAACACAAATCATATATTAATGCACTTGTATAGTAATCCATTATTTTTTTATTGAACACACAAAAATTTTACAATATGACTACCAGTATGCAACAACAGTTTGACAGGTCAAATATTTGTCATGTGGGAAAATGTTTTCATGGCTACTGTGAATAATCAAGAAAAACCATTAATTTATTGAATAATATAGAAAAATCAAAATAACTCAAAAAACTGAGAGGTAGATATAGGACGTAGGTACTTATGAAGAATTGTGTTGTTTTTGAGTCTCTTTGACAAAGTGTAAAAATATACAGGGTGTTCTATTTGTGAAAAGTGATATTTTTGAAGTTCAAGTTGCGCAGGTTTGAACATATATTTTGAACACACTGCAGCATTTATCTTTAATATTTATTTTTCAGAATATAGGCTTAAACTTGGTCTTTCCTTGATCCAAATATAAAAGTTTTCGTAATAAAACACAAGATGGTACATAATAATAAACTTATACCTGCAAATGTGATTATTTTTTGTATAGCATTATTTTAAAAACAGTAAATTTTACATGCATGACACCCATATAAATAAAGTTTTATAATTGCTGTAGAATCGAAACGTCGAATGATATACGGGGTGTTCTATTAAAAAAATACTGACTTGTCGCCCTGCTTTTTTTTGCACCGCTGTATAGTCAAGAATAAATTTAAATTGCGCACAATTACTAGCCATGTAATATGATAAATAATAAAGCACCTGTTTTCTTTACTCTGACGTTGATTCACCCTGTACATTTTTGCGTGATGGTAATAGAGAATGATTCCGTATAGGTTGTCAAAATTTACGTCATTGATTCATGCGAGACGTGCTGCAGGAACATATTAGGTGTGTGAAGTAAGCTGGTTCGTTTTTGAATAATGTGATTTAAACATGTGCATAATTAGGTACTAATTATGCGCCGCTGAAATTGAATTTTGTGCCCCAATAGGAAATAAGTTGTAACAAAAATTTTATAAACGGCTAACTACACGGCATAGGCGCGCCGAGTACGGGGAGGGGGGGGGGGGCTGGTGCCCTCTCGTAAAAATCTAATCACTCAGAACGGGGAAAATAAAATATTAAAAATTATGGAGTTGTATAATATTGGCGTAATTGGAGTTTTACTGTTTCTTGCATTCTTTTCCACTCGTTTTCTTATTGGTGCTAGACAAATTTTTATGATTCGATTAAAAAATTCATATTTGGCACTTTTCTGTCATATTTCACTAACCAGTTTTTATGGCATGTTTGTCATTGTACCTTTTATGGTTTTCGAGTTCCAGAGCTAGATAAAAAACCCATCTGTATTTATTATTACGGTATTCGTGATAGTTTTTTATAAAACTTTCGTAGAGCGAGTGCTAATAAAGATGATGTAAGTATATATTCTCAGCTCTAGGAAAAACTTGAACGAAACTCATTGGACGATATTACTGGTTATCAATTCCCAACAGAAAAAAGCAGTAAATCTGCAACTTTTCTTCGAATTGCAGGGCACATCAACAGTGCTACCGTCATCATTAGATGAAAATAGGAAAGAAAATGCACAAGAATCTGCTCCTACTACATCAACTGCTCCTTCTTCGACGATTCTATCATCAGCATCTAACCAAATTCAAAATAAGACCAAGACCGGAAATCGTGCCTTTTGAGAAGATTGGTTAAAACATATAACTGGCTTCTATATCATCAAGATACTTCATATAGCGTATGTAAAACAATTTATAAAAATGATAGTAGGTATTTTTCAAACTACAAGTTGGATATCATCGTTTAACGCATTTGTCAAAAATAGTTTCAACAGTTAGAAAAAAGCATTAAGGAAATTCAAAATACACGGAACTTCGAAATACCATATACATGTTATGACTAGGTATACACAAATGAGTAAATTTGTTAATGTGGTATCTTCTCTATCAAAAGTAAAAATGGAAGAAATGCGGAAAGCACGTCTCTGTCTTCAGAAAATTGCATCCTTTACCAAATACTTCTGTATGCAAGGTTTTGCTATACGTGGTCGCACAGATGCGCATTCTAACTTCGTACAATTATTGAAATTGCGTGCCGAGCATATCCCAGAACTTAAAGCGTGGATGGATTCCTCATGATATAATCAGTGAAATCTTGTCACTACTAGAAAGCTCTGTCAGACATACAGTACTTGATGAAGAAAGGATATGCCATATTAGTCGATGAGACCACAAATATGTGTATCAGAGGAGATGTCAATTTGCTTTAGTACTGTAGATGATTCTCTGTGTAGTATTGAATATTTTTTTTGTTTATATAATACTGCATTTGTTGATTCTGAGACATAATGTAATTACTGACGTACTAAGAATAAATGAGATAAATATCGATTTATCCAGAGGCAAATGCTATAATGGAGAGCCGAATATTTGGGGTCATATTTCTGGTATTCAAGCAAGAATTGTTTATGACAATCCGAAGCCTCTATATGTCCATTGCTTAGCACATATCCTCAATTTGGTAGTTACAGGATTCTTTCATTAGAATATAATATCTACGAAATTTCTCATTATTTGTTAAGGAAATTATTTTGTTTGCACGGATGGCCAAATCGTCTAGAAATTATTAGAAGTTGTGATACAACAGGATCCTCTAAACAAATTCGACCTTTTTTGTCCAACTAGATGGTGCGAATGAATCACTGCACTAAAAGCCATTCATGTGTATTAGGAAGCGATTGTATTACGGTATGCGCCAAAATAAACAGTACGAAATATGAAGAGCCATGGAATGGCTTAGGCGATGCCTGTTTATGTTTGGCTTGTTTGTGTTAACTGCCATACTAATACTACGCTTGTGTTAAAGTCGTTCTGAAAATAGTTCTGACAACTGAAGAAAAGGTATTTATAGTAGAACATTATTTCCGTAGAATGTTCAAAGACACTGGTGGTTATCCATGTATCGAAACTGGACAAACACTAAACGCTGTAGACAAACCTCCAAAAAAAGTTTATTGTGGGCGCGTGTTGAGCCTACTGTACGAAGATATCGATTTCTTGAAAAATGTATGGTTTTTAGGCGAAAGTCATATTCACCCGGCTATATTAATAGACAAACAACTCGATTTCTTTGATTTGAACACCCTGACTTCATTGTAGAAAAACCACTTCACAGTGCTTAAGTGACGACTTCGTGTGCTGTATCGCGGCACTGTATAATAGGTCCTAATTTTGTTGAGGACAGGAATCAACAGAGTATTCATAGAAATATTTGAGAGAACAAAAGACTAGCAAAGCCTTAATTTAACACTCAGTGTCAGTTTAAAGTCGAAATCGAAATTTTGAAGAATTGTATCCAAAGTCTAGATACCAGTTTCACATCAACATCTTTAGACACGTGTCAGTTAAAAAATTACGCTCTAAGCTTAAAAATAACTATGACGTTTTAAACTTATACAAAAGCGATTTTGATCCAAAATCCTTAGAGATTCATGGGAATCTGATCCTAGATATTGGTGATGAAAAAGACATTCAATCTGTAAACGCGGTTAAGAACTATTTTAAAAAAATCAGGAACTCCACGGAATGTTTTCAGAGTACACCAAGTTGTTGAAATTTCTATTAACCCTTATCTACAACTTCATGCACACCAGAAAGAAGTTTATCTGCATTGAAACGACTGATAACGTATCTGTCTAATTCCATGGCACAAGGACAGTTGAATAACAGCACTTTTAAACTGCCATAGAAATATTGTACTCTCAATTGATTGTGACGTAATTCTTAATATATTTATTATGCGTAGCCCACAAATGCAGAATACTTTCTGGATGCATGTTGCATCTTAAGATTTTTGTACACATTCATGATATTTTTGTGTTATTCATGTTTTACCTTTTTATGATCGTATTATTTTCCCAGTAAAAAACAAATATATCCATAAAGTTTATCTTTGAGTTTGATGTTGTGGTTTCCTTTTAACTCTGTGAACTGTTCCTTCTGAACTTTTAAAAACGCGACGCCTATGCTACACGAAGCTGCAAACTTTTAAATAAATTATTTTTTTATGAAGTAATTAGGCACCAACTAAGCGTCACTTGGCGCTGCTAAAATAATATAGGAAAAAAGTTATTGTAAAATGACATTGACATGACTAACTTCACAGTCGTGACCTTCTGCAAAAAATCAGCGTTTTCTTATGCAGTGAGTAGGCGCCAATTATGCGCTGTTTTGTTATTGCAAAGGTTACATCGACCAGACTAACTTCATATCCTTAAATATAAATTAATCATTTCTTGCGTTATAATTGGGCACCCATTATGTGCCATTTTGTGTCATTTAAGTTAAATTGGCGCCCCTATCGGAAGCAAGTTTTTATAAAAAATTCATTAACACGACTAACCTCACAACCATGAACTTATACACAAATCAGTTTTTTTATGCAGTAATTAGGAGTAAAGTAATAATTATTTTAATTATAATTATTACGACAAGGGTAACTTCATATCTTTATATATAATATAATCTTTATTGCACCATAATTAGCCACCAATTATGCAGCTTTAAAGTTAAAGTTTTGCGTCTCTAACTTCACAACCTTAAACTTTTGCATAAATCAATCCTTAGTTATGCAGTAACGCTCTGTTTTGCGCAGCCAAAATAAAATGTTGCGCTCCAATAGGAAAGGAGGTATTGCAAAAGTTAAATCGATAAGGCTACCTGCACCTCCTTATATAAAATACCCTGTATATATAAAAATCTTTTCTTAGGCTACATAATTGAGCACCCAATAACAGTCGTTTTGCAGCGTTAAAGTTAAATGTTGCGTTCCGTTTTATTATTATATTATTATATCGACTCAGTTAAATTTGCAACCTTGAACTTCTGCATAAATCCATATTTTTTTATTTAGTAATTAGGCCCCTAATACACCACCTCTCAATCTAATTTCCCAAAATCTAGAGAGTTTCAGAGACAACGAAATTAGCTACCAATACGCAAATTTCGCAGTACGTAAGTTTTATCGTTCGACGTTATCGTGATACTAACTCATATCGACACACATCACACACACCACACACCACACGACACGCATGCACCACCAGCACGCACCGCACCACGACACGCAGCACACCACTACACACACCACACACCACCACGCACACACCACACCACACACACGCACACGCACCACTCACGCACCACACCGCACACACGCACGCACGCACACACCACACACGCACACGCACGACGACGCACCACACGACACACACCACACACAGCACACACACACACACGCACCACCACGACGCACCCACACACGCACACCACGACACCACACACGCACACACGCACACCACACACACACAGCAACACGCACCACGCACACACGCACACACGCACACGCACACAGCACACACGCACACGACACGCACACACGCACACGCACACGCACACACGCACACGCACACGCACGCACGACGCACGCACCGCACACGCACACGCACACGCACACGCACACGCACACGCACACGCACACGCACACGCACACGCACACGCACACGCACACGCACACGCACAGCGCACACGCACACGCACACACGCACACGCACACGCACACGCACACGCACACACACGCACACCACACGCACACACACGCACACGCCACCACGCACACGCACACGCACACGCACACACCACACACGCCACGCACACGCACACACGCACACACGCACACGCACACACGCCACACACGCACACACGCACACACGCACACACAGCACACACAGCACACACACACGCACACCACGCACCACACACACACACCACGCACACGCACACAGCACACGCACACGCACACGACACCACCACACGACACGCACACCACACACACGCACACGACACGACACACCACACGCACACGCAACGCACACGCACACGCACACGCACACGCACCACACGCACAGCACCACACGCACACGCACACACACACGCACACGCACACGCACACACGCACACGCACACGCACAGCACGCACGCACACGCACCACACGCACACACGCACACAGCACACACGCACGCACACACGCGACACACAGCGCACACACGCGCACACGCACACGCACACCGCACACACGCCACACACACCACACCGCACCACACGCCACACACGCACCACGCACACGCCACACGCACACGCACACGCACACGCACACACGCACACACACGCACACGCACACGCACACACACGCACCACACGCACACGCCACGACACACGCACACGAACACGCCACGCACACGCACAGCGCACACAGCACACACACACGCACACACGCAGCACACGCCACACGCGCAGAACACGCGCACACACGCACACACGCGACACACGCGCACACACGCGCACACACGCGCACACACGCGCACACACGCGCACACACGCGCACACACGCGCACACACGCGCACACACACACACACGCACACACACGCACACACACGCACACACACGCACATACACGCACACACGCACACACACGCACACACTCTAGTTTAAACTGTATGTTAGGATGAAAATTGTTAGTATTAATTAAAAACGCACCAATAAAATCTGATGAACTATTAAATATGTCACAGTATCACTAATATAACGAAACCAAAATGCAATCTTATCAGGAACATTTAATTCAAAAATTAGGTCAAGATATTGGCGAAATTGGATTGCCCATAGGTAAACCATTTTTTTTGTAAAGAAGTCTTATTATTTAATGTGAAATAATTTTGGTTAACAAAGTCCAATTTTATCAATGCTAGCTAATATTATTATGCATAATTTCGAAGATCAAAATTTTTGAATTAAATGTTTCTGATTTATTTTGGTTTCGTTATGTTAATGATATATTAGCATGTTTTTATACTTCATCAGATATTATTGATGAGTTTTTAATTAATATTAACAGTTCAAACTCTAACAAAATTTTCACTAAAGACAAAAGAAAATAGGGGTTTGAGTTCTCCATATTAAGAAAGGAACCTACATTAGAATGCTAAACGATTCATGCAACCACAAAACACAGTTAGCTGCATATGGATCATTAGTACATAGAGAAGTGTCGTTATCATTAAAGCCAACAGATGTCAATAAAGAAATAATAATTACAACACAAACAGCACAAGAAAATGGTTTTATTTATCAAAACCATTCACAATTTATTCAGCTAACACAAAACCGACAGGAAATAAATACATATCAATTTTATACTTCGGAAAAATTTAGAAAAAGTAGCTCACATATTATAAGAAGTAAAAAGTAGCTTTAAAAACTAATACCAATGTTCTTAAATGTTTATTTAACGCTAAAGATTCAACTAACGACGTTTTGAAGTCGGGTGTTTATAAATTGACCTGCACATTCTGTAATTGTTTATATTGGACAAACACTTTGATACAAAGAACATAGATGTTATAAATTTAAACACGAATCAAACTATGCCAAACATTTAATAGTAAATAATCACCTTATAAACAGAGAGTACATTGAATAAACGAACAGGTTAATCAGGTTTGCTTTTGTACCTTAATAATTTGTTTAATAATTACACAAGTTGCATTGAGGAATAAACATTTAAATGAAACATTGTTCAATTGAAATGAATTTGAAACATTTGTCCTATTAAACATGGAGTTCCAATAAGTAACATTAAAGAATATAAATTTATATGCAATTTGTTAACATAATCTCTTAGTATTTGGTACAAATACTACAATATTGTAATCTTTAATTATGTTTCGCAATATTCCTTATGAAAAACCATGTAATGTTAGCAAGCTAACACTCTAACACCTCCTGAATAACCTATTTCTTCTATTCGAATGGATATACATTGTTTGTATTTGATTCTATTAATCCTAAATAGGAATGTACAGAATTAGTTATACAAATTGTTCAGAAGTGTGCATTGGGAAGATGCAGCAAACGTGCATCTTCTCTATTACATACTACTACTTACTATTCCGATCAAGATAAATATTTAAAACGTTGCGATGTACATAGAGTCTTTAATAATAACACTGGAACAGTAATTGGAATTCAAGTTCACAATTTATCAAGCACAATAAGCGACCTTAATAAAACATTTATACCATAAACACAGTTTACGTTGTATTGACACGCTACAGTTATTAGCAGAACTGTCGATAGAACCTTAATAATACAAATTAATTGCCAGATTAATTAGACGAAACTTGACCCGCTGCACACTACTTCTAATATTAACAATTAATGTATCACATCATTTTCAATGTCACCTATCCACTTAAAACAATTTTCCACCTTTAAATTTTACTAGTATTCTTTAAGCGCGCTCTCAAATTGTGCGAAATGTATAAACACAATTTTGGCGAAAGCGTTACGCACGAATCATTTTCGAAACGCGCAGTATATCTGGAAGGTTCAAATTTCGACGAACCAAAAAAAATAACAAAGGTCGCCCCAATTCATCACGCTCATGCTGGAATTCCATTCACACTGCAACAAAACCTAAATGGTATTATTTACGAGTGTCTAAAACCCATCATTTATTTAATGCGGTCTATGGCTGTACTTCCAATAAGTGCTGTTCAACAAAAACACTTCAAAGTTACCCCGATATATATAGTATACTCAGCGGTCCTTTACCTGGCAATTTTAGCTTACGCTGGTTATATTAAATGGGATAAAGTTGAAATTTTGCGATCTACGGAGGGAAAGTTTGAAGAGGCTGTCATTGACTATCTTTTCACTGTTTACCTTTTCCCCATTATTTTAGTAGCCATATCATGGTATGAAGGTGCAAAAATTGCAAATGTATTAAATGATTGGACAAAGTTCGAAGCGATCTACAAAAAATTGAAAGAAAAAGAATTGCCACTGTTTATAGGGAATAAACCTTTAATAATCACGATAATACTACCCATAGTTTCCTGTGGTACTATGGTTATTAACCACATAACAATGGCACAGTTTCGAATAATTCAGGTGAGTTTATCTTCACCAGAGTGTGCCCAAATTATTCATTGTAGATTATTCCATATTGTTACATCAATACCATAACGTACGTTTTGGGCGGAATATGGTATCTTCAATGTGACGTTATAGCAAAAGTTTCCACACTAATCGCAAAAGATTTGGAATTATCTCTTCGTCATGTTGGTCCATCTCAGTTAGTTGCAGAGTATAGAGCAATGTGGATGCTGCTAAGTAAAATTGTGAAAGATGTTGGAATGGCACTTACTTTTAGCTTGACGTTTTTGTGTTTGTATTTATTTTTAATCATTACTCTCACTGTTTATGGGTTACTTTCCCAAATACAAGAAGGATTTGGAACTAAAGATATTGGTCTCACTATAACAGCTGTGCTTGCAATCGCGCTTTTGTATTTCATATGCGATGAAGCACATTATGCATCCTACAGTGTTAGTATCTTACGAGAGCATATGGCATTGATGATTGTGTTATTGTAGGTGAAGGTATTGTTTCAAAAAAAGCTGTTGTTAGTAGAATTATCATGGATGAATGAAGACGCGCAACAAGAGGTAACGCGCTGTATCTAAACATTTTATTTTGAAATTGCTTTCAGATCCAGATGTTTCTACGAGCTACTGAGATGAGCGAAACAAATATGTCTCTTGGTGGATTTTTTGATGTTAATAGGACATTGTTTAAATCGGTAAAACATCCACATTTTTTTAGAACTGTAAATTTGAGTATATTTTCAGTTGTTGGCAACAATGGTTACGTATTTGGTCGTTTTACTACAATTCCAAATTAGTATACCTGAAGATCATTCGTCTGATTTTGGTATGTTATCAACTATGGCGACCATGTTGACCACAGTAAAATAATAATAAAAACAATTGTGTACTTTTCTTAATTTTAAGTTTGTATTAAAAAGAAAATGTTTTGTTTTTCAATTATTTTTAAACATTTGCCATATCCGGAGTTTTAAGGCATCTAGCCTGACATAAATCACCTCGTTGTACGTGAAGTTCTTGATTACATAGTGTCACCTTCTGTAAAAATTTTAGTAGAAAATAACTTTTTTTGTTGTAACAATTTGTTGGAAAATCAGATGAATTTAAATGTAGTTTGGAAAGCATTGGTGTTTCGGTCACTAGGTGTTATCCAACATAATGACTATTTTTTTAGGTATAATGATTTTTAAAAAGTGCAATGAATATCGCTTATAAGTTAATATTTGTTATGGTGGTTTTTGTTTAAACGTTAGTAAAGAATTAAACAGTCATAGCGGTTAATTACGCAAGATTGTATTTTTTTGCTTCGGAAGCACGAAAATCATTCGTGTTCACAGCGCGAACCATTTGAATAGATTTCTAGGAGAAGAATTGAGTAGGGACCACCCTAGTGATTGTGCAAGCCTATAGAACGTCGTTGTGATATAGTACAACGTGGTGTTGTTGGCTCGCTTCGCTATTCTTTTTTAACTTCACAAGCGGCACTTTTTATTAATGCACCAACATCATTCAGGGGAAAATAATAGTGAAAGGTTTTGTAAGACTTTTAAGTAAACAGAGGATCGTGTTGTTAAGCTAGTGAATGTTATCGGGTGGCAGCAGGGTGAGTAGTTTTTGTTGAACTGAATTTAAGTATTATTCCTTGCTTCAAAGAAGCTGCGTAAAGCTCCAACGAAAGTAAAAGTATTACATCATTAGTTATGACTTAAAGCTTTAGTATTTAAATTATAAAAGAACTGACTTATATTTGTGGAACGAAATTCGCTGGTGGAAACGTATTTCCAACATGTACCCAAGGCGATCGTCTGGAGAGATAGTCCTGGGGAATAGCCACAAAGCCGCTGTTGAGCATCTTAGTACTGATTCTACCGTTTTCCTGTATTTGTGAGTTAAATTTATTAATGCCTCATTTTAAAATTTTGCTCTTAATTAAGTTTAAATGCGGCTTGTTTGAAAATTAATGGTCTTGTTTAAAAAAATTTTGCGTCCCCAGCTATAATATTTGTTTATTGAACCATCCATACCCGACACAAAATTATTCAGATCCCTAACTGACAAACTTTTTAATCAGTTATCTACGTTGGCTGCTGGTCACATGCAAAATCGAGTATATCATTTTTAGGAATTTTATGAACCGAAAAGGGTGCGTGCCGCTTTTTTAATTCTCGTAAGCTCGTATGTGAGAAATAGGTATTATTTGTGTATTTGATTTTAAGAAGTAAATTCGAAGTATACATTTGTTAACAAGAACTTACTATATTATGCATATAGACTATTTAAATTAATCTCATATACGAGTGTTAATTTCTGAGTTCCCTTTATGAATTCGATTATTTGTGAAGAAACAATTTACGAATGATAAAAATGTGTTGATCGAACACGCGCACACACACACACACACACACACACACACATACACGCACGCTCATGCACACGCAATCGCACAGGCACGAGCACAAGCATACGCACACGCACACGCACACGCACACGTACACGCACACGCACACGCACACGCACAAGCACACGCAAACGCACGCACACGCACACGCACACGCACACACGCACAAGCACACGCACACGCGCACGCGCACGCACATGCACACGCACACGCACATGCACACGCACACGCACACGCACACGCGCACGCACACGCACACGCACACGCAAATGTACAACGCACACGCACACGCACACGCACACGCACACGCACACGCAAACGCACACGCGTACACGCACACTTACACACGCACACGCGCACACGTACACGCACAAGCACACGCACACGCACACAAACACGCACATGCACAACGCACAAGCACGCACGCGCGTACTCGTACACGCACACGCACACGCACACGCACACGCACACGCACATGCCCAACGCACGCGCACATGCACACGCACACGCACACGCACACGCACACGCACAAGCACACGCACACGCACGCGCACACGCACAGGCACACGCACACGGACACGCAAACGCACACGCACACACGCACTCGCACAAGCACACGCACACGCACACGCACACAAACACGCACACGCACACAAACACGCATACGCACACGCACACAAACACGCACAATGCACACGCACACGCACACGAACACGCACATGCACACACACATATGCACACAGAAACGCACACGCATACGTGCACGCACACATGCATACACGCACACACGCACAAGCACACGCACACGCGCACGCACTCGCCCATGCACACGCACACGCACACGCACACGCAAATGTACAACGCACGCACACGCACACGCACACGCACACGCACACGCACACGCACACGCACACGCACACGCACACGCAAACGCACACGCATACACGCACACGCACACACGCACACGCGCACACGTACACGCACAAACACACGCACACAAACACGCACATGCACAACGCACAAGCACGCACGCGCGTACTCGTACACGCACACGCACACGCACACGCACACGCACACGCACACGCACACGCACACGCACACGCACACGCACACGCACACGCACACGCACACGCACACGCACACACACACACGCACACGCACATGCACAATGCACGCGCACATGCACACGCACACGCACACGCACACGCACACGCACACGCACACGCACGCGCACACGCACAGGCACACCCACACGCACACGCACACGCACACGCACACACACGCACACGCACATGCACAACGCACGCGCACACGCACACGCACACGCACACGCACACGCACACGCACACGCACACGCACACGCACACGCACACGCACACGCACAATGCACACGCGCGCGTGCGCGTACTCGTACACGTACACGCCCACGCACACGCACACGCGCACGCTCACGCACACGCACACGCACACGCACACGCATACGTGCACGCACGCCCCACGCACACGCGCACAAGCACACACGCATACACGCACACGCACACACGCATACACACATACACACACGCACACGCACACACGCATAGACGCATTCACGCACACACGCCCACATGCACATACGCACACACGCACACACGCACATACGCACACACGCACACATTCACACACGCACACACGCACACACGCACCACGCACACACGCGCACACGCACACACCCACACACGCACACACGCACACACGCACACACGCACACACGCACACACGCACACACGCACACACGCACATACGCACGCAAGAAAAAGGGCGGAAGCTATCGGTTTTGCATAGATTTTCGGAAGTTGAACAAGGTATGCTGGTTTAGAACGATTGAGGGATGCCAAATTCGTATCTATGGATATTAAGTCATCCTACTGGTAAATATCCAGGCTGAAGACTCAAAATAGTACACAGCTTTTACAGTACCGAACCATGGTTTATGTCAATGTATCAAATTACCATTTGGATTGTCCGGTGCGCTGACTCGTGGCAACTATTTAATGAACGAGTATTGGGACCGGAGTTAGAAACTTCATGCGTTCGTGTATCTTGATAATACAATAATTTGACCACCGATTTTTGAAAAACGCATGAAAGTTTTGAAGGAAGTTTCTTTGATGTTTTAATTAAGCCGGCCGAATATAGGGTCAAGATAAGTGTTTACTTTCTCAACTCGAATTACTTTCTTTGGGTTAGGTGTTTAATCCAGACAGGATATTGGTAGACGCAAAGTTAATGCGATTTTAAGGATTGCCACACTTACTTCAGTGACTGATTTAAGACATAAGGTCGGTGTCGCGTCATGGTTCCGCAAGTTTATTAATAGTTTTTCGACCACTATAGTACCTTTAAAGAAGTTACCTAAGAAACACGCACAATTTAGGTGGGATAGGGACTGTGAAAAAATCGTTTGAATTGTTAAAAATTGTATGGTTACGCTCCCATCTTATCGTACCTTAATTTTTTGTATCGTTTATTGTACAGACTGACGTATGAGATTACGGTATACGCTCAATGTTCATCCAGAATGTGGGGTGTAAAGAAAGTTATCTGTTATAATAGGAGATCTCGAACGAGGAGTGAGAGGAAAGTTTCGACGACATAAAAGGAGTGTCTTGCTGTCTTGTAAAGTGTGGAAAAGTTGAGGCCGTATTTGGAAGGCACTGAATTCTCAGTGGTTACAGATCATGCATCTTTAGTGTGGTTACATAATTTGAAAGAACCGACTAAACGTTTAGCGAGATGAGCAAGGAAGAAGTAGTAGATAAACCCGATAAGACGGATACGTGGATGTAGAAGATGAAAGCCAATGTTGAGAGGAGACCTATAGCGTATTCACTTTGGAAAGGAAAAACAGGAAAAGTTTTGAAATATGTAAAGTGCGAGTATCCTGGCTTGAGAGACGAAGCGGGAAATTTGCAAGAGGTTGTACATAAGTATGAGCGGGAGAGGATTTTAACGCAATATCATGACGACCCAACAGAAGGTCACGCTGAAACTTTTAAGACCTACGAACGAATTACGCGTAAATATTATTGTCCGAAACTTAAGGCAAACGTAGTGCGATATATGGATAGATGTGGGACGTGAATAAGACATAAACCACTACAAAAGCGAACAGTCGGATTGATGATTAAGCACTCGACAAACCTTGGCAAATGATTTCCCGTTGTGGGCTGCTTCGCCAGTAAGTGTAGTTAAAAATATAGGGGAGATTGTCTTATATGTTAAGGCCATTTTCAACGCGAATTCCTACAGTAGATGTCACTGCTTGTCGTAAAAGGCGATTAAGCAATGTGAGTAGTAAGTTGAGTTGGAATATCTTAAGTTATAACACAGCGCCTGAATCTCATGAAGAGCGGCGCAGACTCTTTCGCCACCTTCTGACATGGTACCCCAATTAAGCTCTTCGCCGACAAACAGGTGTATGAAACCGTTGAGGGGGCCCCCATCCCCGTTTGTCCTTTGTGTTGTACTTTTTATTCCAGTTGGATCAATGTTTACCGATTGTGACTTTTTCTCGAACGTGCCAGTGGAGTAGTATCCGATTTTGACGTTTTGTTTTTTGTTTTTTGATAATAATGACGTTTCCCAGAGGGAGGTTTCGGGTTGGAATAAGGCGTGAGGGACGCTACCGCCGGACCTCCTAAAAACAGTCCTAACGACCAGCGAGTTGCCCTTGTGGATATTTGAGTACTTATTTCAAGATTCTGGACCCAATTTGTAGAACAAAGAAGTGTGCCACTGAATCTATTTGAGGTATACAAGCGCATCCAAAGAAAATTAATTTAATTAAATCGTGAATTAATTTCATTCACCTGGAAAAACAACAATCAAGCTGGGAATTATCGTAACTAAACCGCGAAGCAAACAGCAATTTTATTTAATAGCGATTATAAGAAATGGGTTTCAAATCTGTCTTAGCTAATCGACATACTAATGCATGTTTTATTTTGTCCTTGACGTTAAAATCCTTAAGTCAAAGTTCAATGCTAACCAAACTTTAATGGTACACATCATAGCATTATTGGCGTCTGTCAAAATAATTTTTCAAGGCTGTGATTACTGCTAGATGGTCCAAAAATATAGAGGTTCAGTCTAGTTTTCCAACAACTTCATCAAAACGTATACTGTACCCAATCTGGAAGCTGATTGAGGGGTACAAAACATAAACCTGTCTTTGCTAATAAAATGGCATCGGCAATCTTTCAGAGATAAAATATTTATTACTATTTGGAGTAAGGTCGCTATTCTAGAGTGCCTCTCATATGATCCCCAACGATCATTGTCAGGATTTAAGGTGGAGTTAAAATCATCAACTAATATGATTGCGTTTTCGTTCACATTGTACATGTCCAACGAAAATTTATTTAAAATATCCAAAGCAATGCGTATGGTAAGTAAATATTCCATAAAATCCAATTCGTGTTCTTAATATGTACGTTTCTGAACATATTACTGATAGATAACCTTGTGATCCTTAATTTATGGACTTTCCGAACCGCAATCGCCTTTTTCACCAAGCTTGTAGTAAAAAGCATATTTCGTTGAAATATGTTCATCGTTACGTATGCTGTCCATATCTGATTCTTGTAAGAGGCAAACATCACAATCGTTAATATTGAAAAGTCGGTTAAACTTGTGCATATATAGTTTGTGTAAAATAATTTTAACGTAGAAGGTTAAAGTTCTTAAATCTTCCATAGTTAATTTAGATTCCTACTTTGGGATTGAGTAGTATAACTATATCACTTCTGGATCACTTTTTGGCGGGAAAAAAAATTTTAAAGTCGGCGGAAATATAAATTTTAAGGTCAAGGTCACAGTTTTATTGGGGTTATCATATTACAATTACTGGGCCACTGTACAGTGCTGCGGCGTTGTCAGATTTAGTGTTGCCAGTTCATTGATCTTTTCAAGGTCAAAGTTCATTGGGGGTGTTATTACAATTCTTAGAATCAAGATTCTTTCACCTTTTCAAAGTTCAATGAACTAAAACTTCATTGACCGCTATGGGCTTGTTATATTGCAATTCTTCGAAACCTAAAAATAGAACCAGTTCTTGAAAATGAGTGAGTTGACAGTTCATGGATATCTAGGGGTATCATATTACAATTCTTAGAAATCTCAAAATAGAATCAGTTAATAATATGTCAAGGTTAGATGATTCTTGTATTGGCTAAATTGAGTCAAAGTCAAATTCTTAGAAAGCTAACCAGTTCTAGCAAAATAAGCATTCCTAGTTAAATGACTGCCTCGGTGCATGCTCGGTATTGCTCGACTATCTTCGTGGGGTCAACCCATCTCATCCTTTCTTTCGACATCTCAACTTCCACCTTCAAAATCTGAAGAATCAGTTCGTGAAAACGTACGTGAGGGGGAGAGCCTTGAAGGCCACTTTTTTTGGAAATCGCAAAGTAAGCAAATGAATGACTGGTTTTGCCCATGCTCGGTTCTAAAAATAGAGTCAGTTTGTAGACACAAGAGGAATGATGAATTGTTGTCTATGCTGAAAAGTAGGTCAAGGTTAGTTGGTTGGTCAATTCTTGTAAATGCAATAGTAGAAGCAAAGGCTGGACATGAAGTGAGGATTGAGTGCGGGAAATTAATAATCTACCGGATGTTAAGCAAAATAATAATTCTAATCAATGACTGGCTTTACGCACATGCTCGGTGCAAATTTCATCCTATAATTTTTCAACTCCTTACACACCTTCAACGTTTTATAAATTGGGTAATTCAGGTTCAATCAGGCCGGTTGAGGTGTTGAAATACTCGTTTTGTGTTATACTACTTAATTCAGGGACCGTGAAAAAATACTTCAAACGATCTAGACAAGGTTAAGAAAGTTGTTAATTGATATTCTTGTTAAATGTCTATAAAACCATTGATGAATTGAATAATAGAATTGTTATTGGTCCCTTATGACCTAGTGTTTGGTGTGTAACAGACATTGTGTCGGGATATCAGCAAATGTCCACTCATTGATTACCTAACTCATATCAAATTTGAAAGTTATCGATAAAGTTGCATAACTTTTTATCATCTTTTTTAAGCTCACGCTTGCCTCCAATGTACAGAAAACTAAAACAAGTAGTTATAATGAGATCTTGACTTCGAATTAAAATGTGTATTTGTTCGGAAGGTCCACATTTCGAGGTCCCAAACGGAACACAAGTGTGAATGTCTGACTTAATTATAGTATTGTCAAAATGTACGTTCTGAAAGAGTAAATACCTTTTTATTAACAAAAATGGTAAAAGTGGTAGTATTATAAGGTGGATTTTAAAAACGTTCGAAATGAATCATAAAGAAAAAAAATTCTACAAAAAAGTAAATAAATACATCATTTTTAATACGTTTTGTATGTAATAAATAATCAAACCTATAATTTTAAAATACATTACTCATCGAGGTAATATTTCTGAGTAACAATACAAATTTTGAAAACTGTCAGCTTTAAGTGCACTAATGAAAACAACGCAAATTATTATTGAATTGATTAACATGGTGCATTCGCGGGAGCTTGAGTACTTGTGATAAGGCGACTGTTATATATAAATAATGCATGTATCGTTCAACTTAAGGGCATAGCTTCAGTTTTTATAATTTTTATATAAAAGTTATGGACATAAATGATGAACTAAATAAAATAATTTCCTACATCTCCACCCCAAAGGATGGTTTTCGTGGTTTTATGCTTAATAGATATTTTGAAATTGTAAATTTAATTTGTAAATCGATCAAACTAGCTATTAATATTTTTAGAGACTTGTGGTTTGAGCACTTGTTATGCACTCAATGGGATGTCATCGTAATTATGACGAATCATACTATTGCTAGACAGTAAATTGGGTATATATACATATATATATATATATATATATATATATATATATTGAGATGATTTCAATTACATTAGTATAGCTATGCAAGTCACAGAGCGAGTAATTTCATTAGTTTGTACAAATGGTACATTTCGTTATATATAATATTAGATAAGAATGATTGATTAACATTGAGATGGATGTAAATTTAAATAATTCATAATAAAATGTGGAAATAATTATATTTGACCACATATTACACTTAAGTATAAGGTATGTTAGTTATCGTAATGCTTTAAATCAAGTTCATTTTTAGTTAGTAAGTTTATTTAAGCATAATGTTCCCTAAATACATGAGGTACAGGTTGTAGATTACAAAAATAATGTTAAAAACTAGGATTAGGCATATATCAATGTCACAATTTCATTGTACGCAGCCAAGAATTATGAAAACGTTCGTGTTAGTGCGATAAACGTATATAAGTGCTAAAATTACATAAAAACAGAATAAATACATTGGTGATTAACTATAAAACTTAAATAAGACAGCAGTTCTGGAATTATTGTGATTAATTAACATTTACAGACATTAAATTAGTGATATGCAACAATTCGACACAAGTCTCAGAAGAATTTACAAACTGCTAAAGTGTGAGAATAAATTAAAATAAGACATAAAGATTAAGAATATACACTTTCACAAACATTTAAAGTGCTTAAAAGTGTAAAATTATACATTAAAAATTATAGTATTAATTTGAGGTTATGTCATTTCCTCACACAAAAATTATGTAAAAATTGTTATAGATCGGGACAATTGGATCAAAATAAATTATAAGGGGTAAAAATAGTAAAGTAGCCTCAATTTCAAGTCACATTTCACTATATTAGTGACTATTTCGCCAAATTTAGTTTCTAAGAGTGTTTGAAAATTTCAGATAATTTTCCTTTCAAATTGGCCCTAGGCATTTAAAAGATGTATATTTATATGTAGTAGCATCCCATATTCATGTGGAAATCAATTCCAGGCCTGAAAAGTTCATAAAATTAGCTTAAAATCAATACATCAATGTAAAAATCAACATGGTTAATAATTGGAGGAATTAGTTCGTGTTTGGATTTAATTTATAGGAAAAATTATGTAGATTCCGAATATGTTGTTAGTTTTAAGATAGGTTTAGGGGATCAAAAGTTATGAGCTTTTGAAATTAAATTGTAATTTAAGAAATGCTTTAGCCAATCAGAATTGAGGAAAAATTAGATGTAGTTGTTGATAACAATCGAAGATTTGGTTTCTAATGCTTTGCATATAAATAAAAGTGCTGAAGGATTAGTAGCTCTCTCAGTTTTTCTCTGTTACAACAGCTTGCTAAAACAAGACGTTGCCAAATTTTTCTTGAAAATAATTTAAACAAAATAACGTCACTTTCGATAAAAGTAAAGTGCGGTTTTGGTATCGGCAGTGTTTAAAAACAAGTAATATTCGTTTGTCGGTAAATAATTTAAATTAAGGTTAGTTTACCTTTTTAAAATAAAAATGGGTTGTTATCGACAGCGCGTGAAAATATTTCCGGAGATTCCACATTGTTTTTAAGTTGTGTTTACGGATATTGTTAATTGTGTTTTCTTCGTGTTTCTATCATTATACATTTTATTTACTGGAAGCGTGTTTAATTTAAATAACCTTCAAACTATTGATGCATTTCAAAATTTATTTTGAAATAAAAATAATAAGTGTGATGCCTAGGGGTTGGACTACCTACTAGGCGCGTCCCCAGGTGGCGGATAGGGGAATGACCTTGCAAATGATCGTAAGTGATGCAAGGCCAACACCGAATAAGAGCTCGTGGCGTTAAACCACCACTGTTAGCTCTGGGAATAAGGTGTCGCGGACCAGTCCACGTGGGGCCTCGTATCTAACGAGGACAAGGATGGCAACCCTGCGTTCCCCTTAGCTGGAAGCACACTTTTCTTATACTAGTCTTGAGTGGCTTCCCTCACTTTAACACCTTTCTGTCGGGGCACCCTAGCTCCAACTCTTGTTCTCTTCAGGCTCCCAGCGTAAGCTGAGAGATCTTTTCCTTCTTTCGTCTTTCTACTCTTCCCAGGACATGCGCCGTCAAAAGCGTATACGGGTGTGGCAAGCCCGGGATGTCCTTGCTGGGGACGGCTGAGCGCTAGCCGTGTCCTAATACCGCAACCGCGAACTGTACTTCAGAGACTCTAGCAGGGCGTGGCTAGGAAACGTTGTACAACTAGCGGTCGGTGGTCTTGGCTTTACCGCCCGGGCTACGAGGAAGGTAAGCTCTATAAAAAATCCCCCAATCCCAAGGTCGTTTGGCAGTTTTAGATGCTGAAGGGATTGCGCGAGGGGAAGCCTGAGCGTGGCCAGGGGAAAGCCTGGTCTCTAGCGTTGAAACGCCTGTGGGGGAAGAGGCGCCCCCCACAGTATTTAGCCTTGCTATAGTATGGGTGCACTGCTGTAGTTGACATGTTTTCATCCCAACTCGTGGGATTTGTATGAGTTTCTTAAGTTCACGTATAATGAGTTCGGCGGACCCATCTAAAAAAACCACCGAAGAGGAGTCCACCTCTCAAACCATGGATGTTGGGACAGGTCCAACAGAAAAACCTGTAAGCAAAACGAGCCAAGAAAAGGTCCCCCGGTTCTTGGTCATCAAAAGGAAAGGAAATGAACAGTTTGTTAATTTCGATAAGGTCAGCCCTTTTGCTATTAATAAAGGTATATATGGACAATTTGGTACGGTAAAAATGGTTAAGAAAACTAAAGAAGGTCTTTTGATTGAATCGACGACAATTAACCAAGCAAAACGTATTTTGCAAAGTTGTACATTTTTAGGTTACGAGATTGAAGTATTCCCCCATAAAACACTGAATATTTCCAGGGGTGTGATCTATTGTCAAGATCTGTTGAATTGCTTACCTAATGAGATATGCGAAGAACTTCATTCTCAGGGAGTAATCGAAGTTCGAAGGTTGAAGTCAAAGAAAGACGGAATATTAAGGGACAACCCTGTCCACGTTCTCACTTTTAATTCTCCAACTCTTCCAAAAACTATCAAAGTAGCGTTCTATTCACTGAATGTACGTTTATATGTACTTCCGCCGCTTAGATGTTTTAATTGTCAACAATTTGGTCACGCCTCTCTGAATTGTCAACTACCGCAAGTGTGTATCTGTGGCAAGAAATTGCATGAAGGTACCAAATGTGAAGAGCCTCTAACATGTGTAAATTGCAACGGTCCTCACTCAGCTAGATCCACTCAATGTCCGAAATTTAAAACTGAAGCGGCAATACAAGAAATAAAGGTTAGGGAGAAAATTACGTACGTAGAAGCAAAAAAAAGGGTAATAATACCAACACCAACGATAAGCTACGCAACCGCTACCAAAGAATCGCAACCAAACTTTAATGTCTCGTCATTAGCTAAAGAGTTGGTTCCTTTAATATTAGAAGCTATAACACCATTGCTACCAAGAAGTACAGATAATATTCAACAACCTTCTACAACGTTACAAGTTCCGAGTTTTGTAGCACCCTCTAATAGACCCGTAACTCCACAGTCTGAAAGCCTATCAGACGTAAGAAAAAGAGGTGCCGATGAGATCTACTCCTCCAGCGATGGAGGTGACTCTCAATCGTCCTTAACAAGCAAAGAGAGAGAAAATCTTAGAAAAAGGGGAAAAGGTTGGCCGAAGGGGAAACCACCTGAATAAATATAGTCATTAATCTTAGATTACTGTGATTGCCTAACTGTGCTATTTATGTTTATTTAACTAGTCTTTTTATAGTTTTTATTTGCCTAGTCATTTTTATATTTATTTATCTAGTCATTTCATCTTTTATTTGTTCTGTCTATCTATACAATATTTGTTATGTATCCCTTATAGGTTGTAATCTATTTAATAACCATAAAACTTAAAATGGATACATTTATACTGCAGTGGAACTGTAATGGTATAACCAACCGGTACTGCAATTTAAAATTATTAATAAGGGATTTTTCTCCATTATGTATATGCCTACAAGAGACACATTTAAAAGTAGACCAACCTTATGAACTAAAAGGTTTCTCAATCTATAGGAAGGACTTCGTACATCACGCTCGCGCCTGTGGAGGCGTTGCAATACTTATTAAATGCGGTACTAAAACAACTGTTATAAATCTCGAAACTCGACTCCAAGCAGTAGCGGTTCGCATAACTTATCCTATAGAGCTTACTATATGCAACATCTACCTACCTGAGTTTAATTGGGAACTACAAGATTTAGTTCAACTTATCAGGCAGCTACCTGCACCGTTTATCCTCCTAGGTAACTTTAACGCTAACAGCCATCTATGGGGGTCCGGTAGGAAAGATACAAGAGGCGACCTTGTTGAAATCTTCATTGAACAAGAAGAATTGTGTTTATTAAATACTGGATCAGCAACTCACCTTACAGCTCGAGGAGGCAATTTTTCAGCAGTGGATTTAACATTGACCACTCCTTCTGTAGGGCCACGTCTCACCTGGAAAACCGCAGACCATCTTTACGACAGTGACCACTTTCCCATCTTTATTTCTACCAATTGTGAAAAGAACAAACATAATTTTTTCCCTAGAAGATGGATTACGAGTAAAGCAAATTGGTCACTTTACCAGGAATCTCTTCCTTCTACTCTTACATCACAGTCCGTAGAAGGTGACATCTCTTTGTTGGTCTCTTCTATCCTAACCGCTTCTTCTAAATCTGTTCCTCAAAGTAAAGGAAAAACTGGTAAATGTGGAGTGTCTTGGTGGTGTGACAAAGTGGCATCTGCGGTCAAAAACAAAAAGCAAGCATTTAACCGATTCTGCAGAAATCCAACTTCGAAAAATCTAGTTCATTTTAAAAAAATGAGAGCTATCGCACGACTAGTAGTACTCGAAACTAAAAGAGAATCGTGGAAAAAATATGTCAACACGCTTACCTCTAGTTCATCAGCCACTGAAACCTGGAGGAAGGTTAAGGCTATAAGTGGCACTGGCCAAAGTACACACATTAAACAATTAATTGTAGAAAACACATCTATCACCACCACCTCTGATATTAGTGAAACGATGGCCACCCAATTTGAAGCTGCTAGCAGAACTGAAAATTACAATAGAACTTTCTTGTCAACCAAAACACAGAGGGAAATTGAGAGAGATTTTGCCACAGATCATACGTTAGACTATAACTCACCTTTTTCCATGGGTGAGTTAATCAAGCAGTAAAAAACGTAAAGTTATCTGCAGCGGGTCCAGACAATATTAATTATGATTTTATAAAACACCTAAACCATGGACTAAAATCTTTCCTTTTAAATATATATAACCACATATGGTCAGATGGTATATATCCCAAGACATGGACAGAAGCTACGATAGTTCCCATATTAAAAGATAACAAAGATCCCACGAACCCCAATAGTTACTGACCAATCAGTATTACTTGCTGCTTTAGTAAAATTTTTGAAAGAATGGTTAATCTCAGACTAGTGTTCATTCTCGAAAGCAGGAACTTACTTACTCCACATCAATATGGCTTTCGTAAAGGGAGATCCACACTAGACTGCATGGTTCACCTAGAAAATGCTATACAGGACTCATATAGGGAAAGGTCTCACTTGGTAGCAGTATTTTTTGACATACAGAAAGCCTATGATATGACATGGAGGTATGGCATTTTACAGAATTTGTATAGTTGGGGCTTTCGTGGAAACCTTCCTAGAGTCATTAAATCCTTTTTATAAAATCGCAGTTTTAGAGTAAGGATAGGGAGTAGCTTGTCATCGTCCCGTAATCTTGAAAATGGAGTACCACAAGGGTCGACGTTGAGTGTTACTTTATTTGCAGTGGCGATTAATAACATATTAGACAACTTGCCTCAAGAAATTGGGAAATGTTTATATGTGGATGATTTATGTATATATGTTAAAAATCAAACAATACATCAAGTGAGTTCAACCCTACAATTAGCTATAAACATAATACTGAGAAATCTAGACAGTGCAGGTTATAAACTCTCCCAGGACAAAACAGCCTGTATTCACTTTTGCAGACTTAGACTCCCACATGCAGACCCAAAAATCTACATTGGGGACTCTCGCATAAAGTGTACACAGAATTCTCGTTTCTTGGGTCTAATTTTTGATGCTGCTCTGCGATGGCACCTACAGATTGATGACATTATACTTAAGTGTCATCGTACTCTAAACATTTTACGATGTTTAGCTAACACCAAATGGGGCGCAGATAGAGAAACACTCCTCAAGGTATATAAAGCATTGATCTTGAGTCGAATTGACTATGGTAGCATAGTATACGCCTCTGCTCGAAAAAGTACCCTAGATTGCCTTAATAGCATACACCACTTAGGATTGCGATATTGCACAGGAGCTTTTAATACCAGCCCCATCCAAAGTATCTACGTAGATGCAGGGGTCCCTTCTCTTGTGAAAAGAAGAGAGCGAATGCTACTTTGCTATTTAGCACGCATAAAAGCTCAACCGTTCCATCCTAGCCTCAACACCTTGTTTAACAGGACTCGCGCATATGCAGAATGCCCAACAAAAACTAGGCCAGTCAGAATTCGTGCGCACGAGATGCTCGATAAATACCAAATAAATTTACCCACACTCTTAAAATCCAATAATCTGGAAACACCACCATGGAAAATTAGATTACCTATTGTGATGAATCTTGATAACTCATCAAATATACTCAATATAAATCAGTTTTCCAATGAAACAGTAATATATACACTAGGAACCAAAACTGAGAAAGGTGTTGGTAGTGCAATTTACCTAGAGAGCAATCCCCACTCTTGGTCTCTCCCCCCAGAAAGTTCCGAAATCACGGCAGAAATCTACTCTATATATCAGGCACTACTATATTGTTATATATCTCGCCAATCTACAAGGTACCTTATCATAAGTAAATCCAAAATAGCCATTCAACGCGTTACGCATAGATTTACAACCTATCCATTGGCCCAACTAATCCTCTCACTACTACAAGAAATATATAAATCCCAAAAGCTAGTTACTTTTATGATAGTGACTGATTACAGTCACCTAAATAGTATGTGTCTAGATTACGAAGCCGCAACCTGTGCAGCGGAAAAGGAAGATGAAATAGAGGCAAAAATACATACCTATGAAGAGACTGCGAAACAACTAATTGCTATAATTACTAAGTCTTGGCAAAGTGAATGGGACGAATCAGACAGTTTTCTTAGAAAAGTAAAAAAATCGGTACTGCCTTGGAAAACAATTAAAAATGCAACAAGAGAGGAGCAGGTAACGCTAACCAGATTACGCATAGGACACACGAAAATTACATCTGAATATTACCTTACGGGATGTGAGCCACCCAGATGTAGCGAATGTAATGTGCCTACAACTGTAAGTCATTTGCTGCTAGAATGTGCTTTATTTAACAATGAACGCCAACGTAATGGCCTCAAGCAGAGTGTTGAAGATATACTCAGCAATGACCCGGAAGAAGTACAGAAATTAATAGCGTACCTTAGAAACACAAATCTGTTAAAACAAATATAGAGCAACATAGGAAGCGCCAATGACCTTAGATGTCGACGCGCAATAACACACACAAAAAAAAAAAGTGTGATGATCCTAAAAATAAAGATTTATCAATATGAAGAAAAATTAGTGAAACTTACTTAAACGTATAAGCATTTAAGATAGAAGCAAATTTGGATGTTCAAGAAGCAGAGTTGGATTTCGAAGGAGCTGTTTTCTACGGTCAACTACATCATCAGTGAAGAAGATAAGGAGGACATTTTATGTGAGTGTTGACTTTATACTTTATTGTTGACATTGATATTTCATTGTTGTGTTCATAATTTCCATATTTTGTAATAAACATGATGTGCGACAACGTGTATGCATGTCCAAAGGGAATATTATATGAGCTAAAATTTAAATGGTTAACATAATATTTAATAAATTTAAACATATTTATACTTACATGTATGGCGCATTTTCTTTTTACTTGTAATGAAAGGTCATATGAATGCGTATTCACAGCGCATACTCAATTATACATTTGAAGATTTTTTTTTTATGTACAGGGAGTTGCACATATATCGATGCAAGTTATAAATTATAATTCTACTTCTTTGAGTAATTTGGATATAATAAAATATAAATGGGCGATAACTCAATGTGTATTAATCACATTACCTATAATTATAATATTCAAAATCTTAGTATAAATCAACAAAATAATAATTTACTTTGTCATATAGATTTAAAGTCTCTTCTAAATTTTGAACCCTATCCCCTTTGATGAGTCTTTACATGCGACTGTTTTTAAAAGTTAGTTGGGCATAATAAATAAATATACATAAATAATATAATAAATATAAATATCAATACATGCGATTGTTAAGTTAATTATATCAATTATAAAACCAATCAATTAAATAAAGTAAATATCAGTTCAATATATATATATATATATATATATATATATATATATATATATATATATATATATATACTCAAGTCAATGACACATTTTTTTCTTAATGTGCGCTGATTTTGATGTAAAAATTTCGCATTTTTTGTTGCCTCTACGTACAACGCATTTAAAATTACAAGTTTTTGTTTACATACAGGACACATTAAAATGATTTTCGGGAAACGACTTTTCGCTAAATTTGCTTTTCACATTTTTTGTTGAATTTTGTATTCTGGAGGCACTATTTTGTACTTATTAACAGTTTATATTAACACTTAATGCTAAAATATAGCTTATTCATTTTTGATTCTTTTTAAAAGGACAAAGTGTAGAAAATCCACGGATAAGAACATAAATGTAACTCGTTTTGGCAGAATAATTAATAGACCTAAGGACTTTGAAAATTAATAGACGACAACAAAAATAAAGTATAATGTTTAATCCTTAGTGATGATGTTTAATGCATGTGTAACTAAAGAATAATGTGATTTACAAAAAATACATTTAAAGGGATAGTGTGTAACAAAAATTTTTCAAGTTTTTAATTTTTCATTTAAATTGGTTTGAATTGTTTATTTCTGTTAACCTTAAATGCTATACAGTTATGTATATCTTGAAGTACTTTTAGTTGCCTACACATTTATACAAAACACCTCTTATTAATATGATAGTTTTTTTCAACAATTTATTATCTCTTACATTTTAACAAACATTTGGCTATTAAAAACTTCATTTCATTTTCATACACATTTGGCTAGTTTATAGATAACACTCTTTTCTTTTTACATAAAAGTTTTTGATTGAGTTCACTTTTGTGGTCGGTTGCTGAAACATTCGTAATAAGTGTCTGAATTAATTTTCAATCTTCGCTAGAAGTATCTTTAAAAAGGAATTGTTTCACAAAAAAAATAGTTTTTACTCGAGAGTGCTGGGTATTCGTTGTTTTCTTCGCTTATTGCAGTTTTAAAAGTATACCATCCATACAAAGTTATCACGAACAACTCGCCTTCCATCTTAGAGGTATGTGAATTTATTACTATGTGACTCATTTCAATTTTCGGCTTTTAAACCTTGGTTTGAACTTCAGTTTGAACCTTCCGTTGAACTTTTATTTGAACTTTCGTCTTACCTCGCAGTTCCACTTGCAGTTATTTTCGTTTTGGTTATTGCCGTTACTGTTCCAAATTTTTCTTATACAAGCAAAAGAAGTTTAAAAGTATACCATCTGTACTGTTGTAACTTACCTAGAAATTCCATCTTCATACATCATTAGTTCATCTCGTAGTAAAAGAATTTAAGTAGGACGTCATCGTACAAATCAACAAAAAGTCAGACGTTTATAATCATAATTGTCACACCTATAACCTCATTTCCTTTCTGCTCTTTTCCTGAATACTAAGATAAGAAACCTCTGCAAATTGTATTAAAAAATCGACTTATTTTGTAAATAACTCGAAAACGATTAACTTCACAAAAAATTATAAGAATACTTTTCGATCAGAAATTTGATTTTCTATCTAATAATCTAATTTAAAAAAATCGTGAGGATGGGTTCCAAAATCGAGATTGGTGTAACCTTGGTCCAAGAACCTTAATAATAATAATAATAATAATAATAATAATAATAATAATAATGATAATAAAAAAGAAAGTACTTACACTCGTCAAGGAAAGAACAATTAATTAAATCTAATTACATGTTATACTTATTTTAATTGTATTAATTCAAAAATTTGTGTTTGAGAAACTTATCATATGCATAGACTGCCTTACTAATCCAAATTAGTTTCATATGTTGCTTAAACTTATTACACGGTAAAGACCTAATGTAAAGTGTAATATGGTTAAAAACATTTATTGATGTTAGCACTAGTTTGAGTTTTAGTTAAACGACAATGAGGGATAGTTATGTTATTCGTATGGGTATATGAAGATCGTTTCACTAAACACAAGCACTGAATAATATATGTACATGGAAGAGTTAGAATATTTAAACTAATAAAAGCTTGGCGACAGGCTGTTCTAAAAGAGAGACCTTGGACCTACAAAGCGCAAATTACAGGCCTTTAGATGAAAGGCTAATCCATCTGAGTCCATCCAAGATCTTGCATTACAGCAAAAAAATGGCTTGAACTTATTGCCTATATGGGATTTTTTACAGAAACCAGTGGAAGTAATAGGCAGTAGAGAACTGGTGCTTAGATCTGCATACCTACCGTTCGATAAACATGGTCCACCACCAACCCGTGAAGTCACACTATTGATGGAACACTGCTAGCTCAAGGGATGGAAGTTCCTGCTCTGTTGTGCCAACTCGCACCATACGGTTTGGGGCAGCACGGACATCAATAACAGAGATAAGTTTTAGTGATTGACTATCAGATTCGGGACGGTGGCTGCTTGCCTAGTTTACGAATGTCTGTGGTTGTTTATAGGAACCCAAGGGCAACCAACTGAGATCTCTACAGAGAGAGGTTGTCCTGCTAAAGTAAACAATTCAGCGGAACTTGAGGTCGTGGTATCAAGCCCCATACTCGTACGAGGTAAGCTTTCCCATAAAAGAGAACCTGACTGTGCCTTGATGGGACGAAGGACTATCTCGATTAAAGGCAAAGATGAAAATGCTCTTCAACCGAGCGAAAATCCTCACTTACTGAGTATAATAAGCCCATAAGAAAGGCTTAACGGTACTCTTGGACCCTGTAAAGTGATTGAACAAATCCTTGAAAGTTCCAGATTTCAAAGAGCTCTACAAAAAGGAACAGAGTACAGAATCGGTTCCTTCCTGAAAAACGACGGACGGCATACACATACGGGAAAGGAAACCTTAGAGCTTCAATCGCATTTCCTCGTATCAAAAACCCTCATTTCGAGGGACAGAAATGAACTGATAGTTCTGGATTCATTTGTAGAAGGAAAACAAGTGTTTGGGAACTTGCCCGTCAGGTTATCAACCTAACAAACGTTAGGTGGGCGATAGGATGTTTCCTTCTATACGAATCCCCAGGAATGGATGGAATATTTTCTGCTCCACTACAACAAGGATAGCCCCCACATTGCGCACAACACTAAGTGCAAGTCTTGCCCTAGGGTATGTGTCCTGAGCGTGGAAGGACGTCAAAGTCGTCTTCATACCAAAACCTGGGCGAAACTCTTACGACCAAGCACTCATTCAGATTCATAAGTCTGACGTCGTTTCTTCTAAAGGTTTTAGAAAAAAACTCATTGATAAACATATGAGAGACATAGTATTGAGCCTGGACCAAATAAGTAGGCACCAATATGCTTATCAAGCAAGAAAATCTTGCGAGGTAGCCCTCCACAGAGTTGTGGCAATCGCTGAAAAGGCAATCTCTTTCAAAGAGGTTACAATGGCTGCTTTTTTGGATAAAGAGGGGCATTTGACAATACCTCTCAAGATTCCATTCAAGAGCTGTAGATCGCAAGAGAGTGCATCCTACTGTCAGTAGATGGATAAACGTCATGCTGAAATAAAGGAATGTATGGGCCTCACTTAATAACCACTCGGTTGTGGTAGTCCAGGCCACCCGGGGATGCGTACAGGGAGAAGTGTTATTACCCCTTCTGTGGTGTCTTATCGTTGACGCACTGCTGAGGAGATTAAGTGAGGCAGGATACAACACAGTTGGCTATGCAGACGACATAGCAATTGTGACACACGGCAGATTTGAGGAAACTATATCAGTTGTGATGCAAGGGGCCCTAAATCTGGTGGAACAGATGTGTGGAGAGAAAGGGCTGTCAGTTAACCCGGCAAAAATAAACGTTCTCTTAATGCGGAAAAAGAGGCCTGCAAAGCTAAATAACATAGCAATGTACGACGCAAACCTCCAGGTAGTCCAAGAAGTTCAATACTTAGACGTCATACTAGACCGAGAGTTAACTTTCAAGCCACGCCCAGAGAAAATAGCAAACAAGACTACTAAGTCCTTATGGCTTGCAGAAGAATGTTCGGAAACAAGTGGGGTTTATCTCCAAGAATGACCCACTGGATATACACAATGATGACCAAATTAATCATAACGTACGCCTCACTGGGGTGGTGGCACAAGATGCACACCCAGAGCAGCATACGAGGTTCAGCCGCCTAGCTTGCCTTGAAATAACAGGGGTGATGAGAACGATCCCAACTTTAGCTATGGAGACCCTCTTGAACTTGTCGCCTTTACAACTTGTAAATAAGGCTGAGGCGTTGAAAGGGACATATAGACTTAAAATCCTTAGAGAGTACAAGTCGTCCAGAGTTGGGCACTATACCATCCTCGACATCTCCAAGACTGACATCCTCAGCGTGAGAATTACAAAAAGTCTCATTTAAGAAACTGTTTGGTACCAAAATTGCCACACGTAAAAATTGGGAAGAAAACTACAACAAAACAAGTTGCAGTGGATCGTTTGCTATGAAGACGGTTCTAAAACCAGTAATTGTACCGACTACGGAATGTACGGGAGCAACGGACCATGTCACAGAATCTCTGGAAGCCTGAGGCGTAGAATGACCGTATTTTAAGCCGAGATCTATGTGCTTATGGCTACTTTCGATCAACTATTGAAAGAGAAATTTTCCAAAAGTAGTGGCCGACAGCAAAGGGGTCATTTCACCAGTGAACTCATTTGTATTCAACTTGAGACTAGCCTTCGAGTGTATGAAAATGCTAAAAACACTGAGTGAAGCCAACACGGTGACACTAGTGTCTATACTAGGTCACCAAGCATTACTGGTGACCAGGTGGCGAACTAGCTTGCTATAGCAGCAAGAGAAGCGCCCTTCATAGCGCCAGAACGGCCTATAATATTTTTTGTACCACAGCTAAAGCCGAGATAAAGACAGGATCTCCTTGAAATCACTGCTGGTACTAGAAGGAAACCACAGGACAGATCCACACAAAGATTTTCTTGGGGAAACCAAACAGTAAACTTACCGTGTCTATATTAAATCTAGGTGGAGCGAATATAAAGCTTGCGACGGCAATTGCCACCGGACACTGTCGCACGAACCAGCAGAATAATGAGGTCAGTTGAGGAAGTGGCGTCATAGTGGTGGGGTTAAGAGTGGGGTTAGATTAACACTAATTAAGGACCTTTTACCCCTAATTAAGGTTCTTTTAGCAATATTAAGAGTATTTTTTGCGGTCAAACCCACTTCGAGGGAAATTTGAATCTGTATTTAAGTTTTTACATTCTGATTGCTTATTGCGAGAAATTTGAACTTGTATTCTAATAAGGGGGGTCTAACGCTAACTTATAAGATAGGTATAAGGCTTCGTAACCTGGTTTCGGGGCTTCACCCCTTAGCGGGAAATCTGAATTTGTATTTAAGTCTACATTCTGATCGTTTATTTCGAGAAATTTGAACTTGCATTCTAATAAGGAGGCCTAATGCTAACTTATAAGATAAGTATAGGGCTTCACAACTTGCTTTCGGGGGCTTTGCTCCCTTGTCGAGGCCCCATTCGCGGAAATTTTGAATTTGTATTTAAGTCTGCATTCTGATTGGTTATGGCGGGAAATATAAATTTGTATTCTAATAAGGGGCCTAACGCTAACTTGTAAGACGGTGTAGAGCTTAGCAACTTACTCTCAAGCCTTAGTCCCCTTGAATTTGTTTCTGGCGCCATCTATGAGGGGGGAAATTTGAATTTGTATTTTAATAAGCGGGACCCCATTGCTAACTTATAAGACAGGTATAGGGCTTCACAACTTGCTTTCGGGTCTTTGTCCCCTGGCCCCTTGGTGGGAAATTTGAATTTGTATTTAAGTCTTTACATTCTGATTGCTTATTGCGAGAAATTTGAACTTGTATTCTGATAATGCTTTGCAACTTGCCCCCTTGGCGGGAAATTTTAATTGTATTTAAGTCTTTACATTCTGATTGCTTATTGCGAGAAATTTGAATTTGTATTCTAATAAATGGGACACTAATGCTAACTTGTAATACAGATGTATGGTATCGTGACTTACTGTCGCAGCTTCGCTACCTTCTCCTAGCCCCTTGGTGTGAAATCTGAATTTGTACTTAAGTTTCTGCAGATTAAGGCTGTAAATTTCAATCTGTATTCCAATAAGGTAGCTCCGTTGGCGTAAAATCTGAATTTGTATTTAAGTCTCTGTATTACGTTTAGTTATGGCGGGGAATTTGAATTTGTATTCTAATAAGGTGCCCTAATGCTAACTTGTAAGACATGTGTAGGGCTTCACAACTTGCTCTCGAGGCTTTGCCGCGTGTCACAACTTTGTTTTCAATGTTTTATTAAATCTTTCAGTCTCTTCAGAAAGAAATTAAAGGTAATATTAAGACTACAAACTGTAGGAAATTGGAACAGTCATCCGAGGGGTCAGAATTAATTATAATAGGTATTAAACAGATATAGAAATACATTGCGTTATATATTACAATTAGAAAGTATGGGCTCGTTATACACATCGAATTATTGGTTAGAAAGGGGATTGGAAGAACAATGTATAGATTTAAATTATAAAATTAAAATTAAACTGGATGTACTAAAACATACCCCTAGTAGATATGAAGACAGAATTTTATTTTGTGTGTAAAATTGTATGTTGTAAATTGTAATGTTTCTGATAATTAAATAACATTTGTAAAAATGTAAAGTCACCGATTTGTTTATGTAAAAATAAAAGTCCAGTTTCTTTTTTAATTTAAACGATCCCTAAGCTCTTTTGGGTGGTCTCGATTATGTTCGGGAGGATTAGAGTGGGGATTGCCGAAACAACCTTCGCTGAAAGCCTCGCGTTTAAAAATTTTACCTATGTGATGACCGGAAGGCTCTAAGTACTTTATATTATTCAGTTATAAGCAAGACCATTAAAGTGAAATGTGTTGTGATTGTAAGCAGCTGTTTACCCTGTCAAGGCGTTCGTCCAACATGTTTATCGTCAACAACCCTGGTAAGTACTCGTTTTTTATTTACTTTACTTAATTGCTAGAGGCCTGATTTCATATAGGTAAAGTTTAGCGACGCGGGGCTTTCAGAGAAGTCTGTTTCGGCGATCCCCACATATTGGAGTCCCCACATATCTTCGGGAGTTAAGGAGTGGGGGTCGCCGAAACAGCCTTCGTTGAAAGCCTCGCGTCGCGTAATTTTACATATATGAAAATTCCATCTAGGGTCGAAGAAAGACCCCGAAAAGAAACCGACCCCACCCCCAGCATCAAACTCACACCCCCTTTGTCCTATACGGGCCAGGGCGTGGCTACTTAATACTGCCAAAAAGACCTTACTCTCACCGTTAAGGGATGAAAATTCAATCAAGGGGTTGAATAACGCGCCCCCAACGAAGCCGCTATAATAGGGTTGGGAAATGGCCACGGCCACGTGAGCGTGGCTTCCCCCACTCCATTTTGTCCTCAAGCCCTCCCCTTCTACTTATACCTACTATTATCTTATATTACTATTATAAAAGTTTTTGTTCAATGTAAACAATGCTAAGTAGGTACCTGAATATATAACATTGAGTTATCTTATACTTAGCGTCCTTTTTTTTAGTATAAAAATTGTTGTAATTTTGTATTCTTATATGACTTTTATTGGGCGAGGGGGAGGGGCGGCATGTCACGTTTTCCATCGGGCGGCAGAACTGCTAGCGCCAGCCCTGATCCTTCTATTGGAAATATCAATAAATAAATGAACTTGTTACACCACATTTGATCGTGTCAGTAATTCAACTTTTTTACCATAATAAAAATATGATGAGCCAACCCATAACTTTCTTATGCCTGAGTAAAATTGCATTAACAAATATATAGCAAAATGAGTCGCAGAACGACTATTACGAACTCGTTCCATATTTCTCCTAATATTAAATTAACAATTTACTATAATTACTTACACCTAAGCAGTTTAAAAAATCTGATGTGACCTGCACATAACTTTCTTATGTTTCCATGTTGCGTTAGTAAAGACTACATAGATTAAAGAGAGAAGGATATTTTTCATTATTTCATATTATTACGTGTATGAAATGTCTAAAGTATGGTATTATTTCTTCCTTATATGTTTCTATACGTAATTTATACTAAAACCTTGTACAATCGAGTTATATTTGATGTATTTTTAACACTAATGGGAGAAATTAATAGATAAATAGACCGTACGATTCTTAAAATACTTATCTTTCTTGGGTTTTCTAATGGTGTATTTGTATATTAAAGTTATACAATCTAAACGTTTCGATAACACTTACTGTTATCTTCATCGGTAGTAATACTTGAGGACAAAAAACCTCCGAGTGAGCCAACTTGAGGACAAAAGCCCCCAAGTGGGCCCACTTGAGGGCAAAAACTCGAATGGGACCACTTGAGGGACAAAACCTCCGGTGGTCAGGCGACCATTTTGTCTGGGTTAAGAAGGGTTTAAGTCTAGATAAGGTCCTTACGGCTTCATTAAGGCAAGGCTAAGACTAGACCACAAACACTACTTTTACCTGTTTGATTGTACGTAGGCGGGGTTAAGACTAGACCACACCCAGTCCTTTTACCTAATTGGTTGAGCCCACCCCACTGGCTGCTAATTTGCCCTTATCCCTATGCTCACCAGTAGTGCTCTGCTTGGAGGTCTAAGTCTCTGCATTCTGGTTGTTTATAGCGAGAAATTTGAATTTGTATTCTAATAAGTTGGCCGTAATGCTAACTTGTAAGACAGGTGTAGAACCGCGCAACTTGCTCTCGGGGCTTTGCCCCCTTATCGCAAATTTGATTTGTATTTAAACCTCTGCATTCTGCTTGGTTATGGCGGGAAATTTGAAGTTGTATTCTAATAAGGGGAGTCTAACGCTAACTTATAAGACATGTGTAGGGCTTCGTAACCTGGTTTCGGGGTTTCACCCCTTGGTGGAAGATTTGAACTTGTATTTAAGTCTCTACATTCTGATCGTTTATTTCGAGAAATTTGAAATTCTATTTTAATAAGGGGGTTCTAACGCTAACTTATGAGACATGTAACTTCGTAACTTGCTTTCTGGGCTTTGCCCCCTTGTCGAGGCCCCATTGGCGGAAAATTTGAATTTGTATTTAGGCCTCTGCATTCTGATTGGTTATGGCAGGAAATATGAATTTGTATTCTAATAAGGGGCCTAATGCTAACTTGTAAAACAGGTGTAGGGCTTAGCAACGTACTCTCAGGCCTTCACCCCTTGACAAAAAATTTGAGTTTATTTGTGGCGCCATCTATGAGGGGAAAAATTTGAATTTGTATTCTAATAGGCTATTGCTAACTTATAAGACACATAGGGCTTCGCAACTTGCTTTCGGGTCTTAGCCCCCTGGTCCCTAGGCGGGAAATTTGAACCTGTATTTAAGTCTCTACATTCCGATGGCTTATTGCGTGAAATTTGAACCTGTATTCCAATAAGGGGCCTAATGCTAACTTATAAGACAGAGATATGGCTTCGCAACTTGCTTTCGGGTCTTTCTCCCCTGGTCTCCTCGGCTAGAAACTTATTTGTGTTAAAAAAAATTTTACTTATATGACTGGGTGTTTTCTAGGCTTAGCCCCGCCTACGTACAATCAATCAGGTAAAAGGAGTGTTTGTGGTCTAGTCTTATCCTTGCATTAATTAAGTCGTAAGGGACTTATCTAGACTTAAACCCCTTTAACCCAGACAAAATGGTCGCTAGACCACCGGAGGTTGTGTCCCTTCAGTGGCTGGACTCGGAGTTTTTTTGTCCTCAGGTGGGCTCATTCTACTGGTATAGTTCTTCTCAAAACCTTTTTGTTGTGCGTCGTAGTTTGTCGATTACCTTCTATCGCATTAAGTTGGTAGTAATGCAAAAAACGTCACGTTAACTCTAAATTTTCTGGATGGCTCTAGTTTCAAACAGTGACACATTAAACGTAAACTAGAAAGGTATAGGTCATTGTTTTCATAGTTTAAACTGTTTAAACATATTTTAAAAAGTGGAAATTAATTTTTAATTAATTTATTTATTTAGATTACTAAAAATATGCCAAGATACAACGAAAAAGAGCAAGCATTTATATTAAAACTACTTGCGTACTTTATGTTGGAATCATAAAGAAAAACGCTGATACTTTACACTGTATCTTTGCTTTTTGTGGAACTCTGACCTCTAGGAGGTAGCTTTTTTATTTGAGGCCATTATTTACTTCTTTAGAGGCTTAAAAGTAGAGGTGATATACATTTTGAATATTTTTTGAAATAAAAAATAATAATAATGGTAGTATTATTATGTGTGCGCAGATGTAACGTCGCCTGTTACGAATTCTATCACGCGTCAATAACATTATCATATCAAAAGTTACTATATCCGTAAATAGAGCATTTGCTACCTAAAATTTCAAATTTTGATGAAAAATCACCATTTAAAAAATCGAAAAATAGACTTTACCCAGAAAAATTAAAAAAATAAAAATCAAGTGTAGTTTAGTTATTAGTCATTATTTGGAAATGCCTATTAGAGCCACCTGTAAACTCTTAGCTGGCACGAATTGATTCGAAAAAACTACATATCAAATAATAACTTACTTTAAAAATGGCGCTTTTCTAGAACACAGTAACTGCATAAATATAATAGGCGTATAAAAAACATGTCGAAAACAGTAAAATCATGCGCGCACGATAATGATTATTGTCCGATTTTTAGGAATCCATAGAAATGTAAGAATTATAAGTTCTTACCTTTTGCGTTTTTAAAGGATAGAAAACAGAAATTTTGTATATACCGGGTGTAAATTAAATAGGGGCCCCTGTAACTTTTGAACAGGTCGTTAGATATTGTTCAAGTTTTGATGGGTTATACTAAAGCCAGTTTGGGATTTTTTTACATAAAAAAACAATATGGCTGACTTCCGGTTTCACCGGAAACGACACAAACGCTGAAAATTTGAGTGGAACAACCTGTTTATTTTTACATGTTTGGATTCTACAGCTTCAAATACAGACAGTTCATCTGCCAAATGTCAATTCAAACGACATTTTACTTTGACAGAGTCGGCTTCAGGAGCATGTTAATATTTAATATACAGGGTGGCCCATGTATGTTTCTATTAGGAACAATGAGTTTTAGTTTAAAAAAACCGTAATTTTTTAATTTGATCGTTAACAAACTTCATAAAAATTAATTATAAGAAAAATAATACTGTGGGGGTAATTGTACGTCAATTATCTATAATTTAGATGACGTCATAATGATCTAAAATTTAAAAAAATAAAATTAAAAAGGCGCCTGAGTTGACATTTGACAGATGAACTGAGTGTATTTGAAGCCTTCGAATCCAAATATGAAAAAATGTACACGATGTTCCATTTAAATTTTCAGCTTTTGCGTCATTTCGGGTGAAACCGGAAGTCGGTCATATTGTTTTTTTATATAAAAATCCCAGACTGGCACTAATATAACCCACCAAAATTTGAACAAAATCTAACGACACGTTCAAAAGTTACAGGGATATATATATATATATATATATATATATATATATATATATATATATATATATATATATATATATATATATATGTATGTATATATATAACTATCCATCGTAGAGGCTTCCGCAAAAAAAAGTTATTACTAAAACGGCCAATACAAAAACCTGGAAAATATTTTCAAGTTTCTAAAATGGCCGCTAGGGGGCGCAACTGAAATCTTGAATCTAAAAGAGTGATGTTTCTGTGAATTCTGCTATATTAACCTAATAAATAAATAACTGATCTTTAAAGTCGAAGATAATCTGAACTTTTTTGTTTGGCACTTTTTGACGTATGTCTAAAAATAAAGTGGTGGGGGGGGGGTATTCAAAGGTTTTCTTAAATAACCCCCTGTATCTTCGAAACGGCGAAGCCGATTTTGACAAACTTGGGTGTATTGAAATGAGCTATTCTTGGGCTACAAATGTTATAATATTTGAAGTTTTGTTAGTTTCACATGTCGTCGCTAGAGGGATTTGTTCAACATTCCGACAGAAACGGTTAATTTTCGCAAAAAAATTAAATACATTGGTATGACTTTTTTTCATGAACAAGTAGCTAAATGGTGCCAAACAAGCTCGCGAAAACCGTATCTCGATATCTGGTCCCTAACCTAAAATATCGGTCAAAGAAAGCTTTATACGAAAATTCCTTAAATTTTTATATTTTTTAACTATATTTTTCTGGAATTGTTTCTATTATGTAACTTGTGGCCCTAAAAAGGACCTATTTAAAGGAGGAAGGTTTTTAATGCCCCCGAAATACTCGAAATGCTGACCATCACGCTCTATGCATTGCTGAACCCTCTCATGACAAAACTGCAGCTTCAATTTCGGCTCTCGGTATGTTACGTATTGCGTTACGAATCCGGTTTTTCACATCTTCTCTAGTAGTAGGTTGAGTCCGAAACACGATGTCCTTTAAGCGCCCCTATAAATAAAAATCAAAGCAAGTTAAGTCTGGCGATCACGGAAGGCATGGAAACAGACTTCCTCTTGCAATTCATCGCTGTTGAAATACTGCATTAATATGGTCTCCCACATTAATAGCAAAATGTGCTGGGCAATCATCCAACTGCAAAAACAATTTGTGCCTTTTTTCCAGCGGCACATCTGCCAACAACAACGGTAATTGATTGGCCAAAAAGTCAAGAAATACGTTGCCATTTAGGGATTGATCGAAAAAATATGGCCAAATAATCCTACCTCCCAGTATGCCACACCATACATTTAAACTCCAACGTCCTTGGCGCTGAACTTCACGCAACCAATGGGGATTTTCTGCAGACCAATAATGCATATTGTGCAGATTGACTCTCCCGTCACTACTGAAGGTGGCTTCATAGGTCCAAAGAATTTGAATAAAATTCTCTATTTTCGCGTATCACGCCTAACATCCAATGGCAATAGTCTAACCTTCGATCAAAATCTTCCTCTTTCAAGGCCTGATGCAAAACGACATGATATGGGTGCATCCTTAAAGTAATTAAAAAAAGTTTAATCGAATACCTATATATTTTGATGGCCATTAGAACTTATCTACGGTCCTTCAAAATATTTTGAACCGTTGTCCGTGATATGCCCAACTCAGTGGATAATGCTCTTGTGCTAACATGAGGATTTCCTTTAATGTAGCCCAGTACACGCTTAACATTTTCTTGTGCTCTTCCAATTCTTTGCCGTTGAAACGTAAGCCGAAAACTACCATTGGCGTAAGCTCGCCACTAATCGGGGAAAAACTCTTACATCGCAAGTACGTCGATTTGGATATCGAGCCGCGTAAAGACATTCAGAATAAACCGCGAGCGTATCAACAGCTTCATTATTCGTAAAACGCATTTTGAAAGTACAAAAATTGCTCAAAGTAACGCGAAAGTATTGACAACTATTGACAATTTGAGGATTATGCATGTTTTGTTTAGATATTTGTTTCCATTGCCTGCTTCAATGAATTGTATTTTTCGTATATATCCATAGTGACTAAGCATTTAAACAAACAAAAAGTAGGACTTTCGTATAACTTTTAGCATAGTAATCCGTAGTAATTTCAGAAAAGGGTGATTTTATTCTGGTGAATAAATTTACAAACATTTAAAATCGCAATTTCTAGGTAACCTATTCAAAGCCGAAATTGAAGCTGCAGTTTTGTCTATCCATAAGAGGCCTCAGCAATGCACAGAGTGATGGTCAGCATTTCAAGCATTTATGGGGGCATTAAAAACCTTCCTACTTTAACTCCATCCTTTTTAGGGCCACAACTTACATAATAGAAACAATTCCAGAAAAATATAGTTAAAAAAGAAATCTAAGGGATTTTCGTACAAAGCCGATATTTTAGGTTAGGAACAAGATATCGAGATACGGTTTTCGCGAACTCGTTTAGGCGTCATTTAGCTACTTGTTCATGAAAAAAAAGTCATACCAATGCATTTAATTTTTTTGCGAAAATTAACCGTTTCTGTCGGAATGTCGAACAAAATCCTCTAGCGACGACATGTGAAACTAACAAAACTTCAAATATTATAACGTTTGTAGCCCAAAAATAGCTCATTTCAACGCGCCCAAGTTTGTTAAAATCGGCTTAGCCGTTTCGAAGATACAGAGGGTTATTTAAGGAAACCTTTGAATACCCCCACCACTTTATTTTTAGACATACGTCAAAAAGTGCCAAACAAAAAAAGTTCAGATTATCCTCGACTTTAAAGATCAGTTATTTTTTTATTAGGTTAATGTAGCAGAATTCACAGAAACATCACTCTTTTAGATTCAAGATTGCAGTTACGCCCCCGAGCGGCCATTTCAGAAACTTGAAAATATTTTCCAGGTTTTTACATTGGCTGTTTTAGTAATAACTTTTTTTTTGTGTAAGCCTCTACGATAGATAATTTCCCAGATACATTACCTCGCATTCTTAGTTGGCCATCCTGTACAACCGTGCCATCTTGTAAAAGCCTTCATAAATAATGGTTTCAAGAAACGACTAATTAATAAGTCATTTTAACCGAGACAAACATGCTTACGGATGTTAAATCTACAACTTCAAATAAGTTTCCTATTTTACCTTTCCTTACAAGCACAAAGAACAATAGTGGTGAAATATTACAAAAGCATAATATAAGAGTAGTTTTAAAATTCTAAATTTTCGGAATTCTACTAAATACCAAATACCAGGACATATATGTGGTATTTACGAAGTACCATGTTGTTGTGATGTAGTCTATGTTGGTGAAACTGGAAGAAGCATGAAAATTTGGGAGCAAGCGCTTTTTCTTAAATCAAATATGTCTCAAACAATATACATTCTGACAGTCAAAATGCTGCCCCTAAAAAATTTGCTGCGCCGTGCAGAAGCACCAGTTACACCTGGCTATCAGCGGCACTAAAAGGATATATATGCAACTGAATATTTTCGATCTTTGTAACACTGAGTAAACAGTAATAAATCCCAGTAAAAGCGTATCTTATACAAAAAAATAGTTTTTGTAAAAGTGTAAACAAACTATTTAGAGAGAAAAATTTTTTTATGCAATAAACTCATTTACTCAAATCTATACAAGCCTTTGTCTCGCGTTTTTTTTTTAAACTTTCCTTTGTCGCTTTGTATCAATGAATTTATATTAAAACAATGTTTCGTGTTTTTTCGCTAAAAATTAACGGAATACTTTCCTTTTAATCGGCTTATCAGGGAATAATCGAAAAAAGTATTTTGAAATACAAATGGTAACGAACGCACGCAATCCATCAAATAAACATAAAATTTCAATTGAAAATCGGCACCAATCCCCCTAGTCACAGATATCGCCATAGATATATCAGTAGTAGTTCAGTAGGGAAGTAGGCAATAACAACCCCTACGAATAGAAAGATTTTTGAGGGTGGGCCTGACGTCATGTAACCTTGGCGCGGGTGAAAACGCAAAACGTGGTCTAGGAAAATAAGGACGTCGTATTTCGACGTCGATCGGCGTCGAATAAACAACGTGTCTTATCTCTCATCATCATCGTATTTAGCAATTCACGTAACTTTTGTTTTGTAATAAGGTTTCGTTAGTGTTATCGACCTAAATGCGAAATCCTTTAATTTAATTAATTTGCAAATTACTCGGAAATTTTATAAAAATAATAATGCGGTCTTCCATGTTTAGTGATGAGTGTTAATAAAAAAATTGTGCGGATTTTGAGATGTGGTTTAAAATTAGTTTGTTGTTAATTTTCTTAAGTGAAGAAGTGTACGGTTATATAGGTAAAAATATTTATTATGTTTTTGGCGCCACTTGTATAATAAGATACACAAGAATCCTTTTAAAAAGGACGTAAAATTTTTTGGCCTGTTCTCTTTCTGTGCCACTTGCATAAAAGATAATATAAAGCTATGTAGGGTATTGTTACAACCCTCGATAATTTTTCAATACCCATTCACCCTTATTTATTACACCAACTTTCAAAGCAAACATTTCCATTACGTACGTTTAAAGGTTTTATTAAAATTGTTAAAATTTTGTTCGCTTACCAATTTATTTAGAATTGGAAAATTTTTACAAGGCTTTGTTAAAGAGTTTTCCGATTTGTTTTCAATTAGTGGTAACGGAAACGTTTGCGTCTTCTATTGTGCTTTGATATGCAAATTATTTTGAAGTGAACAACTGTTCTTGACAACTGACAGGCTCTCCTGTATATTATTTCCCTTAAATTACTTACATTTCAGGTATTTTGAATTCAGTGTTTCATTAATGTTTGTTACTTATGTGCTAATACATTTGCATATTTATAATAATCTGCAATGTTTGCTTTAAACTTTAATTAATATGAAATACAATCAGATTGGAATGATAATATTATACCCGTTCCCTTAAATAAAGGGGGAATACTGTGTGTTTTTCGTACTAATTCAATTGTTTTATAGTGTTTTAATTCAAAAAATTTAATTTGATCTGCTCATGTTTTTTTAATGGCTAGGTCATGTGGCCTTAGCAAAGAGTATTTAGAGGAAAGGTTCAGTCATTCGTGGTACTACTGTTTTAGTTTATTCATTCAAGTAATTTACATAGGTATTACGTATAACATTGAATTGGATAAACGATTTTTCTTTTCATTTTCAAATATGAAATTCCTAGCTACTAAAGTATGTTTATTTTCATGAAAATACAAACTTTCACGATTACCACTCATAATTCAGATTCTTAGGCTTTTGGTCACGAAATCGTATATTTTTTATTAATCTTATACAAATTTAACTATTCCGATAACAATTATAGTTATCTTTTTCAATAAATGGTAGCAATTTTTGAAAATTATTTCAGATCTTTAATAGATTAAATATTATTAAACCGCCTCAAAAACGACAAATTAGGACACTTTAACAAATGAAGAATAACAATGAAAAATGTCATAATAAAATATCGCGTGTGGATCAACACACGACCTTCTAACCTACAAAGTGTAAAAGAAATGAAATAATCATAATAGATATTTTTGCAGGATAATCATGCAACCTCTTTTTTAATACGTTCATTACAAAAAATAGACAACATTGTAAAAATAAACCCAATAATCTGTCAAAGAGACGTTTAAAAAATCATGTCAGATCGAGATTAATAGATGCCTAGATGCTAATTTAAAAGTAAGAAAACTTCCAAGGCCGCCCGCTAAAAATATCGATAATAAAGTTTAAGCCATTTTCAATCATATTTATTTAATTTCTTGACATTCCGCTTTATATTGTATTAAGAAATTTTATAAAGAAAAGTTATGTAAAACAAATTTTGCCTTAAAGATATATGCGTAATACCCCTGTGAAGTTAGCCACCCATTAATTAAAAAATAAACTTTTTTTAGGAGTTCTATATAGATTTTCGATAGTTCTAGAGTTCTTGATAGTTTTAAGAAATAGTTCTGGCCATTAAAGGCCTGAAAATGCACTTCTAAGATATGGGGGACCAACTTTACCCAACCCCTCATTTTTGTAATAAATTATTTTTTATTAGAGTTCTGGATAGATTTTACAGAGTTCCTGATGTATTTCGGAAATAGTTCCGTTCGAGAAAATAAAAAAAATTGAAGTCAAATATTCAAAAGTAACACCACAAAAATAACTTTAAAAGTATCAATTTAATGCAATTTGTTCATTGAGATTTTCGATAGAACTTTGCGATGGCTATCCAGAACTCTTAACAGAACTGTTAGAATACTTCAAAAAGTTTTTTCATTCTTTATATTACAGATTTGACATCTACCTATAATCGTCCGGAACTTCTTCGGATTCAATTTTATACTTTTTTTGTCATTAAGATTTCTGATAGAACTCTGCGGGAGCTATCCAGAACTCTTAGCAGAACTGTAACAATTACAAATTTTTTTTTCGTACTTTAAATTACAATTGATATCTATAATCGCTTGTAACTTCTTGGATATCAATTCTATAGATTTTTGTCATTAAGATTTCTGGTAGAATTCTGCGGAGGCTATCCAGAACTTTTAACAGAACTGCTGGAACACTTAAAATTTTTTTTCGTACTTTAAATTACAAATTAGATATATATATATATATATATATATATATATATATATTATATTTTATTTTTTTTTGGTTATAGCTGGTTAATGAACGCTCTTTATTGGCCTAAATTTCCAATTTTTTTGCTTTCAGCTACAACTCAGAAAACGTTGAACAACAAATATTATAACTGGATCTACTTACTGAGGTTTACAAATTGTTGCGTTTTTATTTTATAAAATAAATATTAGCTTCAAAATAAAAACACGTTTCTATGTTAAAACTTTATTTTGTTTGTATTAATTCATATACAATGGCAGATTTTTTTTTTTTTTTTTTTAATTATGATTAAATTATCAAGATGGGTTATAATATTGTAATTTGGACTTTTTTTTTTTAATATTACAATATTATAACCCATCTTGATAATTTAATCATAATTAAAAAAAAAAAAAAAAAGTCAATATTACAATATTATAACCCATCTTGATAATTTAATCATAATTAAAAAAAAAAAAAAAAAAAAAAATCTAGCCATTGTATATATAGAATTAATAAACAAAACAAAAATAAAGTTTTTTAACATAAGAAACGTGTTTTGTATTTTGAAGCTAATATTTTATTATTATAAAATAAAAAAACGCAACAATTTGTAAACCTCATAGTAAGTAAGATCCGTATGTTATAATATTTGTTGTTCAACGTTTTCTAGTTGTAGCCTTTGAAAAAGCAAAGAATAAATTTGCGAAAATTTAGGCCATAATAAAGAGCATTCATTAAACATCCAGCTGATCTAATAAAACCAAAAAAAAAGAAAAATAAAATATCATTTTGCAAGATCAATATTCATTCAATTATATATATATATATATATATATATATATATATATATATATATATATATATATATATATATATATATATATATATTTATTTAGATTTCATAGTTTAAATCAGACATTTTTTTTTAAACATGTATAATAACCAATTATTCAGATTTGAACGTCCTTTTGTCATAGAATTTATTTTAAATAAATTAAATAAATTCTTGACAAAGGAACAGAGGACGTTCGAAACGTTGAATTAATTGTACGTTTATTTACACAAGTTTTAAAGAAAATGTCTGATTTAAATATATATATATATATATATATATATATATATATATATATTGTAACGGTATAAACGGGTGGTAGAACGGGATTACAGACAAAATTGGCCTTTTGCCCCGACTAGCCAGCGTATGGGTGTAGGTCAGATGTTGAAAAATTTTGCACAACCAGAATAGTAAATCGTACGTAAGTCAAAATAGGGATGAAGACAAAATCAATTCGGTTAAGGGCGCCAGAATGTTTAGTAGTAAAAATAAGGGTCGTCATGCCAAAATTACGAGTATATAGCGTGTCCAAACATACAAAAACATACGCTTACCTATCGCAATCAATTCCAGGTGTGCTGGACAGCAACTCAGCAAACCACCTGAAATAGGGCTTCAAAAAAACACTACATTGTCAAATAAAAGCGTGATAAACACTCAATAACGTTACGTTAATACACCTCAGTGTAATAATAAGGAATTAAATAATAATCAAAACAAAACAAAAAAATCTATAGAATGAACTCTAAATGAATTAATACTCAACTAAAATCAAATAAAATACTAAATATTAATAACGCTATTACTCAATAAAACAAAAACTAACTTTGTTACGTTAAAACCTAAATTACCGTAACTTGCAATTTGCAAAAGAACTTTTATGTAACACAAAAGGGTTTTCACATAATTAAAACACATTTATAACCTAACAAACTATAATAAAATAAAAAATAAGGATAAATATAAAAAAATGCAAACATACGATAATGCGTATCAACAAAAAATACAAATGCTTAAAAGGCGACAGGATGTCTGATCAGAATGCTGCTTTACGCCAATCTAAATGGTTTAAAGGGTCAATTGCCCTTTAATACTAAAATAAATAACGTTGACTTTAAAATCCGCAGAAGCGATATAAACCAAAGAGTTCACCAAGCACTAATAAACACGACGATGTCCTCTGTAACTTTACGTAAAACCGAAATCGTCACTAGGTATAATCCTTTGGTGAATGAACAATTTTAATAAAATCCTTTACAGGTCTTCTTCAGAAGTAGCTGAACTACCCTTACTACACAAAAGTACGTTCGTTAAACACAAGGTCCAATATATCAACGTTCTAAACCACCCCTTAAAGCGTAACAATAAACGTCACCGTAATACTACTGAGAGCGCAGTCAGTTTTTGAATCACAAATTATTACCAAAAATCCATCTTTGAATTTTAAATCCCACTACTCACAAAATCTTATCTACTTTAATTCCACCAATTAAAAACGGAAGGGAAGATTTGATACCTCAAACACAAATTTCGTTTTCATCCGTCAGGGCTCGAGACTTTCAAAAGTTCAAACGTCAGCAAAAGTAACGTGCACAGCTCTCTAATTTTTATTTAAGTACAAACAATAAGGCCCACATTCAATCTCTATGACTTAAAACCATCATACTCAATAATAAACTGAACAACTTACTTAAGCGTCTTTATGTCGCCAACATGACATCATACACATATAAACTACACTATTTATTTAAATTACTTAATTTTTTAAGGAAATCAAACGAAATAAACCTATTTACACTCATATACAACTATATACAAATAAACGTTAATCAAACTTCTATAAACGGGAAATAATAAGGAAAACAACCTAAATTTCGGAATAATAATTCACAACAAAACAAACTAAATCGCCATACATCTTTCCTAAAGGTCGCTACACTAAACAAATTTATCTATAAACTAAACTTGACAACAACAAAAAATATATATACGGAATCTAACTAAGTGAATAAAACTACAAACAAAATTACGCAATTCGTATACAGGGTGTTCAAAATACCTGACAATATATATATATATATATATATATATATATATATATATTAATCGTTCGTAACTTCTTGGGAAGCAACTGTATAGATTGTTTTCATTATGATTTCTGACGGAACTCTGCGGGGGTTATTCAGAACTCGTAACAGAACTGTTAGAACACTTAAATTTTTTTCTTAACGACACAATATCCATATAATTGATTCCGAAGAAGTTGCGGACGATTATAGAAATTTGTAATATAAAGAACAGTTCTGTTAAGAGTTCTGGATAACCCTCGTAAAGTTCTATCGAAAATCTTAATGAACAAATTGCATTAAATTTATACTTTTAAAGTTATGACTATTTTTGAGTTGTTACTTTTGAATATTAGACTACAATTTTTTTTTATTTTCTGGGACGGGACTATTTCTGAAATGCATCAGGAACTCTGAAACTATGTAAAATCTATCCAGAACTCTAATAAAAAATAATTTGTTACAAAAATGAGGGACTGGGTGAAGTTAGCTCCCCATATCTTTGAAGTGCATTTTCATACCTTTAATGGCCAGAACTATTTCTTAAAACTATCGAAAATCTACATAGAACTCCAAAAAAAAATAATTTATTCATTAATGGGTGGCTAACTTTCCAGGGATATGCATATTTTCTTATAGAATTGCATAATACATAATTAATCAACATTTTCAGGGTCTATGTACTGGAATTTTTATATCTTTGAAATATATAGCTGTTTCAGACATATTTGATAAACATCAGAAGCAGCTTCTAGTAAACTGTATTCCCCGCTGCTGAATTTCTCCCTAACCAGCTACAGGAGAAATGAAAACAAGCTTAAATACGAAATTTTATGTAAGTACGTGTTTCCGTTCTGAAGTTATCGTGGATACTAACATATATCCACACATACAGACATTATGGCCGACCCTGGCGGAACTTTGTTGAATTAGCGTTAGAAAAAAAGTCGATTGTATAGCCTTCTGTAACGAGATGCATATGTACAGGCTGTCCCAAATTTGAGGGCAAGCATGGGATTTCGCTTATTATAAGAGATAGGATATAGGTTTAAATTCGGCACTTTTGCTAAATTCGATGCCGAGTAATAATCTGAAAAGAAATTTGAGCTAACTCGAATGGATTTGGTTTTATGCTCAAAAACTAAAATTTCGATTTTCGTTTTTCGCGTTTGGCCACCTTATTATTAGGAATTTTCAAAATTCGATTAAACATTATTAAGGCACCTTTTACGCACAATACTAATACGGTATTAAAAATATTATGTGACGTTTCGTTTATTCTGAACCATCATCAGGTTTATTTTTCTTATGGGGTTAAGATATATTTTTATGGCGTTGGATGGAGAATGTTATGCTGATTTTAGCAATATATAACACTTCATGGTTTGATCGACTGCCAACTAAAATACTCTTAAATTAGAAACTAAATATTACATTATCACGATACCCATGAATCAAACAAAACTCAGGAGTTGGCTTTTGTCATGTCATTTTCTAATTGTAAAAGGGTAATAACTGCAAGATCCTTCGTGTTAGTGCTTTAAAATTTGCAAGTTTCTTTAGAATGTTTTCAAATTCAGAAAAACGAGACATGATAAGGATATTTTATAGCTGCAATAGAAATAGTGTCAGAGCAGAACAAAGATATTTAGAGGAATATCCGGAGAGGCAGCAACCAAACCAGAGATATTTTTAAAATTAGACCAAAATTTGCGAGAATTTGGATGTTTTCAGAAACCTCGAAATGCATATGGTAGCAGACTAGACAGAGATGCCGAAGAAGAAATATTACATCAGGTACTATTTGTTAGTATTATACTAATTATAAGAATTTCCACTCACTTCACTGCTAATTTCAGCAGACATTTTTTGGAGAGTTATGACTTTATGTTATCATCTTAGGTTCAAGAAAATCCTTCAACATCTACCAGAGAAATAGAGCAAACTATTGAAGTGCCAAAACGACAGTTTGGCGAGTGTTAAAGCATCACCGTTATAAACCATTTAAGTTACACGTTAGTCAAACTCTTCGGCCTGGGGACGATATGAGATGGTTGGATTTTGTAACCAACTTAATACCAAAATGCTGGAAAATCGCAACTTTCTCAATCAAATAATTTGGACGGATGAGTGCAATTTTTCCACTAATGGAATGTTTAATCGTAATAACGAGCACTACTGGTCCGTTGAAAATCCACGAATTAACAGGCAAATGCGAGGACAAAGCCACCGGTCCTTTAATGTGTGGGTTGAATCTGGAAGGATAGGCTCCTTGAGCCAATTATTTACGAAGGTATCCTAACGTCTCAACGCTACCTCGCATTTCTAACACACGAAATATCAGACCTTTTGGATGATGTTCCGCTAAACGAAAGATGGACTCTCTGGTGGCAAATGGACGGAGCTCCTCCTCATAATGCTGCCATAATAAGTGAATATCTTAACGCGAATTTCCTGATAAATGGATGGGAAATAGGGGACCACTTAGGTGGCCAGCAAGAAGTCCAGATTTAACCCTTTAGATTACTTCCTCTGGGGCTATTTAAAAATATGATTTATAAGACGCCACCGCAAAATATAGAAGAACTCCAGAATAGGGTTGTTAATGAACTTCGTCAAATTCTCAGGCGAACCATTCAAAGAAGCGTAAACAATTGTAGAAGAAGAATTCGTTACTGTATTCAAGAAGGAGGAAACTTGTTCGAACGTTTATTATAATAATTTTGTTTGTTTGTCTGTGTAATTATTTTGTTGTTAACTATCGATAAATTTGAGTTGTCGCTATTATGACCGTGTTACATAGACCTACTTGTTTGAGTTGTTTGTTAATGTTTTTTTAAATTGTTTGACTGTTTTATATTTTTTGGATGTTCTAACGAGTTTAACAAATTAAATAAGTAGAACTACTGTAATTATTCCTTGCTGGATCGAAGAAGGCGGAATCTTGTTCTTCGTATTTTTCTCATTATTTTAGTTCGCAGTCGATCAAACCATAAAGTGTTATATATTGCTAAAATCAGCATAACATTCTCCATCCAACGACATAAAAATATATCTTAACCCCATAAGAAAAATAAACCTGATGATGGTTCAGAATAAACGAAACGTCACATAATATTTTTAATACCGTATTAGTATTGTGCGTAAAAGGTGCCTTAATAATGTTTAATCGAATTTTGAAAATTCCTAATAATAAGGTGGCCAAACCCGAAAAACGAAAGTCGAAATTTTAGTTTTTGAGCATAAAACCAAATCCATTCGAGTTAGCTCAAATTTCTTTTCAGATTATTACTCGGCATCGAATTTAGCAAAAGTGCCGAATTTAAACCTATATCCTATCTCTTATAACAAGCGAGATCCCCATGCTTGCCCTCGAATTTGGGACAACCTGTACATGTACGTTGAATAATTGACCCAAGCTAGCGCTTTGATAGTCTGATTTGAAATGTAATTGTAATTTACATTCACTAATAATTGTTAAGTTTGTCGTTTTTTTTAAAAATTAAAAATTTTAAAATTTTTTTTTTATAGTTTTTTTTTTTTTTTATTAATAGGTATATGTTTTTTTTTTATATACCTATTAATAAAAAAAAAAAAAAACAATATTACAATATAACCCATCTTGATAATTTAATCATAATTAAAAAAAAAAAAAAAAAAAAATCTAGCCATTTATATAGAATTAATAAACAAAACAAATAAATTTTTAACATAAGAAACGTGTTTTTTTTAAGCTAATATTTTATTATTATAAAAAAAACACATTAAACCTGTAAAAATCCGGTTATAATATTTTTGTTCAACGTTTTCTAGTGCTTAAAACAAAAAAAATTTGCGAAATTGCATAATAAAGTTTAACATCGCTGATCTAATAAAACCAAAAAAAAAAAAAAATATCATTTTGCAAGATCAATTCATAATTATATATATATATATATATATATATATATATATATATATATATATATATATATATATATATATTTTATTATTTTCAATATTAGATTTTTTAATAAAACTATTCATTTAATTTTTGTCAAAATTTATTTTAAATAAATTAAATAAATTCTTGCAGAACAAGGTTAACTATAATTATTATAATTAAAGAAAATGTCTGTATATATATATATATATATATATATATATATATATATTGTAACGTATAAACGGTGGTAGAAGGATTACAGACAAAATTGGCTTTTGCCCGACTAGCCAGCGTATGGTGTAGGTCAGATGTTGAAAATTTTGCACAACCAGAATAGTAAATCGTACGTAAGTCAAAATAGGGATGAAACAAAATCAATTCGGTTAGGCGCCAGAATGTTTAGTAGTAAATAAGGTCGTCATGCCAAAATTACGAGTATATAGCGTGTCCAAACATAAAAACATGCTATATCAATCAATTCCAGGTGTGCTGGACAGCAACTCAGCAAACCACCTAAATGGCTTCAAAAACACTATTGTCAATAAAAGCGTGATAAACACTCAATAACGTTACGTTAATACCTCAGTGATAATAAGGAATTAAAAATAATCAAAACAAAACAAAAAAATCTATAGAATGAACTCTAAATGAATTAATACTCAACTAAAATCAAATAAAATACTAAATATTAATAACGCTATTACTCAATAAAAAAAACTAACTTTGTTACGTTAAAACCTAAATTACGTAACTTGCAATTTGAAAGAACTTATGTAACACAAAGGGTTTCACATAATTAAAACACATTTATAACCTAACAAACTATAATAAAATAAAAATAAGGATAAAATAAAAATGCAAACATACGATAATGCGTATCAACAAAAATAATGCTTAAAAGGCGACAGGATGTCTGATCAGAATGCTGCTTACGCCAATCTAAATGGTTTAAAGGGTCAATCTTTAATACTAAAATAAATAACGTTGACTTTAAAATCCGCAGAAGCGATATAAACCAAAGAGTTCACCGAAGCACTAATAAAACGACGATGTCCTCTGAACTTTACGTAAAACCGAAATCGTCACTAGGTATAATCCTTTGGTGAATGAACAATTTTAATAAAATCCTTTACAGGTCTTCTTCAGAAGTAGCTGAACTACCCTTACTACAAAAGTACGTTCGTTAAACACAAGGTCCAATATATCAACGTTCTAAACCACCCCTTAAAGCGTAACAATAAACGTCACCGTAATACTACTCGAGCGCAGTCAGTTTTGAATCAAAATTATTACCAAAATCCATCTTTGAATTTTAAATCCCACTACTCACAAAAATCTTATCTACTTTAATTCCACCAATTAAAACGGAAGGGAAGATTTGATACCTCAAACACAAATTTCGTTTTCATCCGTCAGGCTCGAGACTTTCAAAAGTTCAAACGTCAGCAAAAGTAACGTACAGCATCTCTATTTTTATTTAAGTACAAACAATAAGGCCCACATTCAATCTCTATGACTTAAACCATCATACTCAAATAAACTGAACAACTATACTTAAGCGTCTTTATGTCGCCAACATGACATCATACACATATAAACCTACACTATTTATTTAAATTACTTAATTTTTAAGGAAATCAAACGAAATAAACCTATTTACACTCATATACAACTATATACAAATAAACGTTAATCAAACTTCTATAAACGGGAAATAATAAGGAAACAACCTAAATTTCGAATAATAATTCACAACCAAAACAAACTAAATCGCCATACATCTTTCCTAAAGGTCGCTACACTAACACAAATTTATCTATAAACTAAACTTGACAACAACAAAAAATATATACGGAATCTAACTAAGTGAATAAAACTACAAACAAAATTACGCAATTCGTATACAGGGTGTTCAAAATACTGACAATATATATATATATATATATATATATATATATATAATCGTTCGTAACTTCTGGAAGCAACTGTATGATTGTTTTCATTATGATTTCTGATGGAACTCTGCGAGGCTATTCAGAACTCTTGACAGAACTGTTAGAATACTTAAATTTTTTCTTAATGAAAAAATCTATAGAATTGATTCGAAGAAATTGCGGACGGTTATAGAAATTTGTAATATAACGAACAGTTCTGTTAAGACTTCTGGATAGCTCGCAAACTTATCGAAAATCTTAATGAACAAATTGCATTAAATTTATACTTTTAAAGTTATGACTATTTGAGTTGTTACTTTGAATATTTGACTTCAATTTTTTAGTTTTCGGACGGAACTATTTCTGAAATGCATCAGGAACTCTGAACTATGCAAAATCTATCCAGAACTGTAAAAAAATAACTTGTTACAAAAATGAGGGCTGGGTGAATTTCATACCTTTGAAGTGCATTTTCATGCCTTTAATGGCCAGAACTATTTCTTAAAACTATCGAAAATCTATAGAACTTCTAAAATTATTTTTTATTAATTGTGTAACTTCCCAGATATATGCATATTTTCTTGAAAATTGCATAATGCATAATTAATCTACATTTCAGGGTATATGTACTGGAATTTTATATTTTGAAAATATAGCTGTTTCAAATATTTGATAAATATCAAAAGCAGCTTCTAATAAACCCCATTCCCGCTGCTGAATTTCTCTAATCAGCTGCAGGAGAAATGAAAAGCTTAGATACGAAATTTTACAGTACGTGTTTTCGTTCTGGAGTTATCGGATACTAACATACATCACACAACATTATGGCCGACCCTGGAACTTTGTTGAATTAGCGTTAGAAAAAGTCGATTGTATAGCCTTCTGTAACGAGATGCATATGTACAGGCTGTCCCAAATTTGAGGGCAAGCATGGATCGCTTATTATAAGAGATAGGATATAGGTTTATTCGGCACTTTTGCTAAATTCGATGCCGAGTAATAATCTGAAAAGAAATTTGAGCTAACTCGAATGGATTTGGTTTTATGCTCAAAAACTAAATTTCGATTTTCGTTTTTCGCGTTTGGCCACCTTATTATTAGGAATTTTCAAAATTCGATTAAACATTATTAAGGCACCTTTACGCACAATACTAATACGGTATTAAAAATATTATGTGACGTTTCGTTTATTCTGAACCATCATCAGGTTTATTTTTCTTAGGGTTAAGATATATTTATGGCGTTGGATGGAGAATGTTATGCTGATTTTAGCAATATATAACACTTCATGGTTTGATCGACTGCCAACTAAAATACTCTTAAATTAAAACTAAATATTACATTATCACGATACCCATGAATCAAACAAAACTCAGGAGTTGGCTTTTGTCATGTCATTTTCTAATTGTAAAAGGGTAATAACTGCAAGATCCTTCGTGTTAGTGCTTTAAAATTTGCAAGTTTCTTTAGAATGTTTTCAAATTCAGAAAAACGAGACATGATAAGGATATTTTATAGCTGCAATAGAAATAGTGTCAGAGCAGAACAAAGATATTTAGAGGAATATCCGGGAGGCAGCAACCAAACCAGAGATATTTTAAAATTAGACCAAAATTTGCGAGAATTTGGATGTTTTCAGAAACCTCGAAATGCATATGGTAGCAGACTAGACAGAGATGCCGAAGAAAATATTACATCAGGTACTATTTGTTAGTATTATACTAATTATAAAATTTCCACTCACTTCACTGCTAATTTCAGCAGACATTTTTTGGAGAGTTATGACTTTATGTTATCATCTTAGGTTCAAGAAAATCCTTCAACATCTACCAGAGAAATAGAGCAAACTATTGAAGTGCCAAACGACAGTTTGGCGAGTGTTAAAACACCGTTATAAACCATTTAAGTTCACGTTAGTCAAACTCTTCGGCCTGGGGACGATATGATGGTTGGATTTGTAACCAACTTAATACCAAAATGCTGGAAAATCGCAACTTTCTCAATCAAATAATTTGGACGGATGAGTGCAATTTTTCCACTAATGGAATGTTTAATCGTAATAACGAGCACTACTGGTCCGTTGAAAATCCACGAATTAACAGGCAAATGCGAGGACAAAGCCACCGGTCCTTTAATGTGGGTTGAATCTGGAAGGATAGGCTCCTTGAGCCAATTATTTACGAAGGTATCCTAACGTCTCAACGCTACCTCGCATTTCTAACACACGAAATATCAGACCTTTTGGATGATGTTCCGCTAAACGAAAGATGGACTCTCTGGTGGCAAATGGACGGAGCTCCTCCTCATAATGCTGCCATAATAAGTGAATATCTTAACGCGAATTTCCTGATAAATGGATGGGAAATAGGGGACCATTAGGTGGCCAGCAAAAGTCCAGATTTAACCTTTAGATTACTTCCTCTGGGGCTATTTAAAAATATGATTTATAAGACGCCACCGCAAAATATAGAAGAACTCCAGAATAGGGTTGTTAATGAACTTCGTCAAATTCTCAGGCGAACCATTCAAAGAAGCGTAAACAATTGTAAGAAGAATTCGTTACTGTATTCAAGAAGGAGGAAACTTGTTCGAACGTTTATTATAATAATTTTTATATGTATATGTCTTCGTAATTGGAATCAACTTATAGATTGTTAACTATCGATTAAGATTTGAAGTTGTCGCTATTCATGAACCGTGTTACGAACTAGAACACTTAAATCTTGTTTAACGACACAATATCCATATAATTGATTAATGTTTGCGGACGATTATAAATTGTAATATAGACTGTTTTTATATGTTCTGGATAAGTTCTAACGAAGTTAATAACAATCATTAAATTATATGTAGAAGCTACTGACTATTATTGAGTTCGTTACTGGAATCGAAGACTAGGCGGAATCTTGTTCTTCGTATTTTCTGGGACGACTTATTTCTAAATCGCAGTCAGAACTCTGAAACTATGTAAAATCTATCCAGAATTAATAAAATAATTTGTTACTAAAATCAGCAGTAACATATCTTTAGTCTCATCCTAACGACATAAATATATCTTAACCAACTATCAAGAAACTCTAGAACCTGATGATGGTCTACAGAACTAAACGAAACGTCATAATTTATTCATTAATATCCAGATATTAGTATTGTGCTATAAAATTGCCATTAATAATTTTAATCAACATTTTGCAAGTCCTAATAATAGCTGGCCAAACTGTTTATATCTGAAATCGATAATGTTTCAGACATATTTGAGCATAAACATCAAATCGCATTCGTAAGTTAGCTCAAATTTCTCTAACCAGCTCAGATTATTACAGCATCGAATTTAGCAAAAGTGCCGAATTCTAAACCTATATCCTGGATACTAACTTATCACACAAGCTGAGATCCCCAACTTGTCGAATTGCCCTCGAAAAATTTGTAGCCTGAACGAGATCTATGTACATGTACGTTGGAATAATTGACCCAAACTAGCCCTTTGATAGTCTGATTTGAAATGTAATTGTAATTTACATTCACTAATAATTGTTAAGTTTGTCAAACAAAAAGAAACAACATTAGATGTGGAACAACACACGACCCTCCAACAAAGCGAAAAAATTTAAAGAACAATTTTAATAATTATTTTTTTAGGATAATTATGCAACCTCTCTTTTGATGGATATACAACTAAAATAAAGATAATCCAGTTTAAGCATTTTCAATCGATCAGTGGATGCTAACATACATCCACAACCCTCCCCCTTCATACACACATTCTCCGAAAATATACACGCGCAAGCACGCATGTATGCACGTACGCACACAAGGTCACACGCACAATGACGCACACGGTTGTTAGCACACACGTACGCACGTATGCATGCATGTACAATATGTACATATACACCGCCGCATGTACGTATGTATACACGCACGCACGTATGCAAGCACGTACATACGCAGACACGCACACTGCGCTGCTGAATTACAATTCTTAATACCATCTCGGGTCACCTTTGCTAGAAATATTCGGTTCGCTTATTCACATCATCAATATGCAGTAAAAATTTCCACTTGTATCAAATCGGCGCACCACATTCTTCTACATAGCTACACTTGTTTCATCTCACTTATGATACGAAGAAATTTAAGGTAGCCGTTCATAGGCATATCTTGGCAATTCGGTATCCACCTGTGTCCTCCTAAGTATTCCTGAGCGTTTTAGTACGGTAAGCTAAATTTAGATTGATCAAGAGCTCAATTATTTAAAAAAATGTTCATCTTCAAAAGCTTTTATTTTCCCTAATTGTATCTCTATATCGTAATTGATTGTAATCTATGGATAACCAAATATATTATGATTGGTAATTTATATGAGATTTTTACCCCCCGAATACTATTTTTTTTAATCGAGAAAAATCGATTATAAAATCAATTTTTTTGTTAAATTTTCAACTCCGCCTTAACAAGCAGTATACTTTTACCAAATTTTCACGAAAATAAAATAGAAGGCAAAAGTTATATACAAAACTAATATGTGCGTTTACTAAACAAGATATGGGCTATCAGTTGCAGGTTGGTTTCATAATAAATTTTCTTAATTTTGGTACTACTTTTACGTTTTATGTGACATGTGTTACCTTAGATTTAAACATTTCAATATTACATCAAGATTTTAGCAGTTGCGGTTCGTTATCTTTTACTATTTACAACTTGCGTTTTAAAATTTTCATTGATGAAATACTAATTTATGTTTTTTTTTTTTAATTATTTAAGGGTCTAGAGTCTAGACCGTTAAATAGAAAAGCTTCGCCAATATTTCATGCAAAAGGCAGTTACTTGCCGAATTCATCAAGCAATACTTGAAGCAGACTTAAACGTATCACCGTTAAAGCTCACCAACAAAAATTATAACCCTAACTTAAATATCTTGATATTATTAATCTTATATAACATTCCAGCATGCTTGTTGAGCTGTTTCACTAATTACAATAATTGAGGGGAATGCAAGCTCATAAAATAATGCGTTGAACATTTAATTCATTTTTCCCATTGTATGATGAAGTCTGAAGACGTTTATGTTCATTCGAGATTGTGGAGAACCTCCATAAACTATCATAAATTGACATAGTTTGTCATAGTGCATTGTAGTTTGCCATAATTTGTTATGGTTTTCAGAATTTTTCTCAGAATTCTTTACTTTATCAGTATCACTGTATTTTACCATGGTTATGTGTGTATACTGCTCGTAAGCTATCATTTATTACTGGATACGATTATAGATTGTAATAGTTTCCCATGGTATTCAATACTGCCTACAGTTTGTGATAGTTTCTCATTATTTTCTATGGTTTTCCACAATGTACTAATTTTTATTCTGAGTTTTCCTTAGCTCATTATGGTTCTGCATAATTGTGCAATTGTCACAATTCGGCATATTTTTTGCCATATCTGAGTACATACTTAACACTTCATACTTAATCATCCCAGGTAGAGCAGATACTACTTAAGAGCCTGTCGGAATGATGCGTAACTAAGGTGACTCCATCTCTTGGAAAAAAAAGTGGAAAAGTGATATGGGAGACGGTTCAAGGCAAAAATCAAAATAGTCGCTCTTTCCGAGATTCTACTGAGTTTTCCTTCCGGAATAATCTTATTATTTGTGAAAAACTCGGCGATAATACGATTTTTCTGCCAGAAAACTCCTAATAGCTTTTCATTGAGAGTGATTTTTTAATTTTTGCTTAGAAACGTTCGGAATACCAGTTTTTCACTTTTCCCTTAGTCCCGCATCTGCCCGATAGGCTCTTAATAAGAGGCAGTTTGTCATGCGGCTATCAACGCCCAAAATGTCTCATGGACTTTCCCTTTCTCAAATTAAATGTTTTCTTAGATGAAAAATCGTAATATAATTTTAAACTAACGATACATGCATAATATGAATATTTAATGATCATATTGCACGTTTGTAGAAGTAAAATAATAACATTTGACAATAAATTGATTATATGTAAATCTGAATCTATTGATATTTCGATCTGCACTGATTCCGCTGTTCTTTCGCCATGTCAGCTGTTGGTCCGATTCGGCAAAATAACAAGAAGTGTGCTGTCTGTCCAAAGTACTTTCATAAGTTGATTGTGAAAAGAACATGGGTCATCGAGAAGCGTTGTATCCCAGTATATCCCTTGGAGATGTTGTATGCGATTTTTGTACGAAGCAGATCCAATAAATTTATATGCCAGAGACGGCAACAAGAAACAGTCAATCACCAGAATGCCATGGTACCCCATCTTGTTCTCCTCAATCCAGTAATTCTGGATGATTAACTCTATAACCATCCGACTTCAAGACTGATTCCTCAACAGAAGATCCATCATTCATTCTGCAATGTAAAGACTCAAATAATGTTAACGATCAAAATGAGCTTTTAGAGTTGAGTTTTCCTCATATAATATCAACCCACAAGTACCGTTTCATTTGTGGTTATAAAGCTACTAAAAATCTCATTACCGTACCGTTGGTAGCCAGGTTGCAAGTATTTACAGACAGGAGACAGACCGTTCCATTCAAAAATGTATGCTGCAAAGAACATTTACTGAAAAATTGTTTTTATGATAATGATAATCCAGAATACAAGTAGTTTCTTTTGAAGATCAGAAATCCGGCTTTTTATGGACAAAATGGCGAATTTACCTGAACGTCTTCAAGTTTTCATGGGTTTGTCATGGGAATAAGTGAGACAGTTACGGAATATGCTAGCGTCTATGAAAAATATCAATGTTAGAACAGTTACACAAGCCCTAATAGCTTTTTTATTCAAACTCAGGACTGGTAATTCTAATCCACTACTTGCCTCCATACTTGGACTTGAGTATTCGGAACAAATCTCGGATATAAAGTAATCGGTAATGAAATCTTTTGAGAAAGACATTCTGTCAAAAAAAATCGGTTTTGGAAATAATTATCAAGAAAATATTATCCAAAATCACATATCTCTCATGGCCAAAGAGTTGCAGCAATCTGACAAATTAATATTTATTTGTGCAAAAAAAAGTTCCGCTTTGTAAACCATTTACAGTTTGTACGACTAATGGATACGCGTTGGATATGCCGGGGCCTTATACAGCGAACAAAAATTATGCAACAATACTCAAAGACATCTTAAAATCATCCCATGAAGACTTTTCTAGAAAAGGGCGATATTCTGATTTTGCATAGAGGGTTCCGAGATGTCGTTCCATACTTGGAAGAGCTTGGTTTGGCAGTTTTAATGCCCGCATTTAAGGGTAAGCAACTTCAATTGCAACCGAAGACTCAAACAATTCCCGGTTCATAACGACATTGAAATGTGTTGTAGAAGCGGTCCACGGAATCCTGAAAGAGAAATTCCACCTCCTAGATCAAAAACTCGATAATAAAATAGTGCCTAAAACAGGGACTTATTGTGAAATAGCTTCATTTATCAATAATGAATTCGGGAAACGGCTTGACTCTGATATTAAAATAATTGACGAGATCGTTGCTGCAATGGATCTACATACACATGTCAAAATAAATCAAACCAAGAAGTGGAAAGGAATAATTGGAACCGGCGGAAACGGGAGATTTGGAATATGACGTCACAAGATATTCTAGACTTTCCAGAATTGACACGAAAGGATAATTTTCACGGGGACCTATCAATTAAAATAAACCTTATCGTACCTTGCTGAGATCTTGGATGAGCATAACAACCTGAAGGTTGGTTACAATTTGCAGACAAACAACATAATAAAAGTTTCCGTACCATCTCGGCATAAAACTAAAAAGTATTAATACTGTTTCATAGAATATACGTCAAATGCAGTTGGATACGGAAGCATTCCGAGATATTGTTGTTTTTGCCCGAACGGAAATCGAACAGTAGGATGTTGTACGCACGTTGCAGCTTTAATTACAAGATTCCGAGACAAGCTGAGATTTTATCCGAAACTTTTCTGGAAAATAATATAGAAGCGTGTATTAACGATTCTGACGAAGATGAACCAGATACTGATTATAATTAATAAATTATAATACCAGCGGTTCTATTAGAGTATTTTGATCATGGTTTTTTATAGCGTCTTACCAACCGCTCTTAATTTTGGTAATTTGCATTTATTATGTTCAAAAAAATGTTATTATTTGTTATTTAATATGATTCCATTGTATCAAACTCCTATTCCTTAGTTATGCTATTCCAGATATCGGTTTAGTTAATGTTTTATCAATTTTTATTTATTTTATGCTATGTATGTGACATTTTGCGGGACTGCATTCATACATACATACCTTTTTAATAAATATCATGAGTCGTCGTCGATAAAATATAATTTCGAAGAATTTGTTATTATTTATACCTTTCCCATAAATAACCTGTTTCCATAGGATGGCTTGATAATTACTATCTTACAAGAGAAAGGGAAACTTAATAAAACATTGTGGGCGTCGGGGAAAACTACGTCAAATGACAGCTGATATTGGCGGCCTATGATAAGTACACAGAACCATAATGAACTAAGGAAAACTCAGAATAAAAATGAGTAAATTGTGGAAAACGATGGAAAATAATGAGAAACTATCACACACTGCAGACACTATTGAATACCATGAGAAACTATTACAATCCATAATCGTATTCAGTAAAAATTGATAGTTTATGATCAGTATACCACACATAACCATGGTGATACTGATAAAGTGAAGAATTCTGAGAAAAATTCAGAAAACCATAAAAAATTATGGCAAACTACAATGCACTATGACAAACTATGTCAATTTATGATAGTTTATGGAGGCTCTCCACAATCTGGAATGAGCATAAACGTCTTCGGACTTGATGATACAATGGGAAAAATGTATTAAATGTTCACCGCATTACTTTATGAGCTTGCATTCCCCTTAATTATTGTAATTAGTGAAAAAGCTCAACAAGCATGCTGGAATGTCATATATGATTAATAATTTAATGGTCTGGCAGTCGTAAACGTTGAAAAACTTGAGTGAAAAGGTAAGTAACAGAAATCTGGGTTATACAGGGTGTCCCACTATATTTTCCCCTATTTCAAGGTCTTATAACTTTTAAACGAATAAAGTTAGACACTTGCGGTTTTCACTGAAATGATTCAAAATGATATAAGTTTTGATTGGACTTATCTACATTTTTTCTTCACTTCCGGTTAGCCAAAAAACAAAATGGTGGTTTATAGAATTTTTGTTGTTGACTGTTTTTAATGTAACACCATGTATATTTTGTGATAAGGCGAAATCCATTTCTTTCAGCTATCCGTCGGTGTAAAAATTTTAAAAATGGATGCAGAATTAACTGAGCAATCAATTTTTAACTAGAGGCCTGCAATCAGTAATTTTTTAGTAGGTAGGCTCTGGAATATTTTTATCATAAATGTCACAATTTAGTGAGCTGTTCATAGCATAAGTCTGCAAAATCAGTTCATGAAAAAAAATTTTATTTGACAATTTATTGAGAACAATTTAACAAATAATCACAAAACATATTTAGTGGATAAAATAATTGTCCCGGGCACCTTAGTTTAACAAATGTTCTATATGACCCCCGTTTTTACTAATACATTTGTGTAAGCGCATTACTAAATTCGTAAATCCCTTTTCTAGCATAAGGGGTGTTATAGAATCAAAAGCGCAACGTATGTTGGCTTTTAGATTGTCTAAATTTTGGGGTGCAGGATTATAAGCTAGAGACTTAACATAACCCCATATAAAAAAATGTGGTACCGTCAAATCTGGCGAATTTGGAGCCCATTAAATTGGACCTCCCCTGCCGATTGAATTATTACCAAATTTATTGGATACAGATTCGCAATTAGCGAATAATGGGCAGGTGCTCGATCTTGTTGGAAATAAATTTCATTTTCATTCTAGTCTATTTGGGGATAAAAAAATAACTCTAACATGTCCGTATAGTTAGCACCGTTTACTGTTTTTTCATCAAAAAAGAATGGCTCATAAATTTCGTTTTTACTTACTGCACACCAAACATTTATTCTAGGTGAGTCCCTTACAGTTTCATCAAATTCACGTGGATTCTTTTCACTCCAAATCCTGCAGTTGTGTCTATTGACCGCTCCAATTAGATGAAAACTTGCTTCATCGGACATTATTAACTGGAGGTCAGGAGTAATTCTCATTAAACCCAATAAAATCTCAGACATAAAAAGGCGTTTTTCGTAATCCCTTTGATTTATTTTTTGATTTAGCTGAATTTTATATGGTTTAAGATTCAGTGCTTGTAAGATTCTATGCACTTTAGATCGGCTTATGTCAAAATGTGACGCGACTTTCCTGATTGAGGACTTAAGAGATCTTGTCATAAACTCATAAACAGCTATTGTATCATTAATAACATTATTGTTACCAGTAATTCGTTTTTTACGTGACAACGATGCATTGTTTTTGAAATCGTTGAACCATTTTCCTATTGTCTTAGCAGTTGGTGATATTTTGTTAAATTCTCTGAAAAACTTTCTTCTGGTTTGTACAGGGTGGCCAACTAAGAATGCGAGGTACTGTATCTGGGAAACTATCCATCGTTGAGGATTGCGCAAAAAAAAGTTATTACTAAAACGGCCAATACAAAAACCTGGAAAATATTTTCATGCTTCTGAAATGACCGCTAGGGGGCGTAACTGCAACCTTGAATCTAAAAAAGTGATGTTTCTGTGAATTCTGCTATATTAATCTAATAAAAAAATAACTGATATTTGAAGTCAAGGATAATCTGAACTTTTTTTGTTTGGCACTTTTTGACGTATCTAAAAAATAAAGTGGTGGGGGGTATTCAAAGGTTTCCTTAAATATAATAATAAACTTGAGCGCGTTGAAAAGAGCTTTTCTTGGGCTAAAAATGTTAAAATAATTGAAGTTTTGTTGGTTTCACATGCCGTCGCTAGAGGGCTTTGTTCGACATTCCCACAGAAACGGTTAATTTTCGCAATAAAACTTAAATGCAATTGGTATGACTTTTTTTCATGAACAAGTAGCTAAATGATGCCTAAACAAGCTCGCGAAAACCGAACTTGTTCCTAACCTAAAATATCGGCCAAAGAAAACTTTATACGAAAATCCCCTAAATTTTTTTTTAACTATATTTTTCTAGAATTGTCTCTATTATGTAAGCTGTGGCCCTAAAAAGGACCGACTTAAAGGAGGAAGGTTTTTAATGCCCCCGTAAATGCTCGAAATGCTGACCATCACGCTCTATGCATTGCTGAAGCCTCTCATGACTAGACAAAACTGCAGCTTCAATTTCGGCTCTCGGCATGTTACGTAGTGCGTTACGAATCCGGTTTTTCATATCTTCTCTAGTAGTAGGTTGAGTCCGAAACACGATGTCCTTTAAGCGCCCCCATAAATAAAAATTGAGGCAAGTTAAGTCTGGCGATCACGGAGGCCATGGAAACAGACTTCCTCTTCCAATTCACCGCTGTTGAAATACTGCATTAATGTGCTCTCGCACATTAATAGCAAAATGTTCTGGGCAACCATCCAACTGCGAAAACAATTTTTGCCTTGTTTCTAGAGGCACATCTTCCAACAACAACGGTAACTGATTGGCCAAAAAGTCAAGAAATACATTGCCGTTTAGAGGTTGCGGAAAAATATGGCCCAATAATTCTGCCTCCCAGTATGCCACACCATACATTTAAATTCCAACGTCCTTGGTGCTGAACTTCACGCAACCAATGGGGATTTTCTGCAGACCAATAATGTATATTGTGCAGATTGACTCTCCCATCACTACTGAAGGTGGCTTCATCGGTCCAAAGAATTTGAAATAAAAATTCTCTATTTTCGCGTATCAAAATCTTTCTCCTTCAAGGCCTGATCTAAAACGACATGATTCTTAAAGTAATTAAAAAAAGTTTGAACAAATACCTATATATTTTGATGGCCATTAGAACTTACCTACGGTCCTTCAAAATATTGTGAACCGTTGTCCGTGATAAGCCCAACTCAGTGGGTAATGCTCTTGTGTTAACATGTGGATTTTCTTCAATATAGCCCAGTACACAGTTAATATTTTCTTGTGTTCTTCCAATTCTTCGTCGTTGAAACGTAGGCCAAAAACTACCATTGGCTCGTAAGCTCGCCACTAATCGGGGAAAGAGTCTTACATCACAAGGACGCCGATTTGGATGTCGAGCCGCGTAAACTCTTTTAGCTTCTGCGGCAATCTGAAGATATTCAAAATAAACTGCAAGCATATCAACAGCTTCATTATTCGTGAAACGCATTTTGAAAGCACAAAAATTGCTCGCGAAAGTATTGACAACTATTGACAATTTGAGGGTTATGTATGTTTTGTTTAGGTGTTTCCATTGCCTGCATCTATTAATTGTATTTTTCGTATATATCCATAGTGAATATGCATTTAAACAAGCAAAAAATAGGCCTGTCGTATAACTCTTACTTGTCCGTAGTAATTTCAGAAAGGGTGATTTTATTCTGGTGAATAAATTTACAAACATTTAAAATCTCAATTTCTAGGTAACCTATTCAGAACCGAAATTGAAGCTGAAGTTTTGTCTATCCATAAGAGGCCTCAGCAATGCACAGAGTGATGGTCAGCATTTCGAGCATTTACGGGGGCATTAAAAACCTTCCTCCTTTAAATCGGTCCTTTTTAGGGCCACAACTTACATAATAGAAACAATTCCAGAAAAATAAACCGTAAGGTATTTTCGTATAAAGTTTTCTTTGGCCGATATTTTAGTTAGGAACAAGATATCGAGATGCGGTTTTTGCGAGCTTATTTAGGCATAATTTAGCTACTTGTTCATGGAAAAAAGTCATACCAATGCATTTAATTTTTTTGCGAAAATTAACCGTCTCTGTCGGAATGTCGAACTAAGCCCTCTAGCGACGACATGTGAAACTAACAAAACTTCAATTATTTGAACATTTGTAGCCCAAGAAAATCTCTTTTCAACGCGCCCAAGTTTGTTAAAATCGGATTAGCCGTTTCGAAGATACGGGGGGTGATCTAAGGAAACCTTTGAATACCCCACACCAGTTTATTTTTAGGCATACGTCAAAAAGTGCCAAACAAAAAAAGTTCAGATTATCCTCGACTTCAAAGATCAGTTATTTTTTTATTAGGTTAATATAGCAGATTTCACAGAAACATCACTTTTTTAGATTCAAGATTGCAGTTACGCCCCCTAGCGGCCATTTCAGAAACATGAAAATATTTTCCAGGTTTTTGTATTGGCCGTTTTAGTAACTTTTTTTGCGCAAGCCTCTACGATGGATAGTTTCCCAGATACAGTACCTCGCATTCTTAGTTGGACACCCTGTACAATAGATTTAGTTTCAGCGAAATAAAGGACAATATTTGCCTTTTCTATATCGGCAAACATTTCAATGGCAAAATATCTGGTTATAGATCTCAAACACAATAATTGTGACATTTATGATAAAAATATTCCAGAGCCTACCTACTAAAAAATACTGATAAATAATTGTTGACTACCGATTTTGCAGGCCTTTACTTAAAAATTGATTGCTCAATTAGTTCTGCATCGATTTTTAAAAACTTTATACCGACGGATAGCTGAAATAAAAAGAAACTCTAAAAACCACCATTTTGTTTTTTGGCTAACCGGAAAAGGAGAAAAGATTTAGATGAGTCCAATCAAAACTTGTATCATTGTGAAGCATTTCAGTGAAAATGGCAAGTGTCTAACTTTATTTGTTTAAAAGTTATAAACCCTTGAAATAGGGAAAAATATAGTGGGACACCCCGTATTACGGTGATATATCGCGTAAATGGTCAAGGAGAGAATTTTAATGTTTTTAGCCCTTTTACACCATTTAAAATAAGTTTTGCGATGCACCATCAAAGAGAACATTAAAATAATTGAAAAAGATTTTTTCTTTTTTTTGGCACCCCTTTAAGACGTGGGCGATACGGGGCTCCAAAAATTTGAAATTGGCGCTAAAAATCAGTTTTAGGCTCTGAAAATCGGAAAAAAAATGAGTTGATGCGCGCTTCTGAGACCAATCGAATGCCGTAAACCCCATCGAAAAATGTCCACTCTAGGTCGAGAAATCGTTAAAATACTGAAACACCTATTTTTGGCCATTGCGCCCTCTAGCGGCGACCTTGCGAACTATAACTTAAGTCAATTGATCTCCTGTTGATACCGAGTCGAATGATGTATGTCAAAGGTATATTCAGGAAGGGGGACTTTTCACCTTCTTACCCAGCTATGCCCTTAGGATAATGCGTCTTGGTAGTCATATTTAATTGTTTCTGTGGAATTATTACGATTTTTTTAATATTAATGATATGAAAAAACTGTGCAAAATTTTTAGTAGCAGAAAAAAACACAGTACACAAGTTATAAAACACATCAAATTCTTTCAATTTCACTTGTTTAAACTGTCAATTACATTGTATTGTGAGATCATATGTTGTACACATCAGATATTTTAATTTGTTTTTCTTTCTTTTCCAGAATATGTGACGACAAGCGGTTGTGAATCATGTACTCTTCGATTAACATGTAGACATTTAGAATCAATTATTAGTATCATAGACGCAAATTTTAGTATAGTTGAAAGTTTTATAAACGAAACTTTACCAACTGCTTTTCCACCAATGCATCCCCGCATCGCTTTAAACCAAAGGTAAGTTATTCAACTTCCATTAATAAATAGATTATTATTGAACTGCCACTTTTTATACGTACAACAGACGCCTCTGTTCCTATTTTTGGACCGAGATTATAAGTTCACGGTATATTTTATTTTCAGACATTACTTTATTTCTTTTATATTTAAAATTATATTTTGATTGATCTGATGTAGGTAGATACTTATCTTTAATCAATTCCTTTTAAACAATTATGAAGATTGCATTCGGAACATTCTAAAACAAAAATCACCTATAATTTAATTAAAACTTTTATAAAATAAAATTAGAAACGTTGTAAATTAATTACATTGCTGAATACTTGAATTAGAAATATGATTAATCAAGTAACTGATTGGATTTTGGACCAGTGCAGAAAATCTCATTTTATCAGAACAATTAGTGTTCATTATTCAGTTCTATTCTGTTCGTCTTTCTACTTTTCAGAATAATTTCAACTAATTTTGATTTCCAATAAGTTTAAACAGTAATTAAAATAGATTATATTTTCCACCTTCTCGCTTTTGTACAAGCAGACCAAAATAGTATATCAAGTATAAGGAACGGTAAGGGTTCTTTACTGATCGAAGACAATTTTTGGAGGCTGTTCGATCATTAGAGGTACTTTATGTTTATGTTTATAAATTTGGAATGCTTCCAAAACATTTAGTTTGTCTTTTAATAAGTGATTATTTGGCATAATTTGATTTGTTTGTGTGTTTATATTTGTAAAATCTAATGTGTTCCTTATACTTACTATCAAAGTTCCTAAGTGTTTGTCCATTATAAACAGAATTAATTACAGGGTGTGCAGTTCAATTCATAAATACCCTACTTCAAAATGTCGTTGGTTAAATCTTTGGTATTAAATAAACATTGTATTAGTTTTTAAAGCTACTTTGTACTTGTTGTTCTTTTGTAGTGCTTGAGCTACTTTTTCTGATATTTTCCCTAGATACGAAATTGATATTGTAGCGTCCCTCTGGTACCCTACCTTGAAAAGCTTAATTTGAACTTATTTGCAATAGTACCAATTCAAGAACAAAACCATCGCTAAGTGATTTAGCTTGACTTGACTGACAATAATGTCACTATTACTCAAATTAATTGCCTGCCTTACTTTGACTTTCCGAGCAATAATTAAAACATTAAAATTTATTGACAAGTCTGATATTTAATTACTCGCAAACCTCAAATCTGATCAAACGAAGTGGCCGTCTAGTGATAGGTACGTTGTACTATCTAAATTAGGCTGGATGAGGTAAGTATTGCATCATGAGGGGCAGGTACAAAAAATGAAACTACTCAAATTAAAATCAACGAGCGTTGCGCAGCGGTGGTTCATCCCGTTAATATACTCTTGTGGGAAAGAACCACCAATAACACCCACTTTATTCATAAATAAGTAATTGCACAAGTACAGGGTGTCCCACATAAGATCTTCTATCCCCTTATCTCGAAAGATATTCTGTTTAGGAAAAAAAGCTACATACAAAGTGTTATTGTTTTTAAGGAAACTTTTATATTATATACCTTTCACGTATACAGGGTGCTCAGTTTTTCATGGTCAGCAATCAATTCTTAAAAATTAAATGGGACACCCTGTATATTATTTTGGATATGGATTCCTCATAAAAAATAAGGGTGACTTTCAATAAGATATATAGCTATCTCTCGTCGTTTAGGATTTAATAGCCGTTTTATTTATTTTTTTTGCTAAAAACGTATTTACTTAAGGTAGTAGGAAAAAATATAAGTATATCATATTTGGTGAATCTGCCATTTTTATATTACACACAATACCACAATATATAATTCTAGTTGTTTACTTTGGCTACAAATTATACAAGGTGACGCCAGAAATTGATCCGATCGGGATATATAAAATCGCCTATAAGTCGATAATTTAAATGGAACACCCTGTATATCATTGCCGTTTTCGATTGTTCACAAAAAATTAAGGTAACTTTGTATAAAATAACCTATACCCATCTTTAGCCGTTTAGAAAATATTCGCTGTTAAACATTTTTTATGCAATAAAAAATACCTTTCGTTTAAATTTAATGAGGAAATAAGTTACAAATATTTTTTAATGGGCTGACTGTAGCAGATTTTCAACAATATACTGTAGTTTATAATTTACCTTACCTTATTTTTTTGTGAACAATCGAAATCGGTAATGATATACATGGTGTTCCATTTAAAATTATCGACTTATAGGTGATTTTATATATTCCGATCGGATCAATTTCTGACATCACCCTGTATAATTTGTAACCAAAGTAAACAACAAGAATTATATATTGTGGTATTGTCGGTAATATAAAAATTACAGATTCACCGAATATGTAATACTTATATTTTTTCCTACTACCTTAAATAAATACCTTTTTTGCAAAAAAATAAATAAAACGGCTATTAACTGCTAAACGACGAAAGATAGCTATATAATATCTTATTGAAAGTCACCCTTATTTTTTATGAGGAACCCATATCCAAAATAATATACGGAGTGTCCCATTTAATTTTTAAGAGTTGATTCCTGACCATGAAAAATGAGCACCCTGTATACGTGAAAGCTGTATAATATAATATGTTTCGAGATAAGGGGATAGAGGATCTTATGTGGGACACTCTGTACATTAATAAATCAAGTAACACAAAAAAAAACAATAAAAGGTTTAAATATATAGCAAAACACCATTAAATCAGGTTAAAGTGCGTACAAAATTACAACATTAAGAGAAAATGAATAAAAAGCAGTTTGGTTACACATAAACACAATAATAAAAAAAACACATGTAGTCACACGCACAATTGGGTCATATATAATCAAAATAAAAATCATAATAAAAATCGTAACACCAAACATGTGGCCATTTAAAACCAATCATGCCGGCCTTTAAATAAATAAGCACATAAAATAATAAAGCAAATACGGTACATATAAAATTAAAGTAAAATTTTACAGGTGATAATGAGGTGAAGGCAAGGATAAAAGAAAATAGACAAGGAATTTGCACGTACCCAATTTTTTAGTGACAACTAAAGCACAGAATACATAAATCAAATTGCAATAAAGCAGATACAAAGAGAAATGAGCTCGCAGGCAAATAATCCTACTTAAACAAATTGACAAAAAAACTCATTAAAACAAAGCCTTACAAGGGTAAGTTATAAATATATCACTAACATCGTGACAGATATATAAGTTTGAGTCGAAACAATAGAAATAAAAATTCGAGGTGTTTAATGGTCTGGCTTGTGAGTGTGCACCTACTGGTAGTTGCCTTATACAATTAGTAACCAGCGATATCCTATACCCATTCACCAGCCACCTCTACACAATTATAAATATAACCAACAATGCTAATTCGCACAAATACCAGAGTGAGAGGACCATGTACTGTCTTTTTATTTTAGCAGATTTCAGCTTAATGAGTCCGCGTACGAATAGGATACCTTTGTAAGACCTGTTTGGTATTTAATATGTTATCTAGGCTGGTAAAAATGATTTGCTGCGAGCTTTCAGTTATATAAAAATACATACTTACACTAGAATAAATATTCCCTTAATTGATCACAGACACAAATCGCGGTTTAACTTCAATAAGGGTGACTGTTATTTATAGATGAAACACAGATTACAACTAACACTCGAAAGAAAAGACAAATTACTGTTGGCTAATTCAAAAGAAAATGTACACGCACGAAATATTTTTAAAGACAAACTGTTTACAATGAAGGTATTTAATTAACCCAAAAATCGATCTGGCTCGATTGACACTTTAACTGTAACTGCTCTCCCTTCGATTTCAAAACTAACTATATCTACTCTCGAAAAACCACCCCCGTTTTTCAAAAGTAATAAAAAAACAAGAAACATTAATTTCCGTTGGAATAGTTTCATATTAATCATTGCACGACATCTTAATTTTAAAAATGCATTAGTCCGTAACCCCCTACATTTCTCTCGAAGTTTAAAGTAACAAACAAAGATATCTTTTGATCGCGGTCTGTACTGACACACTTACAAGAGCGCGCATAACAAATTCTAATGATTCGTTACGCCCCTTCAGTAAAGCATTTTTAAGCGTGCACCTACCACCCACCCCCTAACATGTGTTTACATACATATTAGTTACAAACAATCCTACATTCCTTACAAAAATATATAAATAAAATATTTTGAAAACATTAGCATATTACGACGTATTATCAAGATATTAAAAATCCACTAATTATCTTTTCTATCGTGGTAACAATGGCGACTTGACAAACGTTTATTACAATAATAAAATTTTCGTGGTCCCCTACCTTCAATATGTATTTATTTTCTGTCGGTTCTGTAAACTATTATTAATTAACAGCTTATCAATAAAATCTGGTGAACTATCATAACATGCTAAAATATCTTTAACATAACGAAACCAATATGCAATCTTATCAGAAACATTTAGCTAAGATTTGCTAAATTGGACTACCCATCAATAAACCTTTTTTTTGCAAATAAATCTTATTATTGAATGTGAAATACTTTTTAAACATCAAATAATTGAATTAACTCCATAATATACGTAATTCAACATCATTAAATAAAAATTCAATAAAAAATTATTTACTAAACCCATATATTCTTGAGAAGGTATTTTAGAAAACATCCTAGTAACATCAAAACTTACAAGTTTGTAATTTTATGTGTTGCAAATTGTGAATTAATGATAAAGAATTCTTAATAGAATGTTTTGATTTGTACTTTAAATTGTTAGTTATTACGTGGTTTAGTTTATTTGTTAAGATATGATTGGATGCTTGAATGTAAGAAATGAAAGAAACAAGATTTTTAACAATATTTATACTAGAAAAAAAGGACGCTAGGCTAAGATACATTTTGTATATTTCGGTGCTAATCATTGTTTACACTGAACACGAATAGTAATAATAGTTACTATAAGATAATAGTAGGTACAAGGAGTAAGTAATTTTACTTAATAACATATACCGGGTGAGCCTTTGAAACCTTATAATGGCAATATTTTTTAAACAAAAAGAGATATGAAAAAAATAAAAAATACAACCGGAGGGAATACAAACGACGTATCTTTCAAACCTCTTAAGCTTCCCATATGACTTTAAAAAAGTAAGGGCTGTTCTTAAATAGCACGTTTTTTCAGCACCGCACCCTAAAGAAAAATAATTTAAATTCTTTCTTCCACTCTCTAAGTCATTTTGAAAAATTAAAATTGAACCAGATGAAAGATGGTGCCCGCAAATTTCAGAAACAAAAAAAACAAGATTACCTAGGTGATAAAGAAGTCTTGTTTTTCACAAAATGTCAACCTGTTAATCATTTACTTGTAAGTGACAGTTATTTATCTTTCGTCTGATTTTTTCGAGTTTTCAAAAATTCATTATAACGTGGAAGAAAGAATTTAATTTTTTTTAACGCTTTTATTCAACTCACTTTGTCTGTCCGGTTCAAATCTTGTAATTGAATTTTCAACAACTTCCTGATCTCCGATTGAACTGAAATTTGGCGTATTCTTGATGTCAATACACGAATATGTGTTTTTTGCTTTGATTTTTGCGGCCAAATTTGGCCAAATATGGTCGAAAGTTTGTTTATAAAGCTAGGGCCTTAAAATTTAGAATTTAAGCTTTTGGCATAATACCATGCACACAAATATGTGACAAGTTGAGTTTCAAGGTCAGGGGGCTGCATTGCGGCCAATTTTGGGCCAAATATGGTCGAAATTTTTGTTTATAAAGCTAGGGCCTTGAAATTCAGGACTTAAGCTTTTAGCATAAAACCATGCACAAAAATATACAAGCTGAGTTCAAGATCAGGAGGCTGCGTCCGTCAGGCTTAAACTATAGTATTCAGTCAAAAAAATCAACTATTTTACGATCTCCGATTGAGCTGAAATTTGGCACACATGCGTATTCTTGATGACAATACACGAATAAGCGTTCTGTGCTTTGACTTTTGCGGTCAAATTTGGCCAAGTATAGTCGAAATTTTGTTCATAAAGCTAAGGCCTTGAAATTTTTGACTTAAGCTTTTCGCATGCACAAAAATATGCGACAAGTTGAGTTTCAAGGTCAGGGGACTGCATTGCGGCCAAATTTGGAAAAATATGGTCGAAATTTTTATTTATAAAGCTAGTGTCTTGAAAAATTAAGTTTCTTTCTTTGTTAGAACTTACACCCAAGCGATTAAAAAGTAGAAAATAAAAATAAGTAAAAAAAAACATTTTTAAGGAACGCTTTTATTTCCAAATGTACTAAAAAAAATAAAATATTTTTTTTATCTACCCAGTAACATCAAACATATTTGTTACTAAAAATAAAAGTGTGGAGCATAGATGATATCTTATACTTATAACAAAGCTTATCTACAGCTACATTCAAACAATGAAGTGCAAGGCACTACAAAGGGCGCCCCACACTTTTATTTTTAGTTCCAAACATTTTTGATGTTACTGGGTAGATAAAAAAATTATTTTATTCTTCTTAGTACATTTGGAAATAAAAGCGTTTTTTAAAAATGTTTTTTTAGTTATTTTTTCTTTACGATGCTCAAGAGATGTGCTATTTAAGAACAGCCTTTGTCATGTTGTCATGCCATGTTTATATTAGAGATTTGGTACGAAAATTCCAAGAAACAATTTAATTTAATTTAATTCTTAATGAAGACCTTGTGCATTTTCAACAAGATGGCCGTCATTTCGAACAACTATTGTAATTATTTTCTATGGTGTACTTGTTTTTCTTAAAATAAAGGTTTTCTTGAATTTAAAGCAGTATTAGATTCTGCCAATTTTTTTCTTAAGACCATTAGCATTTTGAATAAGCTTTTGAGGTGCCCCAAGTGGGGTATTGCCATTATGATGTTTAAGTCACTACGGGTGAAGCTTAAGGGGGTTGAAAAGTATTTTTTTATTTTTTTAGACCTCTCTTTGTTTAAAAGATAATAGACATTGTAACTTTTCCAAGAATTATCCTCGAATTTGGGGTTAATTTTCCAGTTAACCCTACTTTTTTATGTTCAATTATTAGCATTTTGAATAAGCTTTCCAGATAGGTATCACAAGTGGGATATTGTGATTTACGATTTTTAAGTCAGTATGGATGAGGATTAAGGGAGAATTATAGTAACTTATCTTAAAAATTAATAGCATTTTTCTAGAACGTAGTAACTGCGTAAATAAAGCAAATAAGTCTTCGCCTTTGCTTTTATAATAGGGGTATAAAAAACATGCCGAAACAGGTAAAATCATGCGCACACGATAATCTTTATCGTCTGATTTACAGGAATCGATAGAAATATAAGGATTATAGTTCTTACACGTTGTGTTTTTAAATGATAGGAATCTGTTCTATATCCTTTTTATAATAACGAAATAATACAGTGCGATCATTTAATATGGAAACTTGGAAATATTAATTTCTGTGATAATTTTCCGAAGAAATCCTAAGGCGTCGACTTTTATATTTGAATGCGCACATTTTGACTCATCGGAAACGTTTTCTCCCATATTTAAAAGAGCTATGACGTAATCGCAACTTTTTTTAAGTAGCAACCGTATGTTTTTTCATCATATTTGGATAGGCGGGGAAATTTTAAAAATAACGGTGTGTAAAAGTATTGCACTGCAGTTGATAATTTCCAGAAAAAAATTCATAGATTCAAGTCTCAAAATTGCGCTATTGTTGCAACAGAATTAGTATTATTCCAACAAAACGCCTCGATAAACATTAAAAACTGAACATTTAATTCAACACAAATAACAAAACTACATTTGATTCAACAGAAGTAACAAAACAACATTTAATTCAGCAAAACGAGCAAAATAACATTTAAAGTTGTAGTCCACGAACTTTTTGGCACAGAGCAAGCCTGTATTGGAAATTCTGTAGAACGTTCTCCATTGTTTCTGAAGTGATTGCTCGAATTACGGCACGTATTCGTTGTTTTAAGTCCTCGAGAGTATGAGGCCTATTCACAAACACTTTGCTTTTAAGATAACCCCATAAAAAGAAATCTAACGGAATAAGATTTGGTAATCGCGCAGGCCATTAAATAAAACCCCTTCTTCCAATCCATCTACTTGGAAATATTTCGTTTAAATAATTACGAACCAATAAATCATAGTGTGCGGGTGACCCATCTTGCTGATACCATAAAATGTCGTTTGGTATATCTGAGTCGTCAACATTTGGAAATATTTCCGCCAGAGCAGAAACTAAATCGTTTCTTAAGAAACCCAAATACTTGGGACCCGTTAGAGAGCCATCCATGAAGAATGGGCCTACGTCTCTATTACCCACAATTCCTGCCCATGCGTTCAATTTTGTGGGTACTGGGTACTTCCTCCATCCAGTGTGCATTGTTTGGAGCCCAGTATCGACAATTTTTCCGATTGACTTCCATTCAAATGAAATGTAGCTTCATCTGAAAACACATGGTTCAGAAAATTTGGATCATTGTTGCATCTGTTCATCATTTCGTCACTGAACTCTATTCTACGATCAGGGTCGTCTTCATTCAGTTTTTGTGTTAGAACCATCTTATAAAGGTGCCATTTATGTTTTTTTAGGTAACTAAGGACGGAAGTTTTGTTAATCTGACGGTCAGCCGCAAGTGCTCTGGAACCAGTGTGCGGATTTTCTTGTAAATCTAATAAGATATTTAGTTGGGTATGTTCCGAAATTGGCGGACGACCTCTAGGACGATCCTTTACGTGCCCCAGTTCTTCAAATTTATGTTCAATTTTAGTGACGGTCGATTGTGCAATTGGGTTGTCCGGGTAATTATTATTGAAATTTTCACACACTCCCTCTAAACCCTAACTCCGTTCTTTCCGATCCTATCCTGACCACACCCATCCTTAATCCCACCATGCTTGTATATGTAATGTATGTAGGTATGCTGGGAATCCATGATTGTGGCTGAAGGATGTCGGAAAGCTCGAGCAGCCAGCCCTCCCCCTTAGAGAGGGAATGAAATACGTGGCCTTCTCCTTTTCCTCACACCTCATCTAATGTTCGCCTCATATTACCACATCCTCTCAAAATAAAAATATCAATTCTTTGCCTTTCGGTTAAATGTCGAATGTCGAACCATGAAGGGAAACTTAATTGCATGAGATCTGTGAAGTTTTAGATCATATTTAAGAATTCGGATAACACAGTTACAAACTTGATAGTCCGTAAAACTGAACAGTAATTAAAAAAAAAATTTAAAGAATCGTCCTAGAGATCGTAGGGAAATTTCGGAACATGCATAAACATCTGTATGTACCGTAATATTTTGTTGAATTTGCGAAAGAATTCCGAGGACCTAAAACATCGAATACGTGCTGAAATTAGAGCTATTATTGCAGAAACAATCCAGAGAGTTCTTTAGAATTTCCCGTACATACTTCTAATGTGTCAAAAGTTCGTGGATTCCAAGTTCGAACACCTCCTTTAAATGATGTTTTGTTACTTTTGTCGAATTAAATGTTCAGTTTTTAATGTTTATCGATGTGTTTTGTTGTCATAATATTTAATTTTTAATTTTAAAATTCTGTTGCGAGAATAGCGCAATTTTGAGACTTGAATCTTTGAATTTTGTTACCACTTTTTTTGGAAATTATCAACTGTAGTGCAATACTTTTACACATCGTCATTTTTAGAATGTTACCGCCTATCCAAATATGATGAAAAAACATATGGTTGCTATTTTAAAAAAGTTGCGATGAGGTCACAGCTCTTTTAAATATGGCGAGAAAAAAGTTTCTTATAAGTCAAAATGTGCGCATTCAAAAATAAAAATCGACGGGTCTTAGGATTGTTTCGCAAAATTATCACAGAAATTAATATTTCCAAGTTTCCATATTAAATGACCGCACTGTATATATTTCTTGAATAGTCCATTATGCAATAGCTGGCACGTTACTAACAGAAATGGTAATTGAAGATGCATCACCAATTACTGAATGAAATAAAATTCTAATTTGAACTTACAATACAGTTGCTAATTTTAGTCACAGCTGTTTTCACATCCTATGACGTTCTGGTATCATAATTATAGTTTGGAATTCTTATCAAATGAGTTGTTTGTATAAAGTCGATCATATGAAATAGTGACTTAGCCTACATGTGTTGCTTTTGTAAATATTATTGAGAACTTACTTGACTCAGTTTACAGTAGTTGGTAGTGTTATCATGTTTTCGTGCATTTTCTGAATTGACAGTTTCTTGTTTTTTTTTGTTAAGTTTTCATGTGAAATAGTGACTTGTCATTTACTGAATCTAGGTGCTTTTGGAAGAGGGGGCAGATGATTACTTCCTTTTAGTTCAGTTGAAGTATAGATCTTGAGAGTTGAAGTTTTCGAGAATTAAAAGCTAGCTACGAATTATTCTGGTCGAGCCTTCGACCCCCAACGGCGTTCATGGTTAAATGCAGAAGACGTGTTCCGCCAATTCCAGCTAGGATTGTATAGTTTCGGTGCTGTTATCAATTCGCGTTTATGCGGTTATGGATTATAGTTACACACCTAACAAATTTATGAAGGAATTCTATATTCTGTAAGGAAAGCGGAGATTTCCAATTTAGCCTAATACTGCTCAGAAGAAAAAAAAGTGTCTTCTTGATCTATATTTATCTGGCGTGGGCATCGTCGTTGTGCACCGTGTTACAAGCATTGGTGTTAGAAACTTTTCTCGTATTTATGTAAATTTACAGATCTATATGTTCTATATTGTTGTCACGTATGAGGATTTATCGACATTACAGACATTATTACCGTGATTTTTAACAGTAATAGAAAAGTATCACGTACTAATATTTGGTAGAAGTTGAAATGCCAGGTTATTATGTTTTAGTAGTCACATATAAGGCTACTTAAAAAAATATGTCCACTCAGGATTTTAGTAAATTTTACGACGCTTTATAGTAAAAAGGTGCAGCTGATAGTGATGGAATTTAGACTAGAACAATGGAAATTGCGGAAGTGGCGAAGGGAAGCTGGGTAACGTTATTTTTTGGCTATAACTGGTTTCGTACATTAATATGCTTGTTCATGATAATGTTTGGTATAATTAGAAAATTTTAATCAATGTTGCAGTAGAAGTTTGGGAATTTTGCACATGCAATAGATAATTTTTTTTTATTATTGCTATTTGTATATATGTGTTCCTGAGTGCTTTAGCACGATAGGCCAAATTTAGCCTGTTCAGGTCCACAATCATAAAAAAAATATGTATTAATGTTGCTTATGCAAGGAGAAACAACTGATATTACTTCTCCTTGGCACTCGTCTTAATTTTTTTTAGGTGTTAGGTTTTGTTTTTGATGAACTACTTTTGTTAACATCCCGCTTCCTGGGGAATGTTTCATTGATTGTTATCATTTTTTTTTGTTAATCAAGTAAATAATTTTACGTGGAAGTTTATACAGAAGATGTATAAGGAATTTTGAGTATTAGTTTTCGAAATTTTTGCGGATTTTAAAACAAGCTTAAAATTTTACGTATGTATAAATGAGCTTTGCGTAGATATTCTACATATAGAATTTTAGGCAAAGGTGTTTTATTTTTGAGTGAACATGATGGTTTCCTGTTTGGCCATGATTTTAAGATCTAGTTCATGGTTTTTTCCCGCTATAAATGTATTTAATAAATAGCACATAGTGCTTTAGTTACATGTTTTTACCGATTTTGATTTTGTTGAGTTGTGTCGAGTGCCCTTTTGGATTGCTGAACAAGAACCGCGACCATACTACTGAGTTATTTCGGTAACGTGCAGTTCACCTTTACGGGCCGATGTTCTTGTGAGTGTCATGCCCGTAACGTTATATGGCAAACTTCCTAAGAGCTTCGCTATTTTATCATTGTCTACAACTTTTTCTCCAACATCCATTATGGCTTGTAATTCCACCTTACTTATATGTTGAGGTATACTATCCGGTTCAGACATATTGTAGTTGAAAAACTGCTGCTTTAATAACACCTTATTAATGGACGGCTTCTGTTCGTGAATAATTTTTAATCTGTTCCACATAGTTTTGACATTATCACATGATACTGCCGTTTGAAGTTGATCCAACTCCATTACTGTTCGAATTAAGAACGCAGCTTTCCCATTTAAACCTGCCCATTCCTTCGGTACTTTCTCATCTTGTTATTGAAAATGGGGATCTTCATTCATAACATTAGTTAACCCCTCTGCTTTGATAATAACTTCCATTTGGTAGTTATACCCTCTGACTTCGCCTATCCTTCCACAACTAGTTTCTTTTTAAAAAAGTCGTTATTTTATTCAGAATAAAATAGAAACGGATTGTATGACTGATGTGACAGTGTCAAATATTCCAATATATCGATTCTTCTCTTACTTTATTGTAAAAGGTAGTATCAGAAGGAAATATATATTAAAATGCGTTTTAAACTAGTCCAAGTTGACTGCATGTTTTATTGTTATAAAGATACTAATAATAAATAAGCTGCTACATAGTTATATCAAAAATACAATAAACAACACATAAACAAAGTATGATGTGCGCCGAAACAAAGAACACTAAAATCAGGAAGCTTGTGAAAAACAATCACGTCAAGTAACATAAATGACAACAGTTGTCATGGTATCGAGAAGAGTTTCAGAAGCCACCACCTACTAATAAGGGCTTAAAAGTCGTTCAACGGACAGGAAGTGTTCTAACTCAACGTAAAGGCTGTATTGGTCGTTCAGTTATCGTGACAACTAATGCGTACCAAAGAAGGCTATTTCAACAGGTTTAGATTCTCCAAAAAGAAGTCTCCGCAGAACCTCTCTAAAAATGAAACTTCTGCGAGAAGAATGTTTAAGAACTGCTCGTGTGTGGCAAAGAGAAGGCAAGAAGTCAATCGGAGGCTTGCTGTCATCGTGTTTTACTTCACTAATACATTTTTTCAACTCCTCTTCAGTAATGTGTTTTGTTACTGGAGGCTCTGATGTAGTTGTTTTCCCCCAATTTATCATGTCATAGTAATCAGCTGCTCGAAAATTTAGCTTAGGGACTACAAACTTCCTTATTTCATTGTTCTGTTCATTCTTGCCTTTAGGAGGCGGCGGAGGCCAAGCTCTCTTATAAGTTTCCTCACGTCACTTAATATGAATATGCATTTCTTTAATACTAACTAACTGGGTCGATAATGTTGAGATGTTGCTCAGAAAGATAACGTGACTCCAAAGATGTTTGGAGCTATTTACACAAGATGGTTTGAGTTTAATATGAAACCAAATCGGAGCATATACTTTCACAACATATTTTGTTAGCAATGTAAGGTTATCAGAAGGATTTTCTGTTCGAACATACAACCGGAGGGTTCTACTTACTGTCAGCCGTCGAGATTGAGTCAATTTTCCTGGTTTCTTGAGGGCTAGATCTGAAGTACATGTGCTATTTGCACTTGATCTGCACTTTTCGAGTAAATACTTTTGGTCATTGCTTAAATCGTCTTTCATTTCAAAGTTAGGAAGGTTGTTTTCAATCGGAGCAAAGTTAACTACTGCAAGCTCATTCGTTTTCAAGATTTTTGCCTAAAACCCCTCCAAATTGATTTGGGCCTTTTGTTTTTCCATCCAATGCACGAAATAGATGTCGCAAAGGCAACTAATTTTCGTGAAACAAACAAATAAGCCACTGCAATGACCGATTCGTTTCTTTTTCCAACAAAGCAATCACCCCATTATTAGCTCCAATGTTAGCAACTGCTCCATCACAGCTAATAGCTGTTAGTTTTTAAGTCCAGATGATCGTTATCATTAAAGTATGCTTTTATGGATTCTTTAATAGCTTCACCGGTTCCAGAGGCAAATGTTACATGTCCTAAAAAAGTTTAACCAGGCTCTTCTAACAATGTGATATGTTCTTCAACGATAGTCTTTTTGTAGAATTTATTACCTTTTTTTTCTTGCACAATTGTTTTGTCTTTTCGACCATCAAAAAAAAAGCCCTATATTTCCACTGGTTAATGCTGTTTGCTACAGCTTGTGTTCGATTTTTTGTTCTCGCTCTTCGAATTTTCATCCTGTCTATTACATTACTTTGATCTTCTTCTGTAATCATTCCAACATCTTTTAGGACAGCACTTGTAATGGCAGCAGCAACACTATCTGAAGTTCCATTTCGGTCACAGATAGAAGCTACCGTTGGGAATTCAATGCGCATTTGTTTGCTTTTGTTGGAAGACTTTTCTTGATTGCAAGTGACATGTCTTCATCAGAACTTTGATGAAGATCTGATTGACTTGAAATTTCCTCTTTGTTGGCAGCTTCATCAAGTAGCTTGTGTTTGTATTTTAACTCTTGTTGGACCATCTTCAGTTTTCTCTCTACTCTTTGTAATAAAACCTGTGAAATGGCTTTATTAACTTTACTGATATTCATTTTTCTCGTAGTTCTCTGATCGATCAGAAAATATTGTTCAAGCTTAGGCACTCTCTTGTCTTTTTCCACATTTACATTCAGATATAACCTTACACTTACAAGCTGCCACATCAAAGAGACGTTTGCTTTCATTTAAAAATGGCTCTACCATTGAATCATATTTGTGGGAACCTTTCCTACTTTTTGACCTTAAGTATTTGTAATGATAGCCTTTTACCATTTGTATCATGCGAGTGTGAGACACTACAGGAATCGATGCTTTTAACCAAATGGTTTCAACTTTCTTAACCAAAACATCTAATATTTCACTCACCGTAGGTTCTTTCGATGTTGCTTCTGGTTTAAGTTGATGTCGAATATGAATGTAATATTTCATAATATCATAATAAGTTGGTAGATATAACTCACTCAGTTCCTTAGGGTGTCCAAACATTGGACATTCAAACTTCTGTCTAGTCTGAACTGATTTCGACACAGTTCTCGTCATTACATTAACAGTTAGTTTTAATTAACACTAACAGCTAGGTCTTAGTTTATTAAACCAAGAAACTATTTAATCTTGACACTCAACACATTCAAACAAACACAAAATGAACTAGGTAATCAACACCACAAAACACTCCAAACTACAAGTATTCACTGACAAGTGACAAAACAAAACAAGTTGGCACAGTGCCGCCACCCACCCACAACCACCCACCATTGCCAACTGCTCTACTTCTACCCATCATTGTCAACTGTTCTACTTCTGCCAGTTCTGTTGTTTATATCTTGTGATGTTAATCTCCTTTACCTGTCATATTTATTTATAGAACTGTATTGATTTCATGACAATTGTAATTTCTAGGTAATTTTATGAAATATTTAAGATGTAATTATAAGTGTTTCGTTGCAATATCATAAATAAATACTGTCAAAAAGATAAAATTAGGTAAATTTTAATAATCAAACAAAATTTTTTTATATAAATATATATTTTTAAGACAACCAAATTTTTTGAAAAATTATCCAAAAATAGACAACTTAATATATTTTGAATGCAATAAAATTTTAACACTGTCATTACAACCCCTAAAGACAACTTTTTATCACTATTAGAAATCAAAATTCAAAAAATCATTTTTTCATTCCACCCTATTGGGCAATGCTTGATTAATACAGACAAACAAGCAAGAATTGTGTACTGTGCTTCAGTCTTAGTAATTTTTTTATGAAAAAAAAACTTACTTCTTTCAAGTCTGTAGTTTTCGGACGAATGCCACATCAATCTAAGAGAAACCCCTTCATTGTGGCCGTGTAACGATTTGATGCGCAATGTCAATGGTTTATTGGGTCCTTACTTCGTGGAATACGAGCGTAAAAGACCTGTTACTCCATTTTTGATTAAGCTTAGATAATCTGCTGTCTCAGAAACATCCAATACAATAGTCAATGGTTTCAACAGGATGGGGCTACAATCTGTTTTTACGGAAAACTCGCCAGCAACTATTAATGAACTCCCTGAAAACATTTTGATCTTTTTCAGAAAAACGCAGCAGCCTATTTTTTCAAACATGTTTGGCAATCTTCTTAAGCGTTATGAGTACTGCCTGGTCCGCAATGGTGAGCACTTTAAACAAATTGTTTATCCCAGAAAAAGAATTTTTGTGATTTATTTTTTCATGTCTAATAAGGCTTCAGTTTTTAGTGTCCTTTGTTTTGGCGCATACAGTATCTTGATATTCCAACACAATTAATAGGCCGGAGGTGCCCCTTCATGTGTCTTAAAATATCTCAGGCTTGGGGTACTTTCAGCCAACTGTAGGTATTTTTAAAAGTTAGGAATAACATTTTACTGGGTGGGTTCTAATACTATATGCTTGGGACATTTACCAAAAAAGTAACATTTCTTTGCAGAAATGAGTTACAACTTGAAATGTTAAAACCGGCCGAATGTGTCCCCACCTCCCTGCTATGAAAATAATTGAAGAAATACAATCTCTCAGTATCATTTATGAATCAAAAACATAAAAAAATTTAATGAAACCTCTTTCTTTAATTTTTTGAAATTTGGGAAAAAATTTATTAATTCTTATGAAAATGTAAACTTTCACCATTAACACTCATAATAAAATACTTATCTTTTTTGGGATTTTTTAATGGTGTACTTTAAATTATACAATCTAAACGTTTCGATAACACTTACAGTTATCTTCGTCAGTAGTAATGTTTGTTAAAAATTGTTAAACATGTAGTAAACAATTTTGTCAAATTTGAAAAATTCAAACATAAACATAAGCCTGCTATTAATGACCTAGTTATTCTTTACTACAATTTTATAGTTGGCTTATACGTTTCTCAAACTGTTATATTAATAGCAGGCTTATGTTTATGTTTGAATTTTTCAAATTTGACAAAATTGTTACTATGTTTAACAATTACATATGACGAAGTAATGTAATCAACGTTTAGATGTATAATTAAAGTACACATTAAAATCCCAAATAATTTATTATTAATTTTATTATTATTATTATTATTATTATTATTATTATTATTATTATTATTATTATTATTACTATTATTATTATTATTATTATTATTATTAAACGAATTTTTTGTTACAACTAATTGCAAATGTGAGTTGACCTACTAAGGGGATACGACGAAGCACCGTTGGCGGATCGGCGACCTATGTGCCTTAGCGGTAGTATGAAATGCTATAAAAAGTGTCAACCATTCAAACATAATACTCTAGTCAGATTATGATGTTAAGGTTCTTCTTTGGAATTCTTTGTAAATATCCAAAAGTTGTCAACTGTTATTTACGAAAATGTCTTCCGTGGTTGGATTGTTACTGAATAATTATTATCTGGTTGGTTTGAAAATAAGCACATATGTTTTGAGCATTCATTCCTATAAATGTAAATGTTCCAGTTTAAGTTGAGCACCCCTCTTACCGTTTCTATAATAGTAACGCAGGAACTCTGCCAATCAATCTATAGTTACAAAATTTATCAATAGGCTAGGTCAGGGTGCAAATTTTAACGTTAATGGGGTGATTTTATGAGGGTGGATGTATATAAGAGGGTTGTATGTTAATGAGAATTTATATTGATTACACACATAGTACATATTTTTCAGGAATATGTGTGAATATTGGCCTTATTTACTCCATTCATTCGGAAGCGCGTGCTTCCGTTTTACGCATATGGCTAATTACCCAAAACCATTTCGTTTTGAAAAAAAAATTGCTTGGTTTTGCATCTGTTGCACCTATTATAATTTAAATTAAACGCTTTGTTGATTAAAACTTTTCGTTTTTTTGATATTGAGGGTTGTTTTACATAAATACATAAACGCTGTTAGAAAATTATACCCTACTGTATAAATGTGAACGTTTATATTTTAATTTCACTTTGTACAAACCAAAAATATAAATTAGTTGTAATTTACGATACAACTGCACAAAATAACATTTTGTGTAATTTTATTTCTACGGTTTACGTTATTCTAAGATCATAAATTACTTTTATTACTACTTTTATTAAACATACAAATTTTCTGCCCCATGAGTTTTCATTAGACACGCATTCAAGAAAATAGAACTTTCCCTTTGTAAGTTTATCTTTTCTATCCGCTTTATTTATTTAGTTATTTATATAACTAAGTCAGAAACAAGTGCTTTGCGAGTATGAACAGAATTACTAATACTCGCAAAATTATCGTTTCTGGATGAGCGATACACAAAATTATTTTTACTGATATTATTAATTCGTCAAAATTATTTTTGAGGAGGCACATTTTAAATTATGTAAGCAGCACTGAATATTCACGTGCCACACGGCTCTAATATGTATGAAAAATTAGTTGCACCAAACCTGAAACTTCAACGTTTTAACGCCCTGGCCTTGAAACAATGAGTTTTTGCATTTTTGAATTGGAACAAATATATTTTTATTTCAATTGAACTTCAGGCTCAACCAGAAGTTAACATAAACATCTTCTACATAAACCAGAACACTGTTTTCTCGATAGTTTAATCATCCAAAGATAGTGATGTGTTGCAGTGTTGACTTCACATTTCTTTGTTGTACCTTAGATCGTTTTGTAATGTATTTAAAAAGCTATGATTACTGACGTTATTTATATATTAATTATAATTATAGTTTTAACTCAAAATTCGTAGAGTTCGGTGTCGTTCGGTTAAATAATTTACTACGCCTTTGTTATATTTTGGTATTCACTTATGGTAGGGTTTGGTAAGTCCCTTAAACTAACATCTGAACCAGAAACGTTATATCTAGCTTTAATTAGAAATAAAATAATTAACGGTGTTCTTTCACAATACAAATATGTAAGGAATATTCATTATTTCAAGACGAAACGGTTAATACAAACAAAATTTACGTTTAATTGACGGCCCTAAACATCTTTATTAATCTAGATGTCTGAAAATTACTGTCGGTTAAATGCGGATTTTAAGTGTATTGCAAATAAATAACAATGATTTGTCGAATGTGTTGAATTGTAATTCATGTTATGCTTCTGGCGTAGTTAATGTATTAGTTAATACCTTACACGTTACTATTTGAACCTAGAATGAATAGATTCGAACATTTAAAGATTTTTTTAATGTATTTGCACGCCCCTGGCAGCTACTGCATTTATCGTTTGTAATGACGAACAGTAGCGCGTAAATTTTGATTGAACAAGTCTTTCACATTCAAGCGTAGAGTTTTTGTTAAACGAGATTTTTCATAAAGATTAGGTTCATTTTGTAATGGACTACATCGAAGACTAAATAACGTTGTAAACTTCTTAAATTTTTAGGCAAAATTTTCAGTTTAAATTGGTAAACTAAGAAAAATTTTCTTTTGTACATCATCAAATTTTAAGATATGTTAGCAGCACTGAAAATTTACATGTCACACGACTCTAATATGTGTGACATTCATGTATGGAAATCAGTAGTACCCAACCTGAAATTTCAACGTTTTACGGTCCTAAGCCTGAAACATTGGTTTTCGCGTTTTTGGACGATATTGAGGATTGAAAACTTAGTATTGCCGGACGGACGAGCAAAAAATAATTTTATTTCAAGTGAGCTTTCGGTTCAACCAGAAGTTGACATTGTAATAATAGACCCTCAACGCAATAATTTGAAATCAAAAAGATAATTTATTCATCTCAAATTTTTTACAAAAAAAAAACAATATTTTACGATCATATATTTTTATGCGATTCGATATAAGTGACTGAATAAAACAATAACATTACCAACGAAAAATCAATAATCGTACAGCCAATAGTCAAACAACCGGTAATTAAAATTGTACATGATGTCTCTTTTTAGCATTACAAACACCACAATTACTTCCTTCCCAGTGCTAACGATATTTTTTTTCCCGGAAGGAGTAGTCGTAGGTTGCTGTAATTTTGTATTTTAATTAATGCTAGGCTCTTGATTTGAGGTAGAAGCCGAGTTTGTCAGTATTTTGCTGGTTATTTTAGTATACGCGTTATCTGGAGAATCCTGTAGCATAAACGCGGCAAATGTTTTGTGATTCTTGAGCAGTTATTGTAAAATATTTGTTTTTCTTTTTTACTAGGCCTCTATATGTTGGCTGTAGAGATCAACATCCTGAATCTTGTTGAATGAGTACAGGGGTTGTTGCGTTAAGGCCGTTATGAATAAAAAAAATTTGTTTGAGTGGTGTTTCTTTTCGGTTAATTGTATTTTTTGCATTTGCTGCCTCTAGTTTATATGTGAACCTGGAAACATCGTCAGGATGGTTGTACCAAAAATAATTTCAGTTGGTGTAGCACTTGTGTCACATATTAGTGAATTTCGCATTTCTATGAAGACCGTTGGTAACTTAGAAATAAAATCTTCAGTCATTTGGCATTTAATCGCTGTTTTCAACGTGCGATCGAAACGCTCGATTTTTCCATTCGCGGCTGGGTAGTAACCTGTTGTTTTTATGTGATATATACTCAATGTTCTCATCGACTCTCTACAAATGGTGGACTCAACTGTCTATCGCGCTCGGTTGTGATTCTACGTGGAATTCCGTATCTGGCAATCTGTTCACAAAGAATACATTAGGTAATAGTTTCTGCATGTATTTCCTTCACTGGTGCCGTTTTACGCGATCTGGAAAATCTGACAACCATTGTTACTAAATAACCATATTCTTTTGAAAGTGGCAGAGGATCTACAATATCTATGTTAATATGTGCAAATCTTTCTTCTGCTTGTTATTTATAATGTTGAGTAAGACTACTAGTGTGCTTCCAGACTTTACATTGTTGGCAATGTATGCATGATTGTGCGCATTGGTGGTAATCTTTTTTGATTCTGGCTCATATAATTCTATCGCTAACCATTTTAACGGACGTTTTGATACATGGGTGAAATAGAAAGTGAATTGAATCAAATGCCAATTTGCGTAGCTGTTGAGGAATATTAATCCTAAATATGCCGTATGATGTATCGCATACGATGGTTTCAATGAAGAATTTAATGTTCGTAAACGAGATAATTTTTCATCTGTTTTTTTTGTTTCTATGATTTCAATGAAATATATAGTATTTGGTACATTTATTTGACTGATTCTAGAACAAGTATCTGCTGGAATGTTGTCTTTCCTAGCAATATATTGAATATCGGTAGTAAGTTGACCAATGAGGTCAAGTTTGTTCTGACCCTTGTTAATACAATTTTGAATTTTTGATTATTTGTCTTTTGTGTTCTCAGTTTGATCCCAGCTTTTCTCTACTTGGTGGTAAGGTTGGTTGCCTAACAATTTATTTTACAAATTCAATCTACTTGAATATAAATCAAAGTAAAAATTCTATCTAACAAAATTAAAATGACAATAATTGGCATAAATACAATTAACACAGCTTTTAATAAATGATCTAATGGATTCGAATTTATTTCGGTGGTGGCGATGGAAAGTCACTATCCGAGACCGTACTTGGTTGGGTTTGAATTTGGCGGCCCGGGTTCGGTGTGCGGTCAGCTGGGATCGTTAATTTGAATTAACAGATTACAAGCACATGTTTCTATAACAGGTGTTTTACCCGTAAGTTTAAAATTAACAGTATAATTAGTCTATGCGTTTGTAAATAAAGGGGTGAGCTTACAGTGTTTGTGAATGGCCAAATTATAATTATGGAATTGAAGAAATCGTTATTATGAAGGTAAGTATTCTTATCTTATGTTTATCGTAATTTAATTAACGAATGTTGACTGAAATGATGATTAATGGACAGATATGGTAATTTGGGTGATTGGAACGTGGCAATTGATTACTAAAATGTAAAGCGTTAAAATACAACGTACGTCCATGGAAAACTGGAACTTGAGCTTGTGAAATTGTTTGAAAGCAAAATGGATGTAAATTTTAATTTAATACGAGATTGCATTTTAGTGAATATAAATACAGGGTGACTACGAAAAGTGTACGTTAGACGAACGAAAATTTATCATGAATGAAATGTGGTTTTGTAAACTATGAACTTGTAGCTTTGTGAAGTATGTAATTATATAAAGATGAAGTTTATAACCTGATGTTATTATAATGAGGTGGTATTATAGTGAAAAATGTGCGGGAAGGCAGCCAATTACCGGACCTGGTCGTGAGGATAGTGGATCACAGGTGCAAGTAAGGGCTGGTGGATTTTATGCGGTAGAGAATTCGGAATGAATCGGGATGTGTGGTTTATGCTGTTGGCGATGGTGGATTTGATAGAATTCCGGGGTACAGGCATAGTTTAAGGTTGTGTACAATGTAGTATGAAGAGAATTAAATTTGCGTCGTAAAGTTATTACCTTCTCGGGGCTTAAACAGCCGTCAATAATAATAACGTTACTCAGTAATTCCTCACACTCCCCTTGTGGTGAGAACTCCGAAAGGAACGTATCAAGCATAACTTCTTGGTTTCTATTAATTTAGGGAAAGGGACTGAGTTATAATATTCGTCGTGAAGTTGCTACCTCTCCGGGATCTAAACCACTGTCAATAATAATGCCACTCAATGATTCGTCTACACTCGCCTCGTGGTACAAACTCCGTGAGGATCGTGTTAAGAATAACTTCCACATCACTATTAACTCGGAAAATGGAGATTGCGTATTTGAGGTTCGTCGTGAAGTTATTATTTCTTCGGGGACTAAACCACCATCAATCATATTATCATCCTCAATAATTTTTCAGCACTCACCTCTTGATACGAACACTGAGAGGATAGTGTTAAGAATAACTTTCTGACCACACTTATGACCATTTGTAATTAGGGTGTTAAACGTAAGGAGAACATGCAGGAAATAATAAAGCAGGATATCAGGTAATCTCCCCATCTCTCTCCCCCTATCTCCCCCTATCTCTCTCCCTGCCTCTCACCCTATCTCTCTCCTGCCTCTCACCCTATCTCTCCCCTCACCCCATCCCCTTCCTCTCCATCTCCCTCTCCCTCTCCCTCTCCCTCTCCCTCTCCCTCTCCCTCTCCCTCTCCCTCTCCCTCTCCCTCTCCCTCTCCCTCTCCCTCTCCCTCTCCCTCTCCCTCTCCCTCTCCCTCTCCCTCTCCCTCTCCCTCTCCCTCTCCCTCTCCCTGTCCCTGTCCCTCTCCCCCTCCCCTCCCTCTCCCTGTCCCTCTCCCTCTCCCCTCCCTCCTCCCTCTCCCTCTCCCTCTCCCTCTCCCTCTCCCTCTCCCTCCCTCCCTCTCCTCTCCCTCTCCCTCTCCTCTCCTCTCCTCCCCTCTCCCTCCTCCTCTCCCTCTCCCTCTCCCTCTCCCTCCCCTCCCCTCTCCCTCTCTCCTCTCCCTCCTCTCCTCTCCCTCTCCCTCTCCCTCTCCCTCTCCCTCTCCCTCTCCCTCTCCCTCCCTCTCCTCTCCCTCTCCCTCTCCCTCCCTCTCCCTCTCCTCTCCTCTCCCTCTCCCTCTCCCTCTCCCTCCTCCCTCTCCCTCTCCCTCCTCCCTCTCCCTCTCCTCCCTCTCCTCTCCCTCTCCCTCTCCTCTCCCTCTCCCTCTCCCTCTCCCTCTCCCTCTCCCTCTCCTCCTCTCCCTCTCCCTCTCCCTCTCCCTCTCCTCTCCCTCTCCCTCTCCCTCTCCCTCTCCCTCTCCCTCTCCCTCTCCCTCTCCCTCTCCCTCTCCCTCTCCCTCCTCCCTCTCCCTCTCCTCTCCCTCTCCCTCTCCCTCTCCCTCCTCCCTCTCCCTCTCCCTCTCCTCTCCCTCTCCCTCTCCTCTCCCTCTCCCTCTCCCTCTCCCTCTCCTCTCCTCTCCTCTCCCTCTCCCTCTCCCTCTCCCTCTCCCTCTCCCTCTCCTCTCCCTCCTCTCCCTCTCCCTCTCCCTCTCCCTCTCCCTCTCCCTCTCCTCTCCCTCTCCCTCTCCCTCTCCCTCTCCCTCTCCTCTCCCTCTCCCTCTCCCTCTCCCTCTCCCTCTCCTCCTCTCCTCTCCCTCTCCTCTCCCTCTCCCTCTCCCTCCTCTCCCTCCTCCCCTCCCTCTCCTCTCCCTCCTCCCTCTCCTCTCCCTCCCTCTCCCTCCCCGAGGTCTATCCATACTTTCTAGCTCCGGTTCGATCAGTCGAGCAACTCCGTTTCTATCCCGTGCCATCTACCACTGCTACCCTTATCAGTTTCCCTGCGATGGCGTTCTACTACTCTCCCGTTTGTACAGGTTTAGTAAGTGGTAAAAATTTCAACTTTCATGCACGAGAGATTCTATCGTAAACGGCTTCAGGGGAGTGTTTGAGTCGTGAAATCTCAATTAACTAAGCTGGTCAGGAATAATAAGATGCAGCGGAAGAACCCCAGGCCGTAAAGGCTACGAGCACGCTCGTTTAGGAGCGGGTCTTGAATGGTTAGGTGCGGGGAAAAATATCTGAAATGCACGAGAATAACTCTATAATAGCGCGTTACGCGACTTTATACAAAATACACCGCGGGAGTTCATAGTTACTAATGTGGCGTAAACATATTTCATTCGTCTATCGTAGTCGAGGTAAACATTAAAGCTTTGACCTAGAAAACTGTTAACAGTTTTTGTATCAACGGCAGAGGTGGGATAAATTTTGATTATTTCTTAATGTACCCTAATGATTAAACAAAATGATTAATTAATAAATAATCAATCATGACATCTAATGTAAAGGTTTTCAACTCTACAGATGTTCTGCATGTTTTATTTTCTATTTTGCTCTTTTTTCTTGATGTATGTCATCATCAGTCAATAGTAGAGGGACACATAGCCTTTCTCTTATTAATGACTTCTTAAAACGTGAAAGTAAAAATTATGTCCTCGCCTGACATAATAGCAAAAGGCGAGAACTTACAACCCGAACCACTTTTCTTTGTTAATTGCTTCTTAACCAGTACTTTAAATTCGCCCAGTGACCACCAATTTGGTTTTAGGCATAGTCGTTCAACAGCTATCTTCCTTCATATGTATCTCAAGTATGGAACACATTAGAACAATCCGGAGAAACAGTTGTAGTCGCTTTAGATATTTCAAAAACACTTGACTAAGTTTGACGTAAGTAGTTACTTGGCAAACTCACTTCGTTTGGGTTAAATGATATGCTCGTCAGCTGGGTTTCAGAATATGTATCGTAGTTGATGACTTCTTTTCAAAACAAGTTGGAATTAACAACTAACCCGGTCATCGCTTTGCAGACGACAGCACTCTTCATAATAGTTCATCTCAGTCAATTCACCTTCTATCAAAACGTTAAACCTGAAATGACAGTTTCAATCAGCAAAGACATACAACTTACCCTTCACTGAGAAAGTATTAATCTAGTTCAGTTTAATGCTAGCACTCAGTTTTGCCTGGTGTCTACCAAAATGATCGATCGTTTCCTGGTGTAAGTATGAGTGGCTCAGATCTTAAGCTTTCAAACCCTATTACTATGTTAGGAATGACTGTATCTTCAGATCTATCATGGATTGATCATACTCTGTCAGCTACAAAGATGCTCGTAAAATATACTTTTTATACAGATCTAAGCAGTACCTTACCCCCACAAATCCTTCTTCTGTATAAACCACAAATCGGACCTTGTCTAGAATGTAATCCTCACCACTGTGTTGGTGCTCTACAATACGCTCTCGATACCTTGACCGTATTTAAATAAAAGCGATTAGGTTATAAAAGAATCGTTATTATTCTTTTTTTGTACTATTACAATAGTTATTGTGCTGCTGAAGTACATTCCTTGATACCATTTCAGGCCGCTTTTGTTAGAAATACTCTGTTCGGTCAATCACAACACCATCATTCAGTACAAATTTCAAATTGTCGTAATAAACGAGCATTCCTATACACGGCTTGCAAACTGGAGTGAGCTTCCTAGTTCCTGTTCTTTTCTGACTTATAATAGTAGTCGTTCATAGACATTCTTTGGCATTTCAAAATCCCACTATATATCCTCCTAAGCGTTCCTGACCGCTTTAACACGTTAAGGTAAACTTAGCTTGTTCAGGGCTACAAATGTTTAATGATAACTAGCAGTTTGTCTTGCTAAAGACGTTTCACCTTCAGTAGAGGATCTTTAACGTATTTCTAGGGGACCCACAATTTTATGTTCTACCCGAGATGATTCGGGCGAAAAGCAAGCACTCTAAACCATTCAACCACCAAAGCAGCTATTTTCCATTCATATTTTTTAAATTAAAAATATTGTATTTTCACTCTGAGCTACATGT